>JAHRHZ010000089.1:9951743-10058172 GCA_024137785.1 Ginglymostoma cirratum
ACACACGCGCGCACAAACACACGCGCGCACAAACACACGCGCGCACACACAGACACAGGCACACACAGACACAGGCACACACAGACACAGGCACACACACAGAGACACACACACGCGGACACACACTCATACCCAGACACACACACACACACACACACAGAAATACACACACACAGAAACACACTCACAGAAACATGCACGCGAACACATGCACGCGCACACACACACACACAGACCCACACGCACAGACCCAGGCGCGCGCGCGCACACACACACACACACACACACACACAGAAACACACCCACTGAAACACACACACAGACATAGAAACACACACACGCACAGAAACACACTCACAGAAATACACACATAGACATGGAGACACACACACACACACACACACACACACACACCCAGACACTGACATACTCACAGAAACACACACAGAGACACAGACCCAGACACACACACACACACACAGAGACCCAGACACACACCCACGCGCGCACACACAGAAATGCGAGCGCGCGCACACACGCGCACACACACACACCCATCCACCCACAGAAATACACACACACACACACACACACAGACACAGAGACACACACAGACACACACTCGTACCCAGACACACACTCGTACCCAGACACACACACACAGAAATACACACATACACATAAACACACTCACAGAAACACGCATGCGCACCCATGCACGCACGCACGCACGCACACGCACACACACACAGACACACACACACATTCAGATCAAGGTCAAGAGCCACTTAGACCAAGAAGGCAGTCAGAAGCTACGAGACCAGACCAACACTCCTGCACACCTTCCCCCTGACACCCTTTATGTGGATCTGAGTTTCTTTGTAATACACTTAAGGTTATAGTCATAGGGAGGAAATATGCTTTCAAATGGTAAAATCTCCACACGCAGTGACACAAACCATTGAATGTTGGAATGGAACATCTGGCCAGAAAAAGCCAAATGGAACCTTTTGCGTCAAGAGGTATGTAATATCAAACCAAAAGATATTAATGCTGGACTGGAGTTGTCCAGACTTCTAAATAGCCCATTCAAATGGAAAGATTCAAAAGTATAGTGAGATACAGGTCGAGCATTGATTCATTAGGCTGTAATCAAGAACAATGGGTTACAGTTTAAGGCAAAACTTGAAAAATTATGCAATTTATCTTTGATGCTAAGAACCTCTTCATGACTATGATAGGTCACGAAAGGTATCTACTGAGCAACTGTTTCCCCTGGTCAGTGAGATTGTAATGAGAGGTCACAAGTTTAAGATAATTACAGAAATTACAGAGGAGTTTAGGAAATATCGATACAAAAAATGATTAGAAAGGGGAAATCTCTGCTACCAACTATTGCTGAAGTAGATGTCAAATTGATTTTAAAAGGGAATTAGGTCATTGCTCAGAAAAAGGGAAGAGGAATAAAGGGCAAAAAAGCTGCAGGGGCTAAAACTAGGTAGCAAAAAATCACCAGTGCAGACAAAGTGCAAAATTACCCACTTTAGGTGCTTCGTTACAAAATGCCATAGTCCTTTACCCAACCTTTGTGTTAAATGCTTGAGCATGCAGATGTTTGAAAATTAATGCAAACTTTTCTGCATTGCCAAGAACGCACATCAGGAAATTTCACACCTTTAGCATGTGATTTCATATCTAGCAGTGCAAATTAACATCTCAGATCTTGGCTGCAAAATTTTCTGCGATGAAGTGGTAAAATCTTCTCTTGAAATAGCATAGTGGGCATAGTAAAAAGGAGCGGGAGTAGACCATTAAGCCCTTCAACCTTGCTTTGCCATTCAACATGATCATGGATGATCATCCAACTCAGTCCTCTGTTCCTGCTTCCTCCCCACAACCTTTGATCACTTTAGCCCTAAGAACTATATCTAACTTGTTCTTGAAAACATTCAAAATTTTAGCATTGACCATTTTCTGTGGCAGAGAATTCCACAGGTTCACCGTTCTCTGGGTGAAGACATTTCTTCTCACCTGAATCCTAAAATGGCCTGGTTCTGGGCTCCCTGGTTATCAGGAACATCCTTCCCGTGTTTACATTATCTCGTCCTGTTACAATTTTTTTGATTTCTCGGAGATACCCCATTATTCTTCTAAACTCCAGTGAATATAGTCCTAACTGATTTAGTTTCTGCTCATATGTCAGTCCTGCCAACCTAGGAATCAGTCTAGTCAACCTTTGCTGCAAGGATATGCAAGTCTCCTTGTACCTCCCCCTTTCCCATCTATTAGCATTCAGATAATAATCTGCCTTCCTGTTTTTGCTATCAAAGTTGATAACTTCACATTTGTACACTTTATAACATATCTGCCGTTCTGAAATTACCCCCTCTCCCAACTCTGGTCTTCCATTATTTAGCCAATCCTCTAGCCATGCTGACATATTCCCTCCAACACTATGGGCTCATATCTTAAGTATGACTAATGTGTGGTACTGAGATGTTATTGGGATAACATCCCATTGATTTCTATATTCTCTATAAATTAATGCTCTTTATCTGTTTACACAGAGGTATGCAGGCACTGCCTTAAAACTTCCTGCCCAATGAGAATTAGGTGTAAAAATTTGTAAATCCTTATCTTCCTGTACATAAGTAGAAAAGACACTGCCTTAAGCTTCCTGCCTGAATAGAATTAGGTACTTTGTAAATCTTTATTTTCCTGCACAGGGGTATGTGGAAGCTGTCTCAAATAAGATTAGGTGGCAACGTTTGTAAAGGTGTGAGACTTCTGAAATCCTGTAAAGAATGTAACTTCTGTTTCTGCTAAAGGGGCCAGGACACTGACCTTTGTTCAAGCCAGACACTTCGGCAGTTTGAAATTACATTCTGTCACTTCAGCAATTTGAAATCGCCTCCTGTCGTTAGCAGTCACTTTGAGAACGATCGATACTGTATCCTGCTTTCTTTATGTTTTCGATGTAGTAATTGTTTGTGTTATCATGTCATTGTCCGATGTAGTGATTGTTTCATGTAACACGCCATTGTGGGATGTAAAATTGCTTTATGTATTATGCACTCGATAAGGTATAAAAAGCGGGGACTGTCCGCTGCTCGGGGAGAATCGCTTACGAGACTCTGCACTCTGTGCCGGGTTGAGTACAGTGATCCTCCACAGCTTGTACTTGCTTTGTAATAAAGGATTTGTGTTTTTCTAAACAGGTCAGTGTCTTGTTATTGCATCAAGTCCGTGAGGGTCTCCAAAAACGAACCTAACAGTACCTTATCAAACTCCTTCTCAAAATCCATGTATCTTCCATTCACTGCTTCCACATTAACAATCCTGCTTGTTACCTCAAAAGAATTCTAGTAAACTTTTCCCTTCATGCAGCCATGTTGACTTTGCTTGAAAATAGTACATATTTCTAAATGCTCTGCTGTCACATTCTTTATAACACTCTCGTATTTCCCCCAATAACAGCTGCTAAACTAATTTGCCTGTACGGTCCTGCTTTTTGTATCATTTCCTTGATTTATAAATGTGTTACACTGGCCTTTTTCAAACCTCTGAGCCTTTTGCTGAATCCTGAAAGATGACAACTGGTGCATCCACTATCTTTGTAGCTCCTTCTTTTAATATCCTCGGATACAAGCCATCAGATCCAGAGGATTAAACAGCCTTTAGCCCCATTAGTTTCCCTAACAACTTTTCTCTAGTGATAGTTATTGGATTTATTTCTCCTCCTCCTTTTGCCCTTTAATGCAACATTTTTGGAATCCTATTCATGTCTTCTTTTGTGAACACTGATGAAAATATTTTTTCCAACTCCTCTGCCATTTCCTGGTTCTCCATTATTATTTTCCCAGCTTCATTTTCTCTGTTCACTTGCCCCTCTCTTCCTTTATATGTATTTAAAGAAATTCAAGCTATCTGTCTTAATATTACTGGCAAATTTAGCCTCAAACTTTATTTTGTCCCTCTTATTTTGGTCATTTAAAAAAAACTTTCCCAATCTTCTGGTTTATCCACTAATGTTTGCTACATTGTAAGTCTTTTCCTTTAAATTTGATACTATCCTTAACTTTCCATGGTTGGCTGATGTCCATCCTAGAATCATTCTTCCTCAGTTGGATATATCTTTGCTGTGAGCCATTCCTATCTTCTTAAAATGTCTACCATTGCTCCTCAAACATCTAAATGAGAAACTGTTCCCATTCCACTCCAGCCTTCTCTGCCCTCATTCCTTTGTAATTACCCTTCTTTACATATAGCACAGCTGTCTTCCACTCAGGATTCTCCCTCTCAAACTGAATGCTAAATTTATTTCTTCAGACTAAAAATGGGCATGGGGACAAAAATCTAGTCACAGGCATTTAAATTACACCAAAACCTTTCTCAAGTCATCTTCTGCTGCCATTACTAGACAGGTGCCTATTTGCTGTTGCACCCAACAAGTAGTCAAGTTGCACATTCAAATGAGATGATTTGTAGGCTGTCAGCAACTTTTTCTTTTGTTGTTCATATTTTGGTTCAGTGAGAGGTCAAATTCTTTGTGGCATTCTGGCCGGATGCAGTGGATTTAGTTGCTGATACAAACAGGAGCCACTGCAAAATTCCCTTTCCCCATGAAATATAAAACGGCTGAACTAAGATTTATGGCCAGATTAGCAGCATTCAAGTTCAGTGTTCTGGAGTGATCAGTGGATAGGAAATTCAGACCTAAATTGTTATAATTTTAATCCTTAATTTGAATTGTGAGACCCCGCTTAGAACAGTAATTTTAGTTCCAAGGCTCTGCTCACCACACTTAGGGAAGTGCAAAGTAACTACCAGTAATTTGCTCAAAATGAAAAATCAGCCCTGAACCAGCAGCTATTTAGTTCATACTTTCAAGGAACACAGAGTATTGCAGACTTTAACCTCATTGCCTTGTTAAATGTGAACTTCAAATCCCATTTCCAGTACATCACATTTACTTGCTTCAGGTTCCACCTCTATGTCCTCAGTTCATCCCCACTACTAAACACCTCAACCTGCCACTGAAGCACGAGAGAGAACAGCATCTGCAGTACCTTTTATCCCTCGAGTGAGAGCACAAGTGGATGCCCGATAAAACAGCACACAGAAATATAAAAACGGAGATCGTAGGAAAGTAATGGCTTGATTGGTTGTTGTGCAGCTGCTGTTAGAGAGTGTTTTTCAAAGTTTCTGGCATTGAAACCCTCTCCCTAAACTAGCACAGGGAAAGAATCTATAGGCACTGGAGTGGAGGCAATTTGTGAAAAAGGAGATAGATTTCTACCTACTACTAAACTTCAGTTTCTTAAAAAAAAGTGTGAGAAAGGAAATTTCTTTGTTAAAATAGCATGATCGACGGGTTGCTGGACTAGGTATCAAGCCAGTAATGGTAAAGCCTTGAACATAAAGCAATGAGGTATCCCCTTACAGGAGAGATTATTGATGCAGAATCTGAAGATACCTAGTGTAAATCCAAAATCTGACGAGTGTAAAAGTGTTTCATTTCTCAGTGCTGAGATCCCTCATGAAGTAAGCATCAAGTTAGAGAAAATATAGTCTTTAAAGGGACAGTCGAAGTATACACCTTGAAATTCAGAATTTCCTTATATAATAAAAAAAATTATGAAGAAAGGATTGCTGCCCCACCCCCCTATACAACTGCACCGACATATAAAGATACATTGAAAGTGACCACTGGAATTCTACTACTGGGCAGAGTACTCATCTAACTCAGGGAATTTGGTGAGCAAGGGAATTCAGAGCGGTGAGGGAAAGGTGGTAATTCTGGTCTTGTATAGAACAAAGAGAGGTCAAAAGATAGGGAACAGAGACAGGAAGACCCAAGCGCTGAAGTCTAGAGGCATTGATTAGACAAGCCAGTAAGTGATTGATTGGCGACTTAAGATTTCGTTTCCCTTATTAGTTTCAACTAGGATTAGAAAAGTACAAGTGTTGTATTAAAATTTATAGCAAACAATTAAATTACTTGATACAACTACAACTCATTGAACAAAATACTAATCTGAGATATGGCAAAGCAGAAGAGGGTAGAATCTGGGGGTTTGTGAACAGTAAGACTGTTCTGAGCAAACATATGCAGGAGGTGTGTTCATCATGAATCTCTCTTGTTCACAGTCATTGAGCTGGAGAGACTCCGACATTAGGGTGTCAAATATCCTAGAGGAAAATATGGGATCAGGAAAGGGAGTGCAGAAGAACAGATGACAGGGATTGGGGATACGCTGAGAAGGAGGCTCCAAAGATAGTGGCCCTACCCAATAAGGATAACGTACTCATTACCTATGGAGGACAAAGGCTGTCACAATGCTGACGAAGGCACTATGGATCAGAATACTATCCAGAAGAGGGAAAAGTAATATGTTGCAAAAGAAGTATCTATAAATAAGAATAGTATTCTCTGTAGCTAAGAACAAGAATTCCAAACAGCATGTTAACTATCTAGTGGAAGGCTAACAACTCTTCCAGCGGATGTAGAAATTTTGAAAGGGAAGGAGTAAATCCAGTTGTCATTGTTCACATTGGACCAATTGACATAGGTAGGAACAGAGAGGTCCTGAAGAAAGAATAATCTGGAGTTTGGCTTTAAATTATGAAGCAGAGCCTCAAAAGGGTCATGATTGTCCATGTTCATGTGAATTGGTAGGGGAGCCAACAGGTCTGGAGAATGAACACGTCGGTAAAGGGCTACTGTGGGAATGAGGGGTTCCTTTTCATGAAACACTGATACAGTTCTGGGACAGAAATGAGGTGTGCTAATGTTGCCCCTAAATCCAGACGGGATCAATGTCCTTGCAGACAGAGGTGGCAAAGACTATGAACTAATAAGATAAAGGGGCACTCAAAGAAATGCAAACAGCCTAAACATCTACTCGTCAACAGAACAGGGTACAGGAACATAAGAAAAAGAGAATAAAGCTAGGGAGGATATTGACAGCAAGGAATAAAGATATAGAATGGGAGTTTAAAAACACAGTCGAACATTCAAAAGGAGTTAAAAATGTCTGTAGTGAAAGGATACGAGTGTTAGGAGAAACCAGACTGACACTGAAGATTATAGAGACATAGTTACAGAAAACTCAGAACTGGGAATTAAACACTGCAGAAAACAAAGATATTCAGATAGAGAGAGAAAAAAAAGTGGAGTAGCAGTATTTATTTAGGATAACAATTGCAGGAAGAAAAGGGATGCTGCTGTCAGCAAGACAAAAATTAGATTGTTGCTTGGTTGTACAGACATTGAGTAGCGCTGAACACAGTTGTGCTATCAAAGTTTTGACAACACATTGCGTCTTTTTCAATTGAAGGAAAGCTTGGAGAACAGCCATTCCTGAGTACATATCCCATGGCAATGTCTTGACGAGTGTCAACTTGCCTGGTTTGAATTTAAATAAAAAGTTTGGCAATTAACTGTCCCCTGGCACATTGGTAGCAGCATGGAGAACCATGCGTCCGCTTGTCAACCAATTCGCACTCTCCTCTTACTTAATTTGATTTATTATTCTAATGAGTATGGACGTGAGGTTAGCTTGCATGATGGTCCGGGCTGTGTTCACAACTTTCTGTAGTTTCCTATGGTGCTGGACAGAGCAGTTGCCTTACCAAGCCATGATGCAACCAGATAGAATACTTTCTACGGTGCAACTGTGAAAACTGGTGAGGGTCCATGTGGGCATGCTGAATTTCCTTAGCATCCTGAGGAAGAAAAATGTGTTGTTGGGCCTTCTCGACTGTCACATCTTTGTGGGTGGATCAGGTCAGAGTGTTGGCTGTCACTCCTAGGAACTTGACGCTCTCAACCCTCTCCACTGCAGCTCCATTGATGCAGATAGGGGCACGTCCTCACCCTTGCTTCCTGAAGTCGATGATCAGTTCTTTAGTTTTGCCAACATTGACGGAGAGATTGTTATCTTTGCACCACAACACCAAGCATTCTATCTCCTTCCTGTATTCTGACTAGTCATTGTAGGTCGATTACCAAACAACAGTGGTGATGTCAGCGAACTTGTAGATGGCGTTTGGACAAAATTTGGCCACACAGTACGGTAAGGGCTGAGTACACATTCTTGTGTGGCACCGGTGTTGAGGATTACTATGGAGGAGGCATTGTTGTCTATCTTCACTGATTGCAGTTTGTGGGTCAGGGAGATGAGGATCCAGTTGTAGAGGGCACAGCTGAGACCCAGATCTCAGAGCTTGGAGATTAGTTTGGTTGGGATTATATAGTGTTGAAGGTGGAGCTGTAGTCGATAAGTAGAAGCCTGACGTAGGTCTCCTTATTATCCAGCTGTTCCAGAGATGAGTGTAAGGCTAGGGAAATGGTGTCTGCCATGGACGTGTTTTGTCAAGAGGCAAATTGCAAGGGATTGAGGCAGGTTGGGAGGCGAGCCATGACTAACCACTGCATAATTATGATGGTCACAGCCACCGGGCGGTAGTTGTTGAGGCACATTGCATGAGTTTTCTTTGGTACTGGGATAATGGTGGTCTTCCTGAAGCAGGTAGGGACTTCAGATTGTGGCAAGGAGAGGTTAAAGATGTCAGTGAATACTCCTGCCTGTGTTCCACACTAGATCTGAGCACACGGCCGGGGACTCTATCTAGGGCAGTCGGTTTCCTCGGGTTCACTCTCAAGGAGGCTAATCTGACATCTGCGGCAGTGACCGAGGAAACAGGTACATCTGGGGCTGTCGGGGCAGGTAACACCGTTCCACTGGCATTCTGCTCAAACCAAGCATAAATTGAGCGCATCAGGGAGGGATGTGTTTTGGTCTGCTATTCTATTCTGTTTCATTTTGTATCCTGTTATGCCATGTAAGCCTTGCCGCAGGCAGTGGTGTCAGTGAGGTTAGTTTGGGTCGGTCGTGCAATATAAATTATTGTTCCCTTTGAGATTTGGTATTCTTGCAATTCTATCCAGGTGCATGTAAGACAAAGTTCAAAGTTCAACAGCATTTCTTCTCCCCACCCCCCTTCCAACGATAGTAAAAATTAAATCCACAAGATATTGATAATATGGAAAATAAAGGATCAGTCACACTATTAAAGTTTGGTCTCCAGATGTGTGGGAGGGACAGGGAGGAGAAAATAGGGGAAAGAATGGGAATTGAGTAAAAACAGAACAGTCATGGGGTATTCCAACAACTCTGGTATTAATTTAAATGAAGAGGTACATAAACAGAATAAGGAACTGGTATTCCTACAGTGAGTATAGGGCACCTTTTAAAACCCAGTATGTAAAAGCCCAATAAAGTATCCTATATCCTGAAGATCCAATAATAAATCTATTGATGGCAAATGATCCAGAGCAGATGAACAGTATAAAAGCAGGTAAACATCTAGGCACTGATCTGGAGCCAGCCTTCAAAAAGGAAGTTGGGCATCTCTATCCATTAGGAAAGACAACTGGTTATCTGTAGTTTGAAGAGAGGTCGGCATAAACTCTGAAGCCAATGAACGGATTGAAGCCACAATTCTTTATTCTGCACTATTCAGCCAACTGAGCAAACCAAATCCACCTCGGCAAATACTGAACATGAGAGACTATACTCAAGATGATGAAAATCCAAATTCATACATTGCAGAAAACCTGAATTTAGAAGGGCTTAAAACAGAACTTGGGCAACTGGAAAAAGACATATTTTGGCAAAAAAAAACTCAAATACAGACTATTTTTTAAAAACGTGTTCAGAGTGTAGGAAACCATATTCGACTGAAAATTAAAAGAACAAACACTGGGATTCTATGGATGAACAAAGAAAGAAACAGACCCACATTGAGCACATAGACAGCAGGAGAGAGTGCGCGAGAGAGAGTGAGGGAGTGGGAGAGGGGAAAAAAAAGGGAAAAAGAGAAAGAGAGGAGAGAAAAAAAGAGAGATTCGGAGAAAAATAAAAAAATTGCAAAGGCAAAAGAGTAACTACAAGATTACATTACCAAGGAGCACAAAGCAGTAAATTACTTTACAGGTACATCAATGGAAAGGAGGAAGGCTATGATGGGAATAACACCATGAAGGAACTGACAGTCAATATCACAGGTAATAATAGAGAGATGGCAGAAACATTAAAAAGTTATTTCACTTCAGTTATTTACCAGGGAAAGAAACAAGTAGACATGACATTGAATGATGTGATGTGTAAGGACTCAAGTACAGTTAACATAAAAGATGGGATGTATTCAATAAAGTAAATACCCCAATCCAGATGGACTGCATCTGGATACTTTAAAATAACCTAGAACACAAGAAATAGGAGCAGGTGTAAACTATTTGGCCCCAAACCTGCTCCCCCATTCAGTGAGATCATAGCTGATTGGAACAGAGGCCTCAGATTCATTCTCCTCCTTGTCCTCCATAACCCTAGACTCCCTCAAAGATTTGTCTAACTCAGACTCAAGTAATTCCATGACCAACTCTCCACTGATTTGAGAAAAGAGATTTTTAAACACCAATGATCCTCAGAAGTTGTTCCTCCTCATCTGTTCTATAAAGAAGATACCTCCATTTATTCTGAGACTGTAGCCCCTAATTCTAGAATACCCCATGTGGGCAAACAGTCTTGGCATTACCTAGTCAGCCTCCTCTCAGAATCTTGTGTTTCCACAAGATCACTTCTCATTCTTGTAAACCCCAATGAATATCAACTCAATTCTTCCAGAGACAAACCCCCTCATCCCATGAATCAGCCTGGTCAACCTTCTCTAAGTTGCTTTCAAAAGCAAGGATGTCCTTTCCCACATAAGGTTATCAAATCTGTACACAGTGCTCTTGGTGTGGTCTCACCAATCCCTTGTAGCAAGACTAATTTATACTCCATCTTCCTTGTAAAAAGGCAAATGGAGTGTTGGCTTTATTATTTACTTGCTATACCTGCAAAATGACTGAGCGATTTAAGTACACAGACACCCAGATCCCTGTGTACTGCAGTCTTTCTTCAATTCAATAATATTCCGCTTATCCACTTTGGCATGAAGAGCAGAAAACCTCACATTTTCCCCACATTAGACTCCATCTGCCAAACTTTTCCTAACTCATTTACCCTATTAATTTGCAGATTCTTTGTATCCTCCTCACGACTTGCTTTTCTAGCCATCTCCATAACATCAGAAAATTTGACTACACTATTTTTGATCCTTCATCCAAGTCATTAATACATAGATTGTAAATGGTTAAGGCTCAGCACTGATCCATGGCACTCCACTAGTTACAGATTACCCGACAGTTTCGTGCATATCCTTGACCAATGGATGGTAGCAAGTGAGGAAAGATTTTGCAGGTGTTACTAAGTGGTAAAGGATGAGCCTTGATGGCCAGTGGGTACAGAAGCAGACAGAGCAAGTTGAGGTAGTTGAGAGATGGTGGCATTTATGCTGGCAGATTGGAGACAGTCATTGATTTTATTTTTTTAAAAACATTGCTGTGCATTCCTCCAGATGGCTGAAACTGCACTGAACTGGATGGCAAACCTGGATCCAACTGGCATGGTCTCCACTATTAGTCCCTCCTCCTCACCACCCCATCCAGAAGGACCTCCACATCCCTGTCCACAAAGCAGGGCTCAATATGCCATTAACTGGTCATGCCAGGAAGCACATGTATTTCGGGATGGCAGCTCCAGACTGAGTGCTTAACCAGATGTACAACAGTGTTTTAAACATGGCACCAGAATCTCCAAGCAATGCAAAGTACTCCTGGCTATAGCAAGTGGGAGAATTGGGCTAGCATCAGATGGGCATGGTGAGTAGTTAACGAGGCTAGTTTGGGATGATTGCACAACAAAACTCACTGAGCCTTATGGAAAAACCCTCCACATAGCTTGACAAAAATTACACTTTGCCAAAACACAATAAGACTCAGCACAGAATTATTAAAAGGATCTAGATGCACCAGAGAGGGAGTAGGATTTACGAGAAGGATACCAGAAATGAGCGTGTACATTGTAGGAAAGGATTAAAAAGCTGGGTCTTTTCTCCCTTGGAAACAAAGCTGAAGGGTGACTTAATAATGGTCTTTAAAATTCTGGATGATTTTGACAGTATGGATCGAGAGAATATCTCCTCCATGGGGAACAGCATAACCGAGTCCACCAACAAGATAGTCAGTCAATCAAGTTATCCAATTAGGGATTGGAGAAGGAGCCTCTTCACCACAAGACAGTGGTGAGAACATGGAACTCACTAGCACAGGGAATGATTGAAGCAAATAGTGCAGGTGCGTTTCATGGCAAATCAGACAAGCACATGATGGAGAAGGGAACAAAGGTTTATTCATGAGGAAAATAGGAGGTGGCTTAATTGCAGCATTGATATTGGCATGGATGTGTGGGCCAAAAGATTTATTTCTGCACCACATCTCTGATGTAATCAGACTACAAGATAGTTATGTCTGAAGTTTAATTCATGGACAGGATTCAAGACTGCAATGAACCTGGTTTAAAATTACAACCACAATTTATTGTTCTCTGGGTTTCTGTGATTAGAGATGGAAAAATGATAAAATGCTGTTGAGACAAATCGTCAAAGAGAGTGATGGCTGATGTGAAATTGCAATGGTGGTGGACATGAAGTCCACCTCTATAAACATCCTGTTCAAAGAGAACAGTAGTAACAGAAGACAATTTCACTGTTTTATCCACAAAACTTCTCAATAAGATTCTCACACCCACCACCACATGCTAACACAAGCCAAATTGAAAAAATGGTGCCATTTTATAAAGAACAGGTGTTACATCATGCAACACACCACATTGTTCTGCTGCCAGGTTAGAGATACATTTAACCTCCTGTATCTTCTTTAGATCAAAGTCCAAGTGCTGTAAACAAGCACATCCTGATGTCAAATCCAAGCAAATAGATTGGTTTCTTTTTCACACACTTTAAGAATGTTCAATTACAATTGTTTTATATCTTATACTTCAGATTTCACAGGAGCAGCACATTGGCACAGAGGTCAGTACTGATGCCTCACAACAGCAGGGAGTCTGGTTTGACTCCAGCCTCAGGAGACCCTGCACGGACTTTGCACGGTCTGCCGGTGTGTGTGGATTTTGTCTGGGTGCTCCAGTTTCCTAAATGCAAAGTATCCTTCAGCACATTTACAAGTGGTAGAGCATTCCGAAGTATAGGGCTGTCAACACAAGTGGGTCGGAGACATGCCATGAGGGTGTGGTGAACTATTATGTGTCTGATGCCAACATCAATGATAGAATGCCCTTGGAGCACACTGCGAAATGTTAGTGACTCCTGGCTAA
Source organism: Ginglymostoma cirratum (assembly GCA_024137785.1). NCBI lineage: Eukaryota > Metazoa > Chordata > Chondrichthyes > Orectolobiformes > Ginglymostomatidae > Ginglymostoma > Ginglymostoma cirratum. The sequence goes on from JAHRHZ010000089.1 coordinate 9,965,027, forward strand.
GTGATGGTGATGGTCTAGTAGCATTATCACAAGACTGTTAATCCAGACACCCAGGTAATGTTCTGCGGACATGCTTTTGAATTATACTCTGGCAGATGGTGAATTTCAACTCAATAAATATCTGGAATTAAGAATATAACAAATACCATGAAACTATTGTAGATAGTCAGGAAAAATCCATCTCATTCACTAATGTCATTTAGAGAAGGAAACTGCTATCCTTACTTGGTCTGGCCTACACGTGACTCCAGACCCACTGCACTATGGTTGACTGAATGCCCTCTTGGTAATTAGGACAAGCAATAAATACTGGCCAAACCAGCGGTGCCCACATCCCATGAGTTCAAAAATAAATCCAGAGGAGCAGGTGGAAAGATGAAATTGTGAGGTTACAGCACCTACTTTCCAGGTTGAAAATCATTACCATCTGGCAATGGGAAACTGTATACAAGAATGAGGCAAAGGTCTTGTGGCAGTTATGGAGACCCTGCTGGGTCAGAAGATCCAGGTTCGCCCCTACTCCACAGGTATGTCATATCTTTATTGATCTATTTGGATATGTTAACTAAAATATGAGGCAAGATTAGGTAATAGGGTGACGTTAATGCATGAAATAGGCCTCTGGCTGCTCAAGTGAGAATTTTGATTTTGGTTTGATTTCTTATTGTCACATTTACCAAGGTACAGTGAAAAGTTGTTTTGGGTGCAGTACAGGCAGATCATTATTATACAAAGATCATAGGGTGATTGGAATTTGACAATTCTATTCCAAAGTTTAATAACAGCAGAGAAGAAACTGTTCTTGAGCCTATCGGTACACATGTTTACGCTTTTGTATCTTCTACCTGACAGAAAAAGGTTATGACCTGGCTGGGAGGGGTCTTTGATGATTCTGAGGCAATGAGTAGTGCAGATGGAGTCAATGGGTAGAAGGTCTGCTTGCATGGTGGACTGGGCTGTGTTCACAACACTGTAGTTCCTTACAGTCCACAGCAGAGCAGGTGCTGCACCAAACCCTGATGCATCCAGATAGAAAGCCTTCTATGCTGCATCTGTAAAAGTTGGAGAGTGTCCTTAGTGACATGCCAAATTGCATTAGGCTGAGGAAGAAGAGGCAGTGCTGTACCTTTTTTGACTGTCACATCAAAATGGGTGGTCCAGGACAGATTGTTAGTAACTGTCATTCCTAGAAACTTGACACTCTCAACCATCTCCATTGATGTAGATAGGGGCATGCCCTCTTCCTTGCTTCCTGTAGTCAACGATCAGGTCTTTGGCTGATGTTGAGGGAGAGATTGTTATCTTTACATCACACCACCATGCATTCTGCTTTGTCATTGTTTGATATCTAGCCTTCAACAGGGGTGTCAGTGAACTTGTATAATCTCCTCTTATCCTTCAATATATGGTTGGAAAATAAGACTCTACCTTTGATGTTGAGACTCCCCAAGTCCTAGCTCATATGATCTTTCTAAAGCCAGTCTTGTTTAATGCCTGGGAAGAATCAACCCAATTATAGTTAGTTGAAAACAAACATTCGTAGTTAATGGCCCCATGTTGTCTTTATATTTCGAGGCAGTACAAAGAAGGCATTGTGGTAATGCTGATGAACAAAGTCAAAGCCAAATGAATGTAAGTGTTTAAAAGAAACAACTTTCAGTACAGGACAAGAGAATTTAATGTTTAGGTTGCAGATTAAGTTTCGCTTGTTCAAATCTTCTTTCAGCTTTTTCCACTATGCATTTTATCACAATGCTTTTTGATCACACTTGTCCATTTCCTCCTATTAGTCATCCACTCCACTGCATTTTAAAACAAAAGGTCTCACACTAGTAGTGTTCATCCAATTTTAAACTTTGCTAGCATCACTTGCTTACTGCATTTCCTTGCTCTGTAACAGACAACCATACCATTTCAATCTCCTCAGCTACTTTTGATGCTCCCACAATTTTAAATAAATAAAAAAACACTCCCACACACCCATCTCAGCATGCACATCTCACTAGAATCTAGTCTTGATATTTTCTAGGTTTCTGCCATGATGTAAACTGTGGCCAGTCGTAACAGTCTCGTAGATTCTTCCTTTCAGTTTCAGCAATACTTTTCTAATGCCATCATAGAACACCACAATGCACTTCTTCCAATTACTCCAAATTACAGCCATTCCATAAACTTCCATTTTTGCCACCAGTGATCCCAGGTAATTCAAACTGCTCATTTTCTTCAAGTCTTTATCATAAACTTTATCTTCACTCAGATTTTCTTCCCAAACTCAAAACAGACAGTCCATACATTGAGTTTATGGTCTGATCTTCCTACCAGTCTTCTAGTCCTGTTCTCCAGCTAGTCATGCTGGTCTTCTCCAGACAGCTCAAAGATCATCTGCAAATGTCATTGACCATGGCATTTCCTGTCTCAGTTGGAACATCTAGCATGAATCAGAAATAAAGAGGTTCAGGGCCAATCCTTGTTGCAATCCAACTTGAGGTTTCAAACACATGCTCTTCCGCTGCTTCTTACTATGGTCTAATATTCAGTTTTAAAAGAAACTATACATCTATGCTTAAACTAACAGCCTCTGTGCTTAAATTCATTAGACAATGCTTTTCAACAATTTTTAAAAAATTACACAGACAGTCATTAATATTGGCACAAAGAGGAACTGCAAAGTAGTTAGCAATTCAGAGAGTTACAGCCTTGTACCATTTCCAGAACGTAGCCATCCTTTGATAAAAGTATGTACGTCTCCCATCCTCTGAACTTCAAGTCATGTCTCATTATGTCTTACATTAAGTGCTGCTCACTCTCCTCACTAGGACCTAAATCTCCCAAAGCCCCAGGTTTAAAAAAAATCACTTCAAAGCTTCACATTTTTCAGTCTTTCAGCCCTGGTATCATTCACCCTTCATCCCTGAATTGGTCTGACTATCTTCATTCATCCACCACCCTTCAGCCAACCAGGACAGACAGGCGCATATCCAATTAAGCACTTTGTGATAACCAGACAAAGCACTTTATGGCACATAAAATACTTTTGAAGTGTAATCATTAGCTGCTGTGTTTCCTATCACAACAATTGTGCACAAAAGTAAACTCGCACAAAACAGTAATATGATAGTGGACATTTCATTTTTACGTAACTTGATTGTTGGCGGTCCCATAGTCTGACAAGCCACATTAATATCTTCACCTCCCTGTCATTCTTTTAAGTTCATCCTTAAAATCCATCCATGTGACTAAGCTTTTAGTTTCCCCTTATAACATATTTGACAGTGTTTTTTTTTGATTATGCCTCCAAAGTGTCTTGAAGTTTTTCTTCCAGAAGGTTCAGATAAATGCAAGCTGATGCTGCTTGGCCTGCTGTGTTCATCCAGCCCCACGCCTTGTTATCTCGGATTCTCCAGCATCTGCAGTACCTTTTATCTCCTATCAAGATACAGTTTTATTTTTTTTCCCTCGAATTTTCTCTTTCTGAAAAGACTTCACCAGGAGTGTGTCATAATGTACTCAACAACATACACGGACTAGCAAGAGTTTAAGTGGTAGAGTGCTGGACTGCCATTTTAACAGCAAAATGCCATCCTAGGTGGCCATTCAAGCTCATCAAATCAAGTTATTTCACAACATTTGCTGGTTCTCAGCTAAGTTACTGGATGAAGCACTCAATGCCTAAATAGAAACAAAATTTAAGAAAAAAAGAAACACTACTATCCAAATGCATCTGGTGTCACTTGTTGTTGTGGAATATAGTGTTAATAACAGATCTACGCAAGGACACACTCAAGATAATCTTGGCTTCATCCCAGCTGATAGAGAACAGAACTGCAAGTGGAGTAATAAGGAATAGAATAGGTGAAAAACTGAGTAGAGGACAGTTCCAACAATTTATGAATTTACACTATTTCCAGAACTTGTTTCACATTACCTGTAATTCTGTTTACCTCCAGCATGCGAGGAATTGAATCATACAGCATGAATCCGCTCTTTCCCCGTCCCCCCCCCGCCAAACAAACCAATCAAAACTACACTTTTGAAAAAGAAGTATACAATGCCAACACAGAGATGGAAGCCAGAAATATAAACAATTTAGAAAAGATTATTCTTTTCATAATACAAATGCATTAATATATAATACAAAAAAAGGGAAGATAGCTAAAATATTTATTTTCTATAAAATTGTTTTAGTTGTTTATTCACACAGGAGATGATTACAAACACAAACTACATGACATTCAAGCAATTTAATGCTGAAATACAAAATGCGTTAAGAGACACTCTGGGCCAAATTGTAGTTGCCTTGTGTGTTGGTTGGAACACTTAAGAAGGAGAAAAGGAAAAAGAAAGAAAAAGGAAAGAACACCCCTACTCGCCACTTTCATAAAGACCTAACTTGGATTAAAAGAAAACAAAATTATGTAGAAATGAATATACTGTGCTTCTATTTTGAAGTGTGTACAAGACAGATCAAACTGCATGTGTCATTTGCAAGCTTTACTGGTTGTTGGGGGCCGGTGGGGGGAGGAAGAAAGAGTCTACACTTCAAGGACAAAAGAGTCTGTCTCAAGAGCTGCTGACTAATCAGAAAAATACAAAAATCTTCAGTCCCAGCATAATCATAAAGGAGGCTCTTTGGTCCCAGCAGCACATCCAAGAACACTGGTCATTGCTGGTACTACAGCAGACTGCAGACTAGCCAGCATGCAGGAGGATCTGGACTGAAGGTAACCTGCAGTGGGCGTTAGGAGGGGTGCACTCTCTGGGATTATATCAGGCAAGCTCCAGCAGCAGGGACTGCCCTGGTTGTCTAATGACCTTTGAGTGCCAAGTGTGCCTTAACAGAACAGATCCCTTCCAGACCCCACAGGAAGGCTGCTAGCTTTTAATGGGCTACATCCAAAGTGGTGAATTTCCCACCCCATGTGATATTAATGGTCTCAATTTTCACAGTTTTTAAAAAAAGTCAAAGGAGAGGGAAATTAAAAGGTCATAAAGGAAGAGGAAGAAAGAGTAATTACTCTATGGGTCAGTTAAATACATATGGACAGTCTACTGAAGGAGAACAGTTGCTTCCCTGCAACTATTTCATGGCTAATACTGATCAACTCTCCACCACGTATATTATCAGACCAAGCAGAGATTATTTGTAAGATCCAATTTGTAATACTACATATTAATCTTCATGGCATTGCTCACAAGTAGTTAAGGATATGGAGTATAGTTGCAATGGCTAGGTGCTTGGATGGAGTGGTGTTCAAACAAGATTTATTCCTTCAAGCTGTTGCTTGGGTACTCACTGTAAGGAACTGGTCAAAACAGATGCACACTATTATTAACTATAGGTTAATTAGGGGGAGGTTTGTCATGTTGCGAGCCATCTAGAAATAGTCATGTGTTGCTGTTTAGGACAAGTCAGTTGTTGTGAAGGTCAAGAAAACCAACAGAAAATGACTGGTGTCTTTTTGCATAAACTTTGGAAAAAGAGGAAAACAAAAAGGTCAAACTTGATAGGTGCATATAAAGACAGATTTCTGAAACCCTACAAGTACCCCAACCTCAGCACTCACCTTGCACTGCAGGCTGTTCCATGATAATTTGTAAAACGAAACAAAAAAGTAGTGTTGGGTCTAGGCCCGAAACGTCAAGCTTTCCTGCTCCTGTGATGCTGCTTGGCCTGCTGTGTTCATCCAGCTCTGCACCTTGTTATCTCTTAATTCATTGTACTGGGGAAAAAAAGCAGAGTAATTTCATCATAGCCCAATTATTTTCCTCAACATATTCAAAGAAATAACAATTACTAAGAATTCTTCTGACTCTGATAGTTACTTTTTTTTAAAAAAAGGAATGCAGGTGATGTCCACAGAATAATATGAAGGAACTGAAGAATAACTGTATAAATGATACAGCTGAAGATAAGGAATCTTGAGCAAGCAACAGCGAGAGAAAATGGTTTTCCCTTGCTCAGATTCTCTCAAGAGCCAAACATGTACTTGGAGGGCTTCGGTGATTTTAAAAATAAGGCAAGCTGTGAGAAAACTGGGCAGCAATTCATTTGCGCTAATGATATTAATTCACTTTTGAGTATAGGAGTCGGGAAGTCATGTTGAGATTGTACAGGATTTTGGAAAGGCCTCTTCTTGGCGTAGTTGTGTGACCAGAACTGGACACAGTATATGAAGGATATTATTAAGCTGGATGGGGTTTGGAAGAGATTTACCAGGATGTTGCTGGGTATGGAAGGATCGAGTTATAAAGAAAAGCTGGGACTTTTTTCACTGGAGAGTATGGGGTTGAGAGGCAACCTGATAGAAATAGTTCATAAAATAATTAGAAGTATACATAGAATTATGGTAGTTGTCTTTTCTCTAGATGGGGGGATTTCAAGACTAGGGGGACACATTAAGGGGAAGGGAGAGAGATTTTTTAAAAAAAGAAGACAGGGGCTTTTATTTGTGCAGAGGGTGGTTCACATGTGAATGAACTTCCTGAGAAAGTGGTGGATGTGGGTACAATTACAAATGTTTAAAAGACATTTGGATAAGTACACGAATAGGAAAGGTTTGGAGGGATATGGGCCAAGAGCAGGCAGGTTGGGCTATTTTAGTTTGGGCACATTGTCAGTATAGACTGGTTGAACCGAAGGGTCTGTTTTCATACTGTACAACTGTGACTCTAATGATTTTGCTTATACTTATGGAATAAATTAACACTCCAAACCAGATCTAAAATCAATGTCTTTGAGATTCATTACATTTAAAAAATGATGGATAACTACTTATTAGGCAATAAATTGCCTTTTACCTTGTTGTGTACTTATTCTCAAGCACTTTTGCTTGAAATTTAATTTTTTCAATAACAAAAAACACAATGGCTTTAAATAGGACAGGCTACTAAAACAAAACCACAGCTTCATTAGCAGTTAATCACTAACATGCCACAGAAACCAACCAATCCCAACAATTAGAAATAAGTTCTGAAAATGCAAACCTATTTGATTCTAATTTACCAGCTTCACATGAAAAACAAAAAGGTCCCGGGGAATGTTTTACACCACAACATGCATTGACTTTCAGCAATGAAGAATAAAAGAAAACTAACAGAGGGCACAGAATTTTGTGGGTCTGCACAAGACCCTCCAGTCCAACTCGTCCATGCTGACAGATATCCTAAATTAATCTAGTCCCATTTGCCAGCATTTGGGCCATATCCCTTTAAATCCTTTCTATTGCCATACCCATCCAGATGCATTTTAAATGTTGTAAATGTACCAGCCCCCACCACTTCCTCTGGCAGCTCATTCCATACATGCACCACCCTCTGTGTGAAAAAGATGCCCCTTACGTCCCTTTAAAATCTTTCCCCTCTCACCTTAAACCCATATCCTCTAGTTTTGGACTTCCTCACCCCAGGGAAAAGACCTTGGCTATTCACCAGTCAAGCTCAGGACTCTTGTGAATACTGTTGAACTTTGGCAGAAGAGCCATCTACAACAGGCACCATTTTTCTGCAGGTTTTCATAAGATTCTACATGGGAGACAGATAGATAGCCAATGTTACAGCCTACCCCTCATGATTTTACAAACTTCTGTAAGGGCCCCCCTCAGCCTCCAACATTCCAGGGAAAATAGTCCTGGCCTATTCAGCATCTCCCTAAAGCTCAAACCCTCCAACCCTAGCGACATCCTTGTAAGGGTTTCTGAACCCTTTCTAGTTTCACAACATCCTTCCCATAGCAGAGAGGCCAGAATTGCACACAAGTGTTCCAAAAGTGGCCTGACCAATGTCCTGTACAGTTACAACATGACCTCTCAACTCTTATACTCAATGCACTGACCAAAAAAGGCCAGTGTACCAAATGCCTTCACTATCCAGTCTACCTTTGACCCTACTTTCAAGGAACTATGAACCTGCACTCCAAGGTCTCCTTGTTCAGCAATACTCCCCAGAACCTTACCATTAAGTGTACAAATCCTGCCCTAATTTGCCTTTCCAAAATGTGAGGTCCTGCTTTTATCTAAATTAAAACTCCATCGGCCACTCCTTGGCCCATCGGCCCATCTGATCAAGGTCCCATCATACTCTGAGGTAACCTTCTTTGCTGTCCACTACACCACCAATTTTGGGGTCATCTGTTCTCATCCTCTTGGACACATACTCATTAACATTTATGCACTAATGGTCATTTTATTTACAAAGTAGGAAGGCTCAGGGACACAATCCTATACACTCTTCCACAGCATCAAGGGGACTGTCTCACTACTTTCTAACTGACCTCATTTATTCCTGTGAGTCTAACATATGGAGCTTCTCATTTGCCATTTTTCCCCCTCTTGCTAGAATCTTCAGGCTTTTAAAAGCCAAGCTTAACATCATTTAGTTATTTCAGCTTCTGTCCTCTGACTAGATACACTTATAGGCTGTTCATACGAAAAAGTTCTCTCTAAAGGGCCATAACGTATGTTTACAGGATGGTGAAATCACATTTCTATTGTTTAGGTTCTGCACTTATGTGGAAAGCTTGTAAAAAGTCTCTTAACATGTCAGCCTACCACATTCATGTCATTTTATGAGTGAAGAAATTGTACAGCTTGCAAACATATTCAAAAATGTGAATGTTTCTTATATGAAAACCGAAAGAACTGCAGATGCTGTAAATCAGGAACAAAAACAAAGTTGCTGGAAAAGCTCAGCAGGCATGGCAGCATCTGTGAGGGAAGAAACAGAGTTCATGTTTCAGGGTCCAGTGACTCTTCCTCAGAACAGTTCTGGGGAAGGGTCACCGGATCCTGAAACATGAACTCTGTTTCCTCCTTCACAGATGCTGCCAGACCTGCTGAGCTTTTCCAGCAACTTTGTTAATGTTTCTTATATGTTGAGCTGATGGTCTATTTATCTGCCCTCATCCAGACAATAAACTTGCATTCCTAGTAATGTAGATATTTCTTCCTATCTTGACAAAACAAACTAATTTGGGACAGCACACGGAATTCATGAGGTTCAAGTGGAAACTGGCAACTGTGCTTAAAAGGCATCAGAGCCAAACAGTACAGTCAAGACTTGTGCAATTGTAATTAGTTAGATTGAACTCCCATGTTTGGGAAAGTCAATACAGGGCCTGGTGATCTTTTTGGGTCATTTACATCACCATGATGTAAGAATGAATCCAGGCAACACATGGATACACTAACACTGCTGGTAATTGTATCAGATTTTCATTCATCAGATTATATTTAACAATGACAGTGATAGTATCCTGAGTTTTGATATAGTGTGGTGTTATCAAGGTACTTCAATACCACGACGCACGAAATTATAAAAAAAATTTACCAACTCGAGAAACATTCAGAAACTGCAAAAATATAACAAATTAGTTCATCATACAAGTCAATTTGAAAATCTTAATGTTTAAAAAACGTACGGAAACTCACTGTTCAGAAACCGAAAAGTATAAAATAGAAATCAAGAAATAAAAATATTGACTGAAATTGTCAACTGATCTCATAAAAAATTTTCTTAAAAATGTATCGAAAAATAATCAGTTTTAAATACTCTTTGTTTAAACAACGATTGCATTGAGAATTTGGGTTTTCACCGGCTTTTCTCGCACATACAAGCCCTAATTCTCCACACACCAACTCGCACAACTCTAACCGAAGTTGGATTTAAAGTAGCCACTGACTCACGTGGACAATCCCGCCTTTGTGTCGCCCTCGCCGAGCGATCTCGCTCAACCTCGCGCGGGAATGAAGGAGCGTGATAGGCTTCTGCCAATTTGGTGGTATCGACGGACGAGGCTTTGGGTAGTCTTCACGGTGCCGCCGTCGCCCTTCCCAGTGTGGCTGCAGACCAGGTTGGCGGGGCATAACTTATTAACACACCTTTCAAACTTATCTCTATTTCTACATTGGTTACAGCACAGGAGGCCATTTGGCGCGTCGTGTTCGTGCTCTAAGAGCGACCCACTTTTCATACATTTCTTGCATCCTACTTGCTCCATGTAATATAAATGTTGGAACTTAAAAACTGGCAAATACACTGAGCTTTCTAAATTGGCTCAATGGACAAGTGCCAGTGGGGTGGTGTACTTAGTCATACAGATGAGAAACCATCAGGTTAAGGGGGAGGGGGGGGGTGTGTGGAAGCAGTGGACATTCCTATAATTGACCCCATCAACCGTGGAGTTGCGAAGATCATTAGCACCAGGATTTCAGATCCTTACTAGTGACTATCCTACGTTTTGAATATGGAGAATTAGATCTGAAATATAAAGAATAGCCAGTCTCCTACAGTAGATGCAGAGTTGCATTTGTGGAGACCTATACCAGCAAAAGCTTTTAAGGGGAGGTGAGATGGGATGAGGGAGAAGATGGGAAACAAAAAGCATTAGATACCAGCGAAAGCTAGTGAATATAATTTCTTCCTGGCTCTTTCAGAAGTATTTTATTGAAACTTATATATGGATGGGATAGTTGATGGGTTCTCCAGCATAGTGGCTTAACTGGATTAATTAGAAAAAAAAACTCAACAGCAAGAAACAACATGAGGATTGCTTCCCTACGTTAATAAAAATGTAATCACAACTATTATTTAACTTGAGTTCTTTCAAACACCCTTTCTGTGTTTAGCCATTACAAAGAATTGAGGGAAGAGGAAGCTCAATCAGGTTCCAGATAATACACTCTGCTGAATGTGACAGGAAATGATTTTTCAGCCAGGCAGCTTCAACAACATAAGTTGTTCTGTTTTTCATTTGGACCAATAACACATGCATCTGTGCATTTTTGTGAAATAACATTCTTTTTTTCTTTTTTTTGGTGGTGATGTATAATGAAAATATGATAAGACATCGTTTTTCTTCGTTGACACCTAATTTTCCTGGTGCAAGTGCCAGCATTTCTCCAGAACTTTGCCCTCAAGTGAGCTGTGTGTTGGGATTATTTCATCCATAGGAACGCAGAAACAGAAGTAGGCCATTCAGCATGTCGAGCTTTCCCCATTGTTCAATATGGTCATGGCTGATCGAACACTTCAATGCCTTTTAACCACTCTATCCCCACAATCCTGTATGTCACTGGTAATCAGAAATCTATCAATCTCTACCATAAATATAGTCAAAGACTGACCTTCCACAGCCCTCTCTGGTACAGATGTTAAAAGGTTCACAACCCTCCAAGTAGAAATATTTCTCCTGGTCAAAGTGACATTCCCCTTATACATTACAATACAATTCAGTACAGCACAAGAATAGGCCCTTTTGCTGTGCTGATTCTTATTTAGACCTGCTACTTATTGCACGGTTTCTATTCCTCTCATCGCCTCCCGTGTGTCTATCAATATACACCTAACCATTGCTAACGTGCCTGCTTCCACCACCTTCACTGGCAGTGCGTTTCAGGTACCTACCACTCTATGGGTGGAAAATTTTCCCTGAACTTCTCCCCAAAACTTGCCTCCTCTCACCTTGAACCTATGCCCTCTTGTAGTTGACCTTTCCATCCTGGCAAAAAGCCTCCAACTATCCATCCTATCTATGCCTCTCATAACTTTGTAGACCTGTATGAGGTCACCCCTCTGCCTCCGTCTTCCCAATGCAAACAGTCTGAGCTTATCCAACCTCTCTTCGTAATTTAAACCCTCCAGACCAGGTAACATTCTGGTAAACCTTCTCTGCACTCTCTCCAAAGCATCCAAATCCTTCTGGTAGCATAGAACTGCATGCAATATTCCAAACATGACCTAATTAAAGTTTTATACAGCTGTGCTTACTTTTTCTTTTATAATACTGAAAACTTAATTTCTGTTTTCTGAACTTCCAGTGGCTGATAATGGGAGGTCAGGCATGGAGCTTTCAAATCTTCATGTTGTAACATCAACAGTCAAACTCCTTGTCCAAGAAACACACTCCAAAAACCCACTTCAAAGTTGCCAGCCCCTCTCTCTGTTGAAGTCTGACGAAGGGTGTAAACCTGAAACATCGACTTTCCTGCTCCTCTGATGCTGCCTGACCTGCTGTGTTCCTCCAGCTCCAAATTGTATTGACGATATCTAGGTCACTTTGCAGATCTATACTTTCCAACCTCTCACTATTTAAAAAATATTCAGCACATCTATTTCTCCATTCAAAATGGATATTCTCACATTTTTGCACAATTTATTCCATCTGCCGTGTTCTATTCACTAAGCCAGTCCAAATCGTTCTGAAGCATCTTCCTCACAAGACACATTCTCACTTATTTCCACATCATCTGTTCCCAATGCTAGCCCTACTATCTCTGAATAGATAATCAAATAGCTTTCTGAAAATCTATATGTAATATACCTGTCTTCAAAAGCTTTAACTATTTGATTAAACACAGTTTCCCATTTGCAAAACCATGCTGACCATGCCCAATCAGATCATTACCATCCAAGTATCTATTTATCCCATCCTTTAGAATAGATTCTAGTATTTTCCCTTCTACTGATGTAAGGCTCGCAGGTCTATAGTCCCCTGTTATCTCTCTCGCCCCCCCCCCTCTTAAATAGTGGAGTGACATTTGCTCCCTTCCAATTGGCAAGAATCATTCCAGAATCTATAGAATTTTGGAAGATAACGCCAACACGTCGACTATCTACAGCCACTTCCTTCAACCCTCTGGGATAGAAACTGTCAGGTCCTGGGATTTATCAATTTTCAGCCTCTTTAGTTTATTTGGTACAGTGTTCTTATTAATGCTAGTTTCCTTCAAATCCTCATTCTCCCTAGCTGCTTGGATCTCTAGTTGTGAAGATTTCAGACATCTTCCTCTGTGAAAACAGACACAAATTAATTATTTAGCTTAGCTTCATTTCTCTATTCCCCATTATAAATTCCCCTGACTCTGCATGTAATGGACCCGCATTCATTTTAGCCAAACTGTTCATTTTTACACGCCTGCAGAAACTTTAAGAGTCTATTTTGGTTTTTTGGTAGATTGCATTTATGTTCTATTCTCTCTTCTCAGTTTCTTTGTCCTCTGTTGTTATATTCTATAAGCCTCCTAATCCTCAGATTTACTGCTATTTCTGGCAACTTCAGAGGCCTTTTGTTTTAATCTTATACAGTCCTAAACTCCCTTTGTTAGCCATGCTTGACTGACCTTTTTTGAGTTTTTGCACCTTGAAGGAATGTATAGTTGCTTTAAGTCATGTCACAGTTCTTTAAAGGCTATCCATTGCCTTTGTAGTCATGGCTTTTAATGTATTTTCCCAATTCACCTCAGCTGATTTCTGCCTCATGCCTTAACCAAATTTAACACCTGTGCTTCAGAATGAACAAAATCACTTTCAAACGTAATGTAAAATTCTGTCATATTGTGGTAACTCATCCCAAAAGGTTCTTCAAAACAAGATTGTTAATTAGCAGGAATGGCAAACAGAGCCCTGTCAACCCTGCAAAGTCCACCTTACCAACATCTGGGGGCTGTGCCAAAATTAGGAGAGCTGTCTCACAGACTAGTCAAACAACTGACATAGTCTAAAATCATCATATTCACGGAATTGTACCTTACAGACAATGTTCCAGACATCATCACCCCAGTGTATGCCCTATCCCACCGGCAGGACAAATCCAACAAGGTGGCAGTGCGGTGGTACAAAGTCAGGAGGGAGCTGCCCTGGGAGTCCTGAACGTTGACTCTGAACTCTATGAAGTCTCATGGCATCAGATTAAATGTGGGCGAGGAAACCGCCTGCTTATTAACACCTATTGTCTCCCCTTGGTTGATGAATCAGGACTCCTCTATGTTGAACGCCTCACACTGAGGGTGGCAAAGGCACATAGTGTACTCTGGGTAGGGGATTTCAAAATGGCTTGACAGCAGCACTACTGATTGAGTTAGTTGAATCCAAAAGACATAGTTGCAAGAATGCAACTGCGGAAGGGGTGAGGGAGCGAACAAGATGGAAAAACATACTTGACCTATCCTCACCAATCTGCTTGCTTCAGATGCATCTGTCCATGACAATATTGGGAAGAGTGATCACCTCACTGTCCTTGTGGAGATGAAGTCCTGCGTTCACATTGAAAATACGCTCTATTGTGTTGTTGGTGATATCATGGTGCTAAATGGGACAGACTGCAAACAGATCTAGCTACTCAAGACTGGGCATCCATGAGGCACTGGGGGCCATCAGCAGCAACAAAATTGAACTTCAACACAATCTGTAGCCTCATGGTTTGACATATCTTCCACTCTACCATGCCATCAAGTCAGGAGATCAACCATGGTTCAATGAAGAATGCAGGAAGGCATGCCAAGAACAGCACCAAGCATATCTAAAAATGAAGTGTCACCCTGCTGAGGCTACCAAACTGGAATACTTGTATGCCAAACAACAGAAAAAGTAAGTGATTCCACAATGAATGGATCAGATCTAAGCTCAGCAGTCTTGCCACATTCAGTTGTGAGTGATGGTGGTCAATTAGACAACACACTGGAGGAGGATGATCCACAAACATCCTCATCTTCAATGATGGGGGAGCCCAGCACATCAGTGTAAAGACAAGGCTGAAGTATTCACAGCAGTCATCAGCCAGAAGTGCCAATGGGTGCTACATCTCACCCTCCTCCAGATGTTCCCACCAGCATATGTTCCATGTCTTCAGTCAATTCAGTTCACTCCACATGATAACAAGAAACAGCTGGAGGTGCTAGATACTGAAAGGATGTGGGTCTGACAACATTCTGGCAATAGCACTAGAGACTTGTGCTCCAGAACTTGCTGCTCCCCTAGCCAAGCTACTCCCATACAACTAACAACTCTGGCATCGATTTGACAATGTGGAAAATTGTTCACGTATGTCCTGTACACAAAAAGCAGGTCAAATCCAGCCCGGCCAGTTATTGACCCATCACTCTTGATCATCAGTAAAGTGTTGGAAGGTGTCATCAGCAATGCCATCAAGCAGCACCTGCTCAGCAGTAATTTGCTGATTGCCCATTTTGGGTTCCACCAGGACCACTCGGCTTTTGACCTCATTACAGCCCTTCTTTAAACACCGACAAAAGAGCTGAATTCCAGATGTGAGGTGAGAGTGATAGCCCTTGACACCAGGGTAGAATGTGGCATCAACGAGCCCTAGCAAAACTGTAGTCAGTGAGAATTGGGGAAAACGCTCTGCTGGTTGGAGTTATACCTGGCACATAGGAAGATGGTTGTGGTTGTTGGAGGTCAGTCGTCTCGGCTCCAAGACATCTCTGCAGGAGTTCCTTGGTGGTGTCCTGGGCCAAACCATCTTCAGCTGCTTCGTCAATGATTTTCTGTTCATCACAGGGTCAGAAGTGGGGTTGTTCATCGATGATTGCACAATGTTCAGCACCATTCACAACTCCTCAGATACTGAAGCAGTTCACATTCAAATGCAGCAAGATCTGAACAATATCCAGGCTTGGGCAGAAAAGTGGCATGTAACATTCATGCCAGACAAATGCCAGGCAATGACCATCTCCAAGAGAGAATCTAACCATTCTCCCATGACATTCAATGGCATGAACCTCACAGACCCCGCTCCAACTCTCAACTTCATGGGTTTTCCTGTTGACCAAAAACTGAACCAGACTAACCATTTGAATATGGTGGCTATAAGAGCAGGTCAGAGGCTAGGAATCCTACAGTGAGTAACTCATCTCCTACCTCCCCAGAGCCTGTTCACCGTCAACAAAGCATAAGTCAGGGGTGTGATGGAAAACTCCCCACTTGTCTGGATGACTGCAGCTCCAACAACCCTCAAGCTTGACTCCATCCAGGACAAAGCGGTCTGCTTGATTTGCATCGTATTCACAAACATCCAATCCTTCCACCACCAACGCTCAGCAGTAGCAGTGTGTACAATTTACAAGATGCACTACAGAAATTCACCAAGGCTCCTTTGACAGAACCTTCCAAACACACAACCTCTTCCAAATAGAAGGACAAGGGAAGCAGATACATGGGAACACTACACCCTGCAAGTTCTCCTCCAAGCCATTCACAGTCCTGACTTGGAAATATAGCTGTTCCTTCAGTGTCACTGGGCCCTGCTCAAGGGCAACTAGGGATGGGCAATAAGTGCCGGCCCAGCCCACAACGTCCATACCCCATGAATGAATTCAAAAATAGCCCTTTTCATTTGCATAATACTAGATCTGAAATAGCATGTCATCTGGTTATCTCCTCAACATACTGCTCTAGAAATCCATCCCTAACACATTCCATAAATTCATCCTGCATAGCTTGAGTGCTCAATTGCAGTCTCCATGCAGATTGAAGTCGCCCATGCTGCATGCTTCTCTAATCTTTTGATTAATACCTTGTCCCACACTAATACTACTATTTGGTGGCCTATAAATAACTCCAACAATTGTCTGCTGTCCTTTGCTGTTTCTTTGTTCCACCCAACCAGATTCCACACATTGTTCTTCAAATCTGAGATCCTTCCAAAAGTACTGTTCCTGTCCCTTATCATCAGTGCAACTCCACCTCCTTTTCCTTATTGTCTGTACTTCTTAAGCATCAAAAATCCTTTGAATAGTCAGTTCCCAGTCCTGATCACTGTGCACCCATGTTTGTTTAATGGCAATTAGGTCATACCCATGTATCTCTATTTGTGCCTTGTGGCTAGTCTACCTTGTTGTGAATGCCGCATTCATTCAGGTAGCATGTCCTTAACTTTGTCTTTTTGACATTATTCTGCTTTCAAAGCATACTTGATGCTCAGCTTCGTTTCTCCTTCTCCCAAGTATCCTTTCAACTTCCTGTTACCATCTTTTACTGCCTTCCAATTTGTGTTACCCTGCTGGTTCATGTCCCCCTGACAAGCTATTTTAAGTCCATCTCAGCAACACTAGCAAATCTCCTTGCAAAGATATCAGCCCCAGTCCCTTTACAGTTTGTACAGGACCCACCTTCTCAGAACCGGACCCAAATGCTCAGAATTCTGATGTTCTTTCTCATACGCCTGTCTTCCGGCCACGTATTAAATTGATTAGTCCTCATGTTCTTGTGTTAGCTAGCGTGTGGCACTGGGAGTAATCCTGAGATTCTGTGTTCCTGCTTTTTTTTATTTCCTTTCTAACTCTCTGAAATATGCCTTCATGATCTCATCCCTCTTCCTGTCTTGGTTGTTGGTACAGTGTGGACCACGGCTTATGGCTGATCCTTCTCCACCAGAAGGATGTCCTGCAGCCACTCCGTGACATCCTTTACCCTGGCACGAGGGAGGTAACACACCTTGGAGATGCACCTACTGCCACAAAAATACCTGTCTGATCCCTTGACTATGCAATCCCCTCTCAATATTGCTCTTCCATTCTTTTTCCTCCTCCCCTGTGCAGCTGAATCTCCCACAGTGTCATGAGCTTGGCTGTGGCTCTGTGCTCCTGAGGAACTATTGCCCTAACCAATTTCTAAAATTAAATAAAAGGTAAGATAGCAGAGCACTTGGAAAGCAGTGATTGGATTGTGTTATATGCATTATGCCAGAATTAAAGACATACTGGGGCTGGAAAGGACCTTGTAGTGGAGAGAAGGGATCTGGTTTTTGTCTTCCATGTTGGTACCAATAACATTGATAAAAATAGAAGGGAGGCCGTACTGACAGATTTCGAACATTTGGGAGCTAAGTGAAAAAGCTGAATCTCCAAGGTAATAATCTTGGGATTACTACCTGAGCCACAGACAAACTGGCATAGGGTAAAGAATGTTTGGCTCAAAGATTAGTGTGGCAGGAATGGGTTTCAGTTCCTGGGAGTGACTCAGAGCTGGCTAAAAAAAAGGCATAAAATATGAACAGGAGATTGCTAAAGCATGTGGTGAAATCCTATCTGCGTGTACCCCTGCTCAGACAGAATTTCACATTGGCCCCAGGATCCTGTATGTCCCCAGTGAGCCTGTGCCCCACAACCTGAGCAGCCTCCAGAATTTCACATTTGTGTCTTTTAAAGAGGTGAGCCCTGTACAGACTACTGCTGCTGCATACCGTCTACCTCTTCTCCTTCATCCACCACCCGGACATACGTTGGCGTGCCCATTTACCACCGGGCGGTGGGGATCCCCAGTGGAGAGCACTCTCCATGGGAATCCTCCGTCTTTCCCTCGGGGATCTGGGCTGGAGAGTGTTGCATGCAGCAGTCCCATGTAAACTGCAGATTGTGGTGGTTCATGGACTCCCAGCCCAACTGTCTGTTTTGCGGTGCTGTGGAGTCTATGGACCATGTATATATTGAGTGTGGGCACTTGCACTTCCTTTTCAGTTACCTCAAAGACCTCCTTTTGTGTTTCTGGCTGCACTTCTGCCCCATGCCCCTATCTT
This sequence comes from Ginglymostoma cirratum, assembly GCA_024137785.1. Classification (NCBI taxonomy): domain Eukaryota; kingdom Metazoa; phylum Chordata; class Chondrichthyes; order Orectolobiformes; family Ginglymostomatidae; genus Ginglymostoma; species Ginglymostoma cirratum. The sequence continues at coordinate 9,983,334 of JAHRHZ010000089.1, forward strand.
TGGGCATCTGGTATGAAGGTTGCAGGGGAGCGGGCAGGTCAGAGGATCTCCTCGTGGGTCTACACCTGAGCTTGGTAAAGCTGGCCATTAATAGGTCCAGGCAGTGGGCCGTGGAGGGGTTTGTTATGCCCGACTGCCTGCCCCTCTTCCGTGGCTACGTCCGTGCCTGGAGAAGAAGCACATGATGTGCACCTGCGCTCTGGATGCCTTTCGGGAGAGGTGGGCACCGCGGGGTGTGGAGTGCTTTGATTCCCCTACAAACTCTATTTTGATTTGATCCCTACCCTCCCCCTGAGTCTTTTATTCCACAGGGGCTCTGCTTGATGCTTTTGTCGCATGGGTGTTTTTCCTGGTGGTAGTATGTGAATGAAGTTATTTGTACGCTTGGTGTTTTTTATTGTGTCTCACGCTTGCACATGTACAACAAGGATGTTGGGGAAAATAAATGCTATACTGTATGGCAGTAGTGTACTGGAAAAAGAAAGAGGAAAGTATAAATAGGATTTAGAATAAGAAAAAAATATATAACCAGGAGATGAGAGGCGACTGACTCCGAGCTGGCTGGCCACAGCTGTAAATGATGATTTGGTGAGGGGATACCAGCCTTTGTGCAGTTATTTCACAAAGCAAAAGTATATGGCAGCATTCCAGGAAGAATTCATAGAATATATTCAGGTCAGTTTAATAGAACAATATGTTGTCAATCCAAGTGAGGATCAGGCCATTTTGGTTCTGGTTATCTCAGAGCAAAAGATCCCTGAGGAAACAGTGACCACAACAAGGTGGAATTTAGTGTTTAATTTGAGAGTGAGAAAATTAGGTCAAAAACAGCTGTACTAATGACAACAAGTTAAAATACAGACGGGAGAAAGAGGGCTTGGTGACATGGTGCAATGAGAATAATGTCTCTGAATGTCAGCAAAACTAAAGAACTGATCACTGACTTCAGAGAGAAAGGAGACCATACACCCATCTACATCAACAGAGCTCAGGTTGAGAGGGTAGACAGCATCAAGTTCTTAAGAATGACAATAACCTACAACCTGCCCTGGACTTCACACATAGATGCGATGGTCAAGAAGGCACAAAACACATCTTCTACCTCAGGCGGATCAGGAACTTCGGCATGTCCATAAGGGCACTCACCAACTTTTCAGATGTACCATTGAAAACGTACTGTCCGGGTGCATAATGGCCTGGTATGGCATCTGCTCTGCCTAGGGCCGTAAGAGAGTACAGAAGGTTGTGTGCACAGCCCAGACCATTGCGGAAGCCAACCTTCCATCGATGGACTCCATTTACATGGCTGGTTGCTGCATAAAGGCTGCCAAATCATCAAAGACCCATCGCACCCTGGTAATGATCTCCTTTAACCTCTTTTGTCAGGTAGAAGATACAGAAGCTTGAACATGCACCCACAGGTTCAGGCACAGCTTCTTCCCTGCCATTATTAGACTGTTGAATGGACTCTGTAACTTCAAATGATGCTGATCTTGCTAATGTTGACCTGTGTGATATAACCTGTATGCCTCTGTCTAAGTTTTTATTGTCACCCTATGATCTTTATATCCTTGCTTACTATGATCTACCTGTACTGCTTGTAAACAAAACTTTTCACTGTACGTACGTACACATGACAAAAAATAATCAATTCCGAGGGAATGTGGGCAGAGAGGGCTGGAGTAAATTGGCAAAGAAGTTTAGTAGGAAAGACAGTTGAAGAACAATGACAGCTGTTTACAAAAATAGTTCATGAGTTACAGCAAAGATATATCCCAGTGAAAAAGAAAAATTCTTGAAAGGGGATAAACCAGCGATGGTTAACCTGAGAAGTTAAGGATGGTATCAAATTGAAGGAAAAAGAAACACGATGTGGCAAAAGTTTGTAAACCGGAGGTTTAGGAGAGTTTTTGAAGCTAACAAAAGATGTCAAAAAGTAGAAATGGTCAGTGACAGCTCCTTTAAATATACAGAAAGGAAAAGTGAGTCCAAAGTGAACATAGGCCCCCTAGAGAATGAGGCTGGGGAAAACAATAATTGGAAACTAGGAATTGGCAGAGAAATTGAATAGATACTTTGCATTGGTCTTCATGGTAGATGATGCTAATAATATTTTCAAAAATATGAAATAATGAAAGGGCAAAAAGAGAGGAAACAAATACAGTAATGATCACTGGAGCAAAAGTAATCATGAAGCTAAAGGCTGATACATTCCTTGGACCTGATTGGGTGCATCTTAGGATATTAAGGGAAGTAGTTACTTAGATAGTGGATGCACTGGTAGTAATCTTCCAGGAATGCTTAAATTCTAGAAAGCTCCCAGAGGATTGAAAACTGCCAGTGTAACACCGTTGTTCAAATTGGGAAGGAGTAAAAAAAACTGGCAAAGAGAGGCCAGTTAGCAAAACATCTGTCATTGGGAAAATGTTTGAGTCTATTATTAAGGATGTAATTGTTGACAATATAAGAAGCACATAATTTAATCAAGCAGAATCAGCATGGCTTCATGAAAGGGAAATCATGCTTGAAAATTTTATTGGAATTCATTTAGCCCATCAAGACTGCTCCAACCCTCCAAAGAGCATCCTACCCAGGCTCTGGTCCTATCCCCATAACCCTGCATTTACCATGGCTAATCCACCTAACCTGCACACTACAGGGCAATTTAGCATGGCCAATCTACCTAACCTACACATCTTTGGACTGTGGAAGGAAACCAGAGTACCCAGAGGAAACCCACACAGACACAAAAACATGCAAACTCCACACAGGCAGTCATCCAAGGCTGGGACTGAACCCAGGTCCCTGGTGTTGTAAGGCAGCAATGCTAATCACTGAGCCACCATTCCAACCAGAAATATGTAAACTCCCACTCCCTGACCAGCAAACAAGCCTGGGCCACAGCGGTGAAAGCGCGAATCCTAACTACTAGACCACCAATAAAGCCATGAATACATTTGGGTTTTTAAAAGGCTTTCAATATGGTACTGGGCATAAGGCTGCTTAGTAAGATAAGAGCCCATGGTGTTTGAGTAGGACATTAGTAATATTTATAGGTATGGAAATGAACAGACTTATTTAAGTTGGTTTGCAATCAGATTCCTTCTCTAGACCCATAACTCTGTCAACATTTCCCCACTGTGAATAAAGCTAAAAGCCAAAGTACAGGATGGCAGGAACTCCAGGAGAAAAGATGAAGGAGTTGTGATATCATGTTGCAGTTGTACAGGATGTTGGTGAGGCCACTTTTGGAGTACTGTGTACAGTTCTGGTCGTCCTGCTATGAGAAGGATACTATTAAATTGGACAGGGTTCAGAAACGATTTACCAGGATGTTGCTAGGACTAGAGGGCTTGATTTATAAGAAGAGGTTGGATAGGCTGGGACTTCTTTCACTGGAGTGTAGGAGGTTAAGAGGTGACCTTGTAGAGGTTTATAAAATCATGAGGGGCATAAATAAAGTGAATAGCAAAGGTCTTTTCCCTAGGGTGGGGGAGTTCAAAACTGGGGGGCATACTTTAAGGTGAGAGGAGAAAGATTTAAAAGGGGCCTGAGGGGTAAACGTTTTCACACAGTGTGTGGTTAGAATGTGGAATAAACTACCAGAGGAAGTGGTAGGTGTAGGTACAGGTACAGTTACAACATTTAAAAGACATTTGGACAGGTGTATGAATAGGAAAGGTTTAGAGGGATATGGGCCAAATGCAGACAAATGTGACTAGTTTAGGAAACTTGGTCAGCATGGACCAGTTGGACCAAAGGGTCTGTTTCCATGCTGTATGACTCTATGATCTATTAGCATGAATAGAGGATTGGCTAACTAGTATAAGAGAAGCGTTGGGATAAGGGAGGCATTTTTAGGGTGGCAACCTGTAACTAGTGGAGTGCCACAGGGACCAGTGCTGAGTCTGCAATTATTTATAATATATTTTAATGTCTTAGCTGAGGGAAGTGAATTTGCTGTTGCCAAGTTTGCAAATGAAATAAAAATTGATGGGAAGATAAGTGTTGAGGATGACACAAGGAGTCTACAGAGGGATATAGACGGGTTAAGTGAGTGGGCAAAAACTTGGCAGAGGGAATATAATTTAGGAAATATGAGGTTATGCACTTTGACAGAAAGAATAGAAGATCTGACTATTAGTTAAATGGGAAAAGACTGCAGAAAGCTTCAGCACAGATGGATTTGGGGGTCTTCGTGCATGAATTACAAAAGATAACATTCAATTTCACTGTGGGTAATAGAGAAGGCACATGGACTGTAGCCTTTATATCAAAAGGAATGTACTGTAAAAATATGGCGGTCTTGCTAAAACCATACAAGACACCAATCAGACCACACCTAGAATACTGTGAGCAGGTATGGGGGTTTTCTTATGAGAAGAGGTTGAGTAGGTTGGGCTTGTGCTCATTGGAGTTTAGATGAATGAGAGGAGATCTTACAGAAATGCATGAGATTCCTAGCAGGCTTGACATGGTAAATATTGAGAACTTATTTCCCTTTGTGGGAGTGTCTAGAACCAAAGGGCATAACCTCAGAATAAGAGGTCATACATTTAAGACAGAGATGAAAAAGTGCCTAGAGAAAGGCAATCAATAAATGGTCATGTTCTCCTTCAGCTGCCTTATCTGTGCATTTTTTTTCGAAGAGAAATCTGCTATTTTCTGATATTCGTGCTTCCTTAGTAATTTACTGTTCCTTAAGGATCCTTCATTGATTGATATTTCTTGTTGAGATTAAAACAGGAAAGCACATAAGGAAGCAACTTACAGTAAACAACAATCCACAGGAGACAGGATTTGGAGCAAAATGCCACGTCCACAATAGGTGTTAGAAGTTCATGGAAAGCTTGTTCCAACACTAATTGAAAAGCTCAGCAAATCCATTTTTCCAAGTCATGCTTTCTTATTTAAGGTTATCAACATCCTGGTTTTCTGGCCTAATGCCCATAATTTGTTTTGGGATTAGTCAGGGTTCTAGTTTTAACTTACAACAAGACAGAATCCTTTCTTTGTCTTTGTGTGTATGCCTCCACATGCCTCAGTCTCCTTTTTCCCTTCCCCATGTTTCTGTCTCTGATCTGCTGTTCTATCCATTCCTCGGAGCTGATTATATGATCCCATCACAGTGCTTCTAGACTACCATACGTTGCAAATGTGTATGTCCCAGATGCAGTTTAATACAAAGGAATGTACACATTATATTTTAGGAAAAATAACAGTGAAAGGAAGTAAATCCCAAACAGACTTTTGACAGAATGTAACAAAAGAAAGATCCAGGTATACGAATCTACAAATACTAATGCAATTAAATCAATTATCACATTGTATTAAATATTTTGTTTGCAACAGATTTTCTATACATATTTAAATGCATTGCAATGTACTGTTTCACATATTAAGCATTTTAAATTCCACTCCATTCATACATAAGCCTCCACAATTAAATAAAATTTTCCAAATGCAAGTTAATGTCATTCTTCTGTTATACTAAATTTCTTTATAATTTACCTCCTGTACTTTATTTATATATTTATTTCTTAGTACTTAACAAACAGTCCTATTCATAAAAACACTAACAATTGCACGTACTCCATTGCAACACATAATTGTCCTGTATTAAACATAACCTCCATTTTCTTTTAATCAACATGATGAGGAATCAGTTTTATAAGTTATGAAATGTATATATTTACATGCCATCAGATATAAAACATTATGCATTTTTATGGTAATAATGCATAGTCTGAATGGGTAATGGAAACTGATTAAATAACATTTCCAAAGGTGAAATGGATATGTATGTGAAGGAGAAACATTTGGCTGACTATGGAGAAAGTTCAAGGTAATTGGATAGTTTCTTCAGAAAGCCAGCACATGTACAATTGGCCAAATGGTTCTGTGTCACTTTGTGATTCTATAAATCTCCTTTTCCATGTTCTCCTTGCAAAATGTGTAAGAAAATCTATTTTTTGGTGTCAGTAGAGTGTATACCTGGCATGCCAATCCTGTCTGTCACACTTCAAGTATCACATTTCCACACCATTTAATTAGATCTCCCCACCTGCCAGCGACTGACTTAAAATGTATACCTAGAATTTCAACAGGAGATCTCCAGCAATTTGTTCAAGGTTTCTGTCAGTTATAGAAGGTGATTAGGAGAATCCAGTGGAAATGTTTCCATTGTTTTTAATAGAACTTTCTAACATTACAGGTTTCACAATAATATGATTAAGCCTTGATATGAGATTGCATTTTCGAGAATCTTCATCAGCTTTGTTATTTAAAGGCCTCAGTCTCTGTTCAAAACCTCAGAGGTATTATTTTGTACCTGTAAATCCCCGTCAGAATATGTGCAGTATTTCCCAGCATGTACAACACAATTTGCTTTCAAGTAAGAAGAGTGGATAAAGGGTAACACTGATAGTCTTGCCACAAGATGCCAACTGAAAAAACAACTTGCTTCATTGTTTCTGGATAAAATCCTTAGTGACTTCTTTGAAGACAATTTAAATAGTGTTATATAGCCCTTCCCCATTTCCACAGCTTAGTGCCCATATGAAAACAGTATCATGAAAAATGATATGCAGACAAGGACCTTCTGGTCCATCCAGCTAGTCCCAACATTACACATGATGTTTTAGAAAGTCTCAAAAAAAATTCCAAGTGTGGAAGCAGCTTAAAAATATGAGGTACTCCTGCTGGGGGCTGGGTCATGTTTTCTTGCACGATTACATTATTCAGCTTATTGCATATTCATGTGCGGGCAAAACACCAAATTCTATGGGCAGGCAGGCAGAAGATTCTGCTTCCTGCAAGGAGGCAACTTTGTGGCACCATATTTAAAAGGTATCTGGATAGCCTTTCACTTGCTGAAACCCAGAAGCAAAATTCAACCTCTGCCCATAATTCCCACACACCCCTGGAGATGTCAAGAGACTCAGAAAAACGTGGCACAGTGTTTTAGCAATGTCTCTCTAGCAGCTGTCCACAAGAGAAGGGAAGTGCTTTTCCCTAGTGATGGCAACAAGAGGCCTTCTTGACTCTTGAAGGCAGCCTCAACAGAGGTGATGGATGTTGGCACTTGAGGGCAATGGTCTGAAAAACAAAGAAGTGGATTTTGCCAAATTCTTGTAATTCACTGGGTTTCTTGTTGATGAAACTGAATTGCTGGCAGCCATAGACTGATGGAAGATCTTCTAGGCAAGCTATGGCTCAGGTGGAAATTGGGCCGGTCCCAGGTCTTAGGAAAGTCATCATAGTTTAGCTTTTCAGGTTTACACGGTAATCACAATACTGAGATGTGGAAACTTTATCAGGTTTTCAAATATTTTGACCAAGAGAAAATTTCAGGAGAGAGAAACTTGCCTTCTGATTCCCTATGTTTCTTGAAACAGAATGCAATACCAAAAAGGGTTGCTCGACAGCAATCAGTACAGGTCGCCATAGTCTGTTCCAACCAGATGTTCTTGCACTTAAGGACAATAATATCTTATCTGCCTAAAAAACTTTGCTTGGCTGTTTCCAAAGTCACTTTGCATTCTGCAATAAACTATTGAGCTCATTTCCTGGTAAAACCCTGTTTAACCCAGAAAGTGTCCAAATATTTCAGTATCGTTCAGTTTTTCCATATAGTTTATAGATGTAAATATGTAGTTCCAACACTTTGAGGGAGAGAAATCCTTTCCTGTTCGGGAATCTGGCTGGACATGGAGCTCTGAGTGATGCATGCAGTCAATGGCCCCTTGTACCTGAGGGAATGTAGTCATGGTTGTGAATCCAATGGCTCACACACCATGGCTGTCTGCGTCCAAGGTGAATTGGACAAATTGTACCACTTACCTTTGAAGGTCTTGGTACACTTGTGACTGCCAGTTAGGAGATGCCATATGTGTTCCCACTGGAGGCTTGAGAGGAGCTGGTGTCTCAGAAGTTCAAAGCTACTGTGATCTTTAGTATCACAGGCATAGCACTCCCTCCCAAGCAGTATGGCTGCAGAGCTGGCCACAGACATTGAGACATGTAGATGATGGTTTTGCTAGTCACAGAGGTGCCTCTGACAATGCTTTTCACTCATTTGCAGCCGGAATACAGGAAAGAGATTGAGTGCTTGGTGGCATGGTGTAAAGATAACAATTTCTCCCTCAATGTCAGCAAAATGAAGGAGCTGATCGTTGACTTCAGGAAGTGGAGTGGAGGACATGCCCCTGTCTGCATCAATGGCGCTGAGGTGGAGATGGTCAAGAGCATTAAGTTCCTGGGAATGATGATCACCAACAATCTATCCTGGTCTGCCCACGTTGACGTGATGGTCAAGAAAGCACAACAACATCCTCAGGAGGCTAAGGAAATTCGGTATGTCCACAAGGACTCCTACCAATTTTTATAGATGCACCATAGAAAGCATCCTATCTGGATGCATCACAGTGTGGTATGGCAACCACTCTCCCCAAGACCGCAAAAAACTACAGAGTTGTGAACACAGGCCGGTCCAACACGCAAACCAGCCTTCCATTCATTGACTCCAACTATACTTCCTGCAGCCTCGGGAAAGCAACCAACATCATCAAAGACCTCTCCCATTCTGGTTATACTCTATTCCACCTTCTTCCATTGAGCAGAAGATATACAAGTTTGAGTGCATGCAAGAAAGATTTAAGAAGAGCTACCTCCTCGCTTTTATCAGACTTTCGAAAGAACCTCTCAAATGCTAATTCTGATCTCTGTCTCTCTGCGGCTGTAACACTGTATTCTGCACTCTGTTCTGCTACCTTAATGCACTTTGTATGGTACAATCTGCCTGTGTAGCACGCAAAACAACACTTTTCACTGTATCTCAGTACATGTGACAACAATCGATCAAACAAACATCAAACAGCAACACATTTCGCTGTGCCCTCTCTTGGTAGACTGCTCAATGATGCTGAAGACCCTGGTTCTCCTCTTCACGCGCTGCTTGCTTATTCATAGCTGCAGTGCCCTCAGCCACATGCCTCTGGTTCTGTTGGTGTTGTTCATTCCTCTTATCCTCCTCCACCTTCTTCTTAGCCTTATTAAAATTGGGTTAAATTGGTCAAACATCTGGCATGGAAGTACTGATCTGTAAATAAATATCAGAAATTACATGTATATTTTCCATTTGAACTCTTGACATGGTGAATCTAGCCTTTGGACCCCTATCAGGTTACTCATGTCTTGGGTGAAAGCCTACCTTACATGTGGTGAGGTTCATCTTGCCAGTGTTTACGCTCCATGTCAGTCTGCTTCATCTCACACCCTATTATCATATTCTTTTATTCTTTTTGTTCCTCGTGCTTATCTGGCATCCTCGAATGTGTCCACATATACTGTTTGCCTCAATCACTCCTTGTGGTAATGGGTTCTACCACTCTCCGTAAAGAAACTTCTCCTGAATTCCCTATTGGATTTATTAGTGACTGTCTTATGTGGATGCAGCCTTGTTATGGTATTCCCCCTCCAAGTGGAAATGCCTTCTCTTCTGCCATGTACGTGTCCATCTAGCAAAATAGGAAGACCTGAAATAACAAGTTTCCAAGGGATGGAAAAAGATGGGATTGTGAATATCGACTGTCACATTAAAGGGCTTTATTTCTTTCACCAGTCTTCACTCACACTGTCATTAGCCATAGACTCATGTTGGGTCACAATTCTATAGGAACCAGTAGTCTCTAGTGCTTGTAGGATATTTTATCACAGGAGTAATCACAACTGAGCCCAATCCTCGTCACAGCTTAGGGGACCTGTGGGCAAGTATAACATCTATTGATACCTCAGTTGAGACCAACCGACTAAACACAGACCAAGGATCCAACAAGGGGTCCATCTGGACTGTGAAATTTAGTGCCGGACCATGCAGTATGTTTATCTACTAGATTTTAAGGGGCATTAACAGATTGAAGAGTTGTAAACCATTTTCATTTTGAAATATATCAAACACAATTTCCCACTGTTTTAAATAGAACAACTTCCTATGTCAGTTTATTCCTTGGTTTTATCCATTGCACAGTTAGCCAGTTAAAGGTTATTTGGCTCATATTGGAAATTAATGATGCTAACCTTTCAAAGAAAAAGCCAAACAAGACATCTATTATCTAACTACACCTTCTGCTCCCAGACATTTGGTTACATAATCATAGCTCCCATGTTTTCCTGTTTACAGCAAAATCTCCCCTCGTATTCCTTCCTCCCTGCAATGCACAGCAATAAATATCGAACTTCACAATGAAACGGTCATTATTTGGAGAGCTTTTTTTACTGTCGGAGTAAATCGTTGAGCACAGTGCAAGGAACATTTATTCAGGTCAGTGACAATTTTCTCACAGTACGTAACAATTTAAGAGTTGAATATTTTTGCATTATGGGGATTATAATAAAATATGCTTTTTTTTTTACGTTGTGCAATATAATGGTCTCCATAACAGAAAAAGTATATTACTGACCTTTTGAAGGAACTCAGCATTCAAGGCTCAGTACAATACAATGACAAAGTGAAATCTTTGGTAGAATGAGATAGAGGGAGATAGTTGTGTCACTGATTAATTTAAAGAGAACCTGATGACATTGAAACTGCATATTTGTCATGATGTCCTACTTTTATACAGTGGTTTCAATTCACACTGAAGTTCAAATCAAAATCAATTTAATTAAAACTCTTACAGCATGAAATAAAAACCTGCCTGATTACCTAATTCATTTTGCTTCTCAGTCTGTTTTGAATCCAAGTCTGAAAGACTTTGTACTTTGGTGGTAAATTTCTCTGAATGATTCTCCACACAGCAGCCATTCCCCACCCCCAGTTGACGATTTATACTCTTGTTGAGGTGTTTCCAGAGCTCTTACATTGAAGTTATAGGAGAACAAACTCCATTCCCCACCCCCACCACCACCATGACCCGCCAGTGGAAGTTCACCTGTTTAATCACCCCTCTTTTTCTCTGCTTAATGCTTTGACCTCAATATTGGGGTACAGTTTAACAGATAAGTTATCTTCTGGTCCTGCAATCAAGTGGAAGATTTCCATTTGCGAGTCTAAACAGTAGGTTTCAGCAGGCTGTTCCACAATGAAGGCAATTACAACTGTGTTTGATCCAGTCCCCAACAAACATCCACACATTTTGGTCTTTCCAGTAAGAAGTCACTTGATCATCATTTGTACTTGTGGTACAAGCCTGGCTAATTTTTGTCCTTCCCTGTCGAACTGTGCTCAGACCAATTGTGGCAAATTTTCTATGAATTAGATCATCTAGCTCAGCACAGACCACTACTGTTCAATTTGTACATTTATGGGTAGCGTGCCTTTTGGAGGAGCTTACCAAAAAAGCATGAACTGCTCGTAAACCTGTCCAAAGACTACTGTCAATCCCACCTTTTCTCACAGTATCTGCCATTCTTTTGGCTCTACTGCCCTCAATCCCCTTAACTCAGTATATATTGCTCTCTATGTAAAGTCAAGTATAATTATTTCATCAGCCTTTCAATACAAGTTGTGACAGTTGTTTGTAAAATAATTTATCTTTACAAATGGGAAAATTCTTTAGCAAAAAGCTTATCCCACTCCAGTCTTAGGTTGGAGTCACTCACTTCTTTTCAGTAGAAAATCAAAGGAAAAGTAAGTTTTGGATTTCAAAATACAGCAATCGTTAAGAATCAGAAATAAAAACAGAAAATGCTGGGAATACGCAGCAGGTCTGGACGCATCTGTGGAAAGCAAAACAATATGAAGGTCTCAGATTGTTAGAGAGTTCATCGACCTGAAAACATTATCTCTCTTTTTCTCTCCCCGGATGCTGCCTGACCTGGTGAGTATTTCCAGCGATTTGGTTGGTGTGGGTGAATTCACAAGACAAGATCTGAGTTTTCTAATTGAACTGGATAATTGCCTTCTTAGTTTAATATTTTGATTTCCTGGCCAAAATCATCGTGAAATGTTTTTGGCGATTTTTACTTCCTGCTTGACAATTACACAGATGTGATGACACAGTCAACGTGCAAGACATTTCATATTTCACACAATAAACCCCACTATGTTCCTAGACTCTATGCTATCTTCCTTCACTAAGCACAAAGATTTTTTTTTATTTACTTGAGTATTTTTTATTCACTTGAGTTCTTAACTCCCTGTCCTGAAGATGTTGACTCTTGATAACATATAATTTGATGGGAGCTCATCATTATGGTGCTGCTTTTCTGATGAGATGTTAAACTGAGGTCCAGTCTTCCCTCTCAGGAGGATGCAAAAAGTGCCATGGAACTGCTTTCAAAAAGAAACAGCAATGGCCTGTTAACCCTGATAAGTCTTACTTACTAAGAACTGAGGGTTTTTGCCAAAGTTGGGAGAGCTATCTCACAGGCTAGTCAAGAAACCGCCTGACATTGTCTGTAGGATATGATTTCATGAGTATGACTATGTCCCAGACACCACCATCCCAGGTATGCCCTGCTCACCATAAAGTCACACCCATCGAAGATGGTGACACGGTGGCATACAGATGGGAGGAAGTTGCCCTGGGAGTTTTCAACCTTGACTCCAAACTCCATAAAGTCTCATAGCAACAAGTCAAACTTAGATACGGAAATCTCCTGTAATTACTACCTATCACACCTCTCTCAGCTAACGAGTCAGTACTCTTCCATGTTGAAGATCATCTTAGGGTGGCAAGGTTAATATACCCTGGGGAGAGGACTTTCACAGCTATGACCAAGAGTGGCCTCAGTAGCACTATTACGGACTGAACTGGCTGAGAACTAAATGACATAACTAGTAAACTGGGCCTGCAGCAGCTGGTAGACGAAGAAAACACCTACTTGACCCCATCCTCAACAGCCTACCTGACATGACAGTATTAGTAGTGGTGACAACTTCACAGTTCTGTCTTCACATTGAGGAAACCTTTCATCATGTTGTGTGGTATTGGCACCTTGCTAAATGGGATAGATTTCGAATAGGTGCTGTGTGCCATCACTAATAGCCAAATTATATTCAGCCACAATTTATAATCTCATGGCTCAGCATATTCTACACTCTATCATTACTATAAAACCGGGAAGTCAACCCTGATTCAATGAAGAGAGCATGCCATGAGCAGCACCATACATGCCTAAAAATGAGGTGTCAAACTGGTGAAGCTAGAATACAGGATTGTTTGTATGCCAAACAGCATAAGCAACATGAGATGACAGAACTGGACCATCGCACAATCAACAGATCATATATAACCCCTTCAGTTCTGTGTCCTATCACATCCAGTCACAAACAGTGATGGACAATTAAACAACTGATAGAAAGAGGAGGTTCCCCAAATATCCCCATCCTCAGTGATAGGAGAGCCCAGCACATCAGTGCAAAAAACCACACTGAAGCATTTGTGACTACTTCCAGCCAGAAGTACCAAGTGGTTTGTCCTTCTCTTGCCAGTCATGTCTGCTCTGGGTCATCTCTGCAGGAGTTTTCAGGGTAATATTCTAAGCCCAACCATCTTCGGCTGCTACATCAATTGCCTTCTCTCCGTCATAAGTTCAGAAGTGAGATGTTCATTGATGACTGCAAAATATGCAACACCATTTGTGACTCCTTAGATGCTGAAGCATCCAGTGTCCCTATGCAGCAAGACTTGGTCAGCATTCAGGCTGAGAGTGAAAAGTTATATTCATGCTACACAAGTGCAAGGCAATGACAGTCTCCATCAAGGAATAATTAATCATGTCCCCTTGTCATTCATTGGCATTATCATCGCCGAATCCGCTATTACCAGCATCCTGGGGGTTACCATTACCATTGACCAGAAACTGAAGCCATATAAATATTGTGATTACAAGAGCAGGTCAGAGGATTGGAATTCTGTGGCAGGTAGCTCCTGACTCAAAGCCTATCCACCACCTAAAAGGTACAAGTTGGAAATATGATGCAATCCTGTCCACTTGCCTGGATGAGTGGAGCTTTAACAACACTCAGGAAGCTTAACACCATCCAGGACAAAGCAGTCTGTTTCATTGTCAGCCCATTCACCATGTTCAGCATTTACTTCCTTCACCACTAACACAATTGCAGCATTGTACACCATCTTTAAGATGTACTGCAGAAACTTGCCAAGACTCCTTAGACAGCAGCTTCCAAACCTGAAGTTTCTGCAACCAAGAAAGACAAGGGCAGCAGATGTGTGGGAACACCACCATGTGCAAGCTCCCTTCCAAGCCATGCACCATCCTTACTTTGAACTATATCACTGTCATTGGGTCACCATCCTGGAACTCCCTTCTTAAAGCACTGTGACATAGCAGCACCACATGAACTGCAGCAGTTCAGGAAATTAGCTCACCATCACTTTCTCAAGGGTAATTAGGGATAAGCAATAATAAACGACATCATCCACACCCCATGAAACAGTAGGGAGTTCTCCTTGGTCAATATTTATCCCTCAACCAACATCTAAACTGAAACAGTTGCCATTACTTCATTGCTCTTTATGGAATCTCACTATGAGCAAATTGGCTGCCCTGTTTCCTACATTACATCAGTGACAACACTTCAGAAGTACTTAATTGACTGTAAAACACTCAAGGACATCCTGAGGTTATGAATGATGCTGTACAAATGCAAATTCTTCTCTCTTTCCTTTGGTTCTTAGTACCCTTGTCTAACACAGTCTGTCAACCTCCATTGTAAAATTTCCAATTGAAGCTTTTTGTGGGAAATGTTTACAGATTTTTTACTATCCTTTGTGTGAAGAAATGCTAAAGCCTTTTGAAGCTCCCTTTACAGATGCCTCAGCTAACATTATTTAACTCAGCAGAGTGTGGAGACTAAATCTTTGTGTCTATACGTTTTACTACTACATCATGTAGTCAAGATACTTACATTCAGTCTTTGAAATGGTGGTGCAGGTGACAAGCAACTGACAAAGCCTCTTTAGAGAAAGAGCTTCTAATATCAACTGGACATTAGACAGGAAATTAGACTTTTGAAGAAGGAAATCTAACAGCAAAAGACAAATAAATCTATTTTCTCCACATCTGAAAGCAGTAAATTATGCAGACATAAAGCTTAATTGGTTCACGTACTCTTTTAGTTTCTACCCAGATGAACATTCTTCTTGTGCAGGCTAGATGGTGAATATTAGCGGGGTATTTGACTGAGGGGGCATCTTGACTATGTTTTATCATTTTATCATTTCCAGCAGGCAGTTTCCTGATTGTTTATTGCCCCGGGGATACTCAGGCAACTTTTAACCACCCTGCTACTGAAGTCAACACAGACTGAATCTGGGATTTTCCAGATTTATTTAACTTGACATCAATCCAGGCAAGTTACACTCATGAGGCAGTTCATGGACAATGTATTTGATCTAAATACCATTTTTAATTTAGTATTACAAATCGTTCTCATTTCTGCAGATTCTACAAGGAGGGCTCAGCCATGGCTATCCCTAACGACAGCTTGCATGTCAACAACAGTGATGAGTGCTATGGTTATAGCTGCAGGTGTTGGATATCTTTGGATTACAAGGCACTGGACATGTCAATGTTTTTTTTCTATCTATTCATTCTTTTAGTAGGTCTGATAGAAAATATCATTGTCATTTGGATAAACTGGCGGATGGAAGGGTCCAGGAAAGAAAGCAACCTTTACATTTTTAATATGGCTATCGCTGACATGTGTGCCGTTTTATTCATCCCATTAAGGATGGCAGAGACTTTTTACAATTACCACTGGATCTGGGGAGACTTTCTGTGTAAATTTGATTCCTTCATTTATTTTGTCACTCTGTACAGCAGCATTTTCTTCCTCACCTGCTTTAGTGTCGACAGATATGTCTCGCTGCGATACCCATTCCAAGCCCAGGGATCAAGAGACCGTCAAATCCGTAGGATGGTGTGCGTGTGCATGTGGACTGTGGCGGTACTACTATCCATACCACAGTTCGTACATTCTGAAATTTTTGAAGTTGTGTATATTTATTGCTACTTATCTCATACGTTATCTTTGTATGTTACAAGCTCTCTGACATTAATTCTTGGATTTATCATTCCTTTGCCTATAATTATATTGAGTAATATTTTCACTGCAAGAGCTGTGAAAAATTCCAGTAACACAGAAAGCATAAAAACCAGTAAAATAATATATGGTTACATCATAGCATTTTTGCTATGCTGGTTACCGTTTTATGTAATTGTATTTCTTTCCTTGCTGGATACATTTCTTGACTGTGTTGTGCATCAGTTAGTATACTTCTTGTATGACATGGTGGAGTGCCTCAGCTTTTCCCACTGTATCATAAATCCCATTCTCTACAACTTTATACACAAAGATTTTCAGGATCATTTAACGGCCAGCATTGTGAAGTATATGCCCAAACGATATGTCAAGGAGGATGATGATATTTCTATTTCTTCAGACACCAGACATATTGTGGTCATTACGTGATTTAATCCCTTGACAAGGAGGAGAAACTGAGGGTGTTACTGATTCGGTCAAAATGATCTGCCAGTTTTTTTTCTTCTATTGCTAGTTCTTGTTCCAATGTTATTTGTTATGATCCTAGTTGATGGTAATATGGACATCTCAGATCCCAGATTGAAACCTGGTTTGATAGATCATATGTTTAACTTTTGCAGTTGGTTCTGTGGTGGTTAATCACTGAAACATATCTACATGAGGTTGCAGATATTCTTTAATAACAACATAAATTTAAACCACAGAAGAAAGAAAACAAACAAAGCTGTATGTATACACACATATAAATAAAATTATTAGAAAGACCTTAACAAAAACAAAAAAAAAATTCAACCTGGTTCCCAGTACTATCCTTTTACAGATACTCAATTTCAGAGAGATTTTACTCCTTTCAGAACTCTTAAGTTTTTACTGCATTTTCTGCAGTCACATGCTTTCTTGGAGCTAATGCGCTTAAGTCACTGTTGCAAATGACTTGTTTAATAAAAAAAATTACCTTCACAGGACTGACCCAAATAAAAATCCCAAAATTGATACAGTACACCTCTCATTACAATTGAAAGTCATATGGGCATCTTATTGCTGTAAAATATTAAATATTTCAATTTAAATATTTTGTTAGAAGAAGGATGCAAATGAGGTGGAGAAGGTGGCTCGATGGCTGGCACATGATGTTGCTTCACAAATATAGAACATTCCCAAGTTTTCATCTCTTTACATCTTTCATCAGTCTCCGGAAGTTCTTGGGACCTGACTTTGGAGTTTCTCATCCATGCGTACCAAGAACAATCCCCTCTCAAGCCTTCAGCCTACTGAAATCACATAGCACAAATCCGAGAGTTAGGATTAAAAGCTTGAAAATAATTGACTTGTGTGGGATTTGTGGGTTGGATTGTCATCGATCATGGGCTGAAAATTGTCACTGTTTGGAAACCTCTATTATTGTACTGAGCCAATTTGTGGAGGGATTCAGCTCCCTGACCACCCTGTGCATTCCTAGAAATCCAAAGGCTCCAAGCCACTTGTACACAGACAGGAAGGGGTTGGGGGGAGTGGGGAATAACTCTGTGCCTCTTCCTAACTAATTACACAATAGCAATTGATTTTTCTCTTATCATTTGGTACAGGGGGTATAGATATGAGTTGGCGGAAACCAAGTGGATAAATGATGAAAATAAGACAAATGAAATACACAAGCTTCATCCATGTGTCTGATTAAGAGTTGTTTTGGTTCGGTTAATGACAGTCTCACTTCCAAGTTTGAACATTGTGGCTTCATACCTTTGTTCAGGATTTGAGTATAGTAATCTAAGCAAACCATTTAGTATTGTGAGGAATATCACATTATCAGAATTGTATGAGCCTGTAAACAGAGACCCTGTTCTATTAGATTAGGCAGATGTTAATGACATTACTTAAGGACAAGTGAGTTTTCAGGAATTTTCTTACTATCCTAATACAACTCCTGATCTAAATGATTGATCTTTGATTGCTTTGCTGTTTGTAGATCACTGCTGTGCGCAAAATGTTTATCAGATTTGCCTACATAAGTGAACATACTTCAAAAAGTACTTAATTGTGAGAGAAGTGATTTGAGGAAGATGTGTTTTCTAATCACAAAGCTTTCTTTCTTATGAACTGCTCTCCTCACTCCTCAATCTCATTTCCTCTTTTAAGATGGCCCTTTCAACCAACCTCTCTGACCAAGCTTTTGAGTATTCGCTCCAATATTTTGTTTAGTTTGGTCTCATGTTCTTAACAATACTCCTGCAATTACTGAATATTCTATTTGATTAAGAGCGCTATATAAATAAGTTTTTTTACTCACGAGTTAGCCTATGGCTCAGTTGGTAAAAGCAGCACAATGATTACAGACTAGATAGACTATGGTTCAATTCCTGGTCTGTGCTGAGTTAGCTGCTTTCAGGTAGAGCACTATTAACAGTGCTGCAATAAACTTCAGCAGTTCTAATTAGCAGAAAATCTAGCATGGCTACTACTCTCAACAGGAAAGCATATAAATGTGGGCAGAAGTGATCTTGACAGTGATGTTCTTATGTAGCATTTTGAAAAGATATGATAAGGTGCTATATGACTCCATAGTTGCCATGCTAACCGCCAAGTTAATATCTAAATTCAGCACTTGAACAAGCTCACTAAACCACACAGTGTCTCTTTCTTATCAAATAAAAATTGTGAAATGTGACCGTATTCTGAATATGTGTCTATTTCCTCATTGGCCAAGTCTGTTTTTTCATTTCTTAATGATTATTTGTCCCACTCTTAATGCTCACTAATCATAATTCACAGAACTGCTCTCGCACATTTACATTTCTACAGAAAATGTTCTGCCCAATCACATTGCAGCAAAACAAAAAGCGCTCAAAAACACATGTGGAACTCCTTGCAGAAAGCACTCTATATTCATAAAAATGTCTTTTTTCTATCATTAACTTCCACAGTAAAAATACACAGCTCATTCTAAACCTGCAACTTGAGTCCTAAGATTTGGCTTAATTACCACTGGTTAGTTTACTGCAGTGACTCCTGATTTGCACCACGCTAATTCAATTCAAATCCTGGGAGGCAGCAGAGTCTCAGGAGCTTAGCAAGTGATAATAGCAGGAGCATACGTCCCTCTGCATCCTCACTACAGGACCATGGCAATCATCAAAAAAGTTCCACAGTCCAGCTTTCATGGAACGTTTGGACAGAACTGCTGCAAGTTTTGTGTTGGATCTGTGATGTGGGATCTCATAAATATTGTTCTGTGTATATTCCACAAACAAAGTGCATTTAAAACAATTTAAAATCTTAATAAAAGAAATACTTAACGGTGAAGAGTGTCCCAGACAATATTTCATAATGCAATAAGGTTTTGTGCATAACAGATATACAACTCAACAGAGTACACTTTAAATTTAAGGTCTTGGTGAATGCACTTTCCCAATCTTCACACCCGAACATTAATTGGGGTGTACCATTCATCACTGGCTGTCCCTCCAAGGTTGGAAAGCATTGGGAGTGACTTTGGTTCCGTGATGGCGTTGTTTCACCTGGTTCTGCTGCTGGTGCTGGTATACTTGCTGCAACATTGCCACCACAATTGTAATTGCTATCACTGTTTTATCGCCATCATCCCAGTACCAAAGGAAACATGCGACATGCCTTAATAACTACTGCCTGGTGGCTCTGACCTGCATAATTATGAAGTGCTTTGAGAGATTAGTCATGGCTCATATCAACTCTAGCCTCCCAGCGTGCCTTGATCCCTTGCAATTTGCCTACTGGCATGATAGATCTATGGCAGATGCCATCCCTTAGCCCTACACTAATTGCTGGAATATTTGGACAATAAGGACACCTACGTCAGGCTTCTGCTTTTTGACTACAGCTCAGCCTTCAACACTATAATCCCAACCAAACTAATCTCCAAACTCCGAGACCTCGGCTCTGCCCTCTGCAACTGGATCCTTGACTTCCTGACCCACAGACCACAATCTGAGGATAGGCAACAGCACCTCCTCCATGACAATCCTCAACACCGGCACCCTGCAAATCTGCATACTCAGGCCCTTACTGTACTCCCTGTACACTCATGACTGTGTGGCCAAATTTCTTCCGAACTCCATCTACAAGTTCACTGACTTCACCACAATTGTAGGCCGGATATCAAAACAATGACGAGACAGAATACAGGAAAGGGATAGAGTGTTTGGTGATCTGGTGTAAAGATGACAATCTCTCTCTCAACGTCAGCAAAACTAAAGAACTGATCATCGACTTCAGGAAGCAAGGAGGAGGACACACCCCTATCTACATCAATGGAGATGGTTGAGAGTGTCAAGTTCCTAGGAGGGACGATCACCAACAATCTGTCCTGGACCACTCACGTTGATGCGATAGCCAAAACGACACAACAATGTCTCTTCTTCCTCAGGAGGCTAAGGACATTCAGAATGTCCATAAGGACTTTCACCAACTTTTACAGATGCACCATAAAAAGCATTCTATCTGGATGCCTCATGGCTTGATATGGCAACTACTCTGCCCAGGACCATAAGAAACTACAGTTTCACAACCCAATCCATCACACAAGCCAACCTTCCACCCATTGACTCCATTTATACTTCTCGCTGCCTTGGAAAGGCAGCCAACATCATCAAAGATCCCTCCCACCCCGGTTATAATCTCTTCCAACTATTCCGTCAACCAGAAGATACTAAAGCTTAAACACACAGACCAACAGATCTTGCTTTTTGTTCAATTTTGTGTAATGTTGTATTTCTTGCTCTGTTCTATCACCCTATGATCTTTGTATGATATGATTTGACTGTATTGCACATGAAACAAAACTTTTACTGTACCTAGGTACATGTGACAATAATAAATGAAATATTTCAGGCAGGCCATTCAACCAGCGCAAATCAAGCATCTGTTTCCCATTGTAGTGATGCTGTTATAGTCACAGAAATGTATGATATGACATTCAAGTGGCATACAAGTGAATAAATTACCCAATCTTGAGCATGCCACAATTTCAGTTTGGAACTTGACATATTGTACTTCTAGCAACTCCATCCTATGACACAGGATTGCTCTCTACTTTCAGGCTTTCCACCATCTGGTGCAAGGCTGCGTGTTCTTCTTTTGGCCTGCTGATCTCTTTGTCCCTCTTCTGTAAATAATGACATTCAGAAGGCAAAGGAGCTGGCAAGTGATTGAGTCCACCATTTGTTGCATTCAGGATTGGCCACTTTTTCCAGCTGCTTCTGGGGCCAGGACATTGGTGCAAGGGTCCAAGTCAGAATTACCTTTCCCTTATTGCTATTGTCTGGTTCATTATTGTCTCAGGCCATCATCATTTGAGCAGGCTTGTCTTTCCAGAGAGAAGCTTGGACATTTAGAAAATTTGAATTCACAACTATCATACTTGAGCTCTGAAATACTATTTGCAATGAAAATCAATATTTCTAGAGAACAGTTATCCTGGACGTATTTGTATTTTTTAGTGCCTTATTCACCCTCATGTGCAGGGGACATTGTCACTGATGTCTCAACAATGGTGTCAAGCAATGGTTCCCAACCTCTTTAGTTACAGGGCACACTTCACAGTGACAAACAATTCCACAGCATGCCCACTGTCTCGGGGATCAAGGTCACCAGGGGAAGGCAGAAGAATGGGATCGAGAAACATATCAGCCATAATCGAATGGTGGAACAGACTCAATGAGCCAAATAGCCTAATTCTGCTCCTAGGTCTTATGTTCTTATAAACTAATTGCTCATAAACATCAGATTTACTTGATTTACTATGGTTATGGACTTACTAGAGAGGTTTGTAACGTAGTGCATACAACAAGCTAAAGGAGGATCAAATGCATTAATGCTTCAAATCCACTGGCAAAAATATACCATCTTTGATTGTGAGCACAAACAGATTTTCAAAATCTACTCAATCCAATTATTTGTAACTATTATTGGTCCCAAGTGGGTCCCACTCACTCGGTTCAGGGATCTAAGAATTTTTCAGATGACATTTCATAATTAAAGCAGTATTTCTAAAGGTATAATTTATATTAAGTAATTGAACCGAATTTGAAATAAATCCAGAGAAGCTGGTATCCTGTCACCCTTTATTTACACGTGGAGAGTACAGATCCAGCTTCCTCGGAGCCAGCTGTCGGAGCGAAAAGAACCGCCGATATTCCTGTTATTATCTGTCAGCCAGGGCTCCCTGATCAGGTTAGCAGCCACAATCAGGGATCTCATAATTTTATAAGGTCCACCTGGCTGACCTCATTTACAATCATTACATCCCTCCCCCTCTGAGTCCAGGATGTAGACCTGTTCTTTTTCTTGTAGCTTCTCCTTGGGCAATTTTGCACTGGGTCCAGTTCCTCTGACTCAGCTTCGGATACAGATGGTGTGCACTGGCTTGTAGCTAGCCTTTTGCACGTGAAGCGTCTCAGAAGAAATTCCTCCTCTTCAGGTGGTAAAGGCATCGAGGCTGCGACATCTGCTGTGTCCATCTCAGACTTCAAGGTTCCTTCGACGCTAGAAGGGGAGAACCCACAGGTTCTGACAGCCTTTCCAGCTGTTCTGAGAGGCTAGATATAATCATAGAGTCACAGCTGTACAGCACAGAGACAGACCCTTCGGTCCAACTCATCCATGCTGACCAGATATCCTAAATTAATCTAGTCCCATTTGCCAGCATTTGGCCCATATCCCTCTAAACCCTTCCCATTCATATACCCAACCAGATGCCTTTTAAATGTTGTAATTGTACCAGCCTCCACCACTTCCCCTGGCAGCTCGTTTCACACCCTCTGCGTGAAAAAGTTGCACCTTAGGTCCCTTTTAATTTTTTCCCTCTCACCTTAAACCTATGCCCTCTAGTTTTGGACTCACCTACCCTGGGGAAAAGACCTCCAGCTCAAATTCTCCAACCCTGGCAATATCCTTGCAAATCTTTTCTGCACCTTTTCAAGTTTCACAACATCCTTCCTATAGCAGGGAGACCAGAATTGCATGCAGTATTCCAAAAGTGGCCTAACCAATGTCCTGTACAGTCACAACTTGACCCCCCAACTCCTATACTCAATGCACTGACCAATAATGGCAAGCATACCAAACACCTTCTTCACTGTCCTATCTACGTGTGACTCCACTTTCATGGAACTATGAGCCTGCACTCCAAGGTCTGTTTGTTCAGCAAAACTCCCCAGGACCTTACCACTAAGTCCTGCCCTGATGTGCTTTTCCAAAATGCAGCACCTCATATTTATTAGTTCTGATGATCGAGGCGCAATGGAGAGTTTCAAATATTGAGGCAATACCAAGAACAGGACAAAACCAACCTCCTGGTGCTAAAGATGCAAGTTGTTAAGAAAGACATAGTTCTAGAAATGTGTTTATGCTGCACCAGTTTTCTTTGGGTGTTGAATGACCTCCAAAATTTCCAATACAGCAGGAGGGAAGTGTATCTTTATTTCAAGTAGGAAGTGTTTTGCCTGCCATATTGATAGATAACACTGAAGCCCTTATGCAAATTAGTATCCTGCACATGTTGGATGGTCCTTTTCTGATTCTTGTGTGCTTTACCATCTGTCTTGCCATGTGTTAAGATCTCCTGACAACTTATGACAGTAACAGTCAGAAAGGGATCATCTGGAACCTAATTAGCAATCAGTATATTGTGCTGCCACTGGTTGTCTTCCAGCAGCCCTGGACAGTTGAGGCTGGACAATGACAAAATTTTTTTTCCCTCATCTCTTTGTCATCTTTCAGGGTGGTCACCTAGATGCCAAATCCTCTGGGAGCGGGTCGGAAGGCAAAGCTGGAGTCTGTTTGAGAATATAACGGAGTAAACTTACTGGTGCAGCGAACACTGTGAAACTAAAAAAAACTAATTAATTTTAAATAATTAACTAAGTCGAGATGGCAGGTCAGGTGATGTGTTGTAGCTGTATGATGTGGGAGCTAGCTGATCCCATTGAGAACGGCAGTGACCACATCTGCAGAAAGTGTTGGCTGCTTGAGGAGCTCCAGCTCAAAATTGATGAGCTGGAATCCGAACTCCAAACACTGGCACATCTGGGAGGGGGAGAAATACCTGGATACTGTGTTCCAGGAGGCAGTCACACCTGGTAGATTAACGAATGTTAATTCGATCGGCGGGCAGGGACAGCAGTGTGTGACTGTGAGTGAGGCAGGTAGAGGGACCCTGCAGACAGGAACACAGGAGCCGCAGCCCTTGACATTGTCCCACAGGTATGAGGCACTTGCTCCCTGCGTGGATGAGGAACAGGGCTGCAGGAAGGATGAGTCAACTGACCATGGCACCATGGTCCAGGAGGCCATTCAAGAGGGAGGAGCAAAAAGACAGATTGTAGTTGTAGGGGATTCCATCATCAGGAGGATAGACGTATCCTTTGTGAGCAGGATACAGAATCCCGCATGGTGTGTTGCCTGCCTGGTGCCAGGGTGCAAGGCATCTCTGACCAGCTTGAGAGGATACTAGAGAGGGAGGGGGAGGATCCAGATGTTGTGGTCCACGTAGGTACCAACAACATAGGCAGGACTAGGAAAAAAGACCTGTTTCGGGATTATGAAAAGCTAGCAACAAAATTAAAAAACCGGTCTTCAAGGGTCATAATCTCTGGATTGCTGCCCGAGCCACGTGCAAATTGGCATAGGGAGGTAAGGATCAGGGAAGTAAACACGTGGCTAAAAGAGTGGTGTGGGAAAGAGGGTTTCCTTTTCATGGGGCACTGGCATCAGTTCTGGGACAGGAGGGATCTATACCGCTGGGATGGACTCCACCTGAACAGGGCCAGGTCCAGTGTTCTGGCGAAAAGGGTAAATAGGGTGGTTAATAGGACTTTAAACTAGTAAGTAGGGGGGAAGGGAGAAGTGAGCGTAGAGGGAGAATAACAATTAATGTAACGCAAAGCAGCAGGTTAGCAGGTGACGAGGAAGCTTCAACTCCATTGAAAGTTAGGAAAAAAGTTAAAGGGAAGGAGAACTCAAGAGCTATTAGTAATGGAGGTAATAGGACCCAAAAAGAAGGTGCAAAAACTGGCATAAGGGCACTTTATCTGAATGCTTGGAGCATTCGAAACAAGGTAGATGAGTTGACGGTGCAAATCATGGCAAATGTGTATGATTTAGTGGCCATTACAGAGATATGGTTACAGGATGGTCATGACTGGGAGTTAAATATCCAGGAGTATCAAACTGTTCGGAAGGACAGACAGGAAGGTAAGGGAGGTGGTGTTGCTCTGATTTTTAAGGATGATATCAGGGCGGTAGTGAGAGATGATATATATGTTCTACTGAACAAAACATTGAATCCATTTGGGTGGAAATTAGGAATAGCAGGGAGAAGAAGTCACTGATAGGTGTGGTCTATAGGCCACCAAATAACGACATCGTGGTGGGGCAGGCAATAAACATAGAAATAGCTAATGCATGTAGAAATGGTACAGCAATTATCATGGGGGATTTTAATCTACATATCGATTGGTCAAACCAGGTCTGTCATGGCAGCCTTGAGGAGGGGTTCATAGAATGCATCCACGATAATTTCCTTGAACAATATGTAATGGAACCTACGAGGGAGCAAGCTATCCTAGATCTAGTCCTGTGTAATAAGACAGGAATAATTAATGATCTCACAGTTAGGAATCCTCTCAGAAGGAGCGATCACAGTATGGTCAAATTTAAAATACAGATGGAGCGTGAGAAGGTTAAATCCAGTACCTATGTCCTGTGCTTAAACAAAGGAGACCATGAAGGAATGAGGAAGGAGCTAGCTAAGGGAGAATGGGAGCAAAAACTTTATGGTGGGTCAATTGAGGAACAGTGGAGGACTTTCAAAACAATTTTTCACAGTGCTCAGCAGAAGTATATTCCAGTGATAAGGAAGAGCTGTAGGAAAAGAGACAGCCAGCCATGGATGTCTGAGGAAATAAAGGAAAGTATCAGATTGAAAAGAAACACATACAAAAAAGCAAAGAGTAGTGGGAAACTAGTAGACTGGGAAATCTTCAAAGGCCAACAGAAAGCCACAAAAAAAGTTATAAAGAAAAGTAAGATAGATTATGAGAGTAAACTAGCTCAGAATATAAAAACAGGCAGCAAACGTTTCTATAAATATGTGAATTGTAAAAGAGTGGCGAAGGTAAACATTGGTCCTTTAGAGGATGAGAAGGCCAATTTAATAACTGGGAATGAGGGAATAGCTGAGACATTAAACAGTTATTTCGTGTCAGTCATCACAGTGGAAGACACAAATAACATGCCGAAAACTAATAGCAAGAAGGTTATAGCAGGTGAGGACCGAGAAACTATCATTATCACTAAGGAGGCAGTGCTGGGCAAGCTAATGGGAAAGGTAGACAAGTCTCTTGGCCCTGATGAAACGCTTCCCAGGGTACTAAAAGAGGTGATGGGGGAAATAGCAAATGCACTAGTAATTATTTACCAAAATTCACTGGACTCTGGGGTGGTTCCTGCAGATTGGAAAACAGCCAATGTGACGCCACTGTTTAAAAAAGGAAGTAGACAAAAAGCAGGTAATTATAGGCCAGTTAGCTTAACTTCGGTAGTGGGGAAAATGCTTGAATCTATCATTAAGGAAGAAATAGCAAGACATCTGGATGTAAATTGTCCCATTGGGAACACCCAGCATGGGTTCATGAAGGGTAGGTCATGTTTAACTAATTTGGTGGAATTCTTTGAGGACGTTACTTGCATGGTGGCCAATGGGGAACCTGTGGATGTGGTGTGTCTGGATTTCCAGAAGGCATTTGACAAGGTGCCACACCAAAGGCTGCTACATAAGATAAAGTTGCACGGTATTACAGGTAATGTATTGGCATGGATAGAGGATTGGTTGACCAGTAGAAAGCAAAGAGTAGGGGTAAATGGGTGTTTTTCTGGTCGGCGGTCAGTGGCTAGTGGTGTGCCTCAGGGATCAGTGTTGGGACCTCAATTGTTTACAATTTACATAGATGATTTGGAGTTGGGGACTCAGTGTGGTGTGTCAAAATTTGCAGATGACACTAAGGTGAGTGGTAGAGCAAAGTGTGCAGAAGACACTGAAAGTCTGCAGAGGGATATAGATAGTCTAAGTGAGTGGGCAAAGGTCTGGCAGATGGAGTACAATGTTGATAAGTGTGAGGTCATCCATTTTGGTAGGAATAACAGCAAAATGGACTATGTTTTAAATGGTAAAAAATTGCAGCATGCTGCTGTGCAAAGGGACTTGGGTGTCCTTGTGCGTGAATCGCTGAAGGTGGGATTGCAGGTGCAGCAGGTGATTAAAAAGGCAAATGGAATTTTGTCTGCCATTGCTCGAGGGATGGAGTTTAAAAACAGGGAGGCTATGCTGCAGCTGTATAGGGTCCTGGTGAGGCCACACCTGAAGTACTGTGTGCAGTTTTGGTCTCCTTACTTGAGAAGGGATATACTAGCACTGGAGGGGATGCAGAGGAGATTCACTCGGTTGATTCCAGAGTTGAGAGGGTTGGATTATGAGGAGAGACTGAGTAGACTGCGATTATACTCATTGGAATTCAGAAGAATGAGGGGAGATCTTATAGAAACATATTAGATTATGAAGGGAATAGATAAGGTGGAGGCAGGGAGGTTGGTTCTGCTAGCAGGTGAAACTAGGACTAGAGGGCATCGCCTCAAATTAAAGGGAAGCAGATGTAGGACTGAGGTTAGGAGGAACTTCTTCACCCAAAGGGTTGTGAATCTGTGGAATTCCCTGCCCAGTGAAATGGTTGAAGCTACCTCGCTGAATGTGTTTAAGGCAAGGCTAGATAAATTTTTGAACAGTAGAGGAATTAAGGGTTATGGTGAGTGGGCGGGTAAGTGGAGCTGAGTCTCAAAGATCAGCCATGATCTTATTAGATGGCAGGGCAGGCTCGAGGGGCCAGATGGCCTTCTCCTGCTCCTAGTTCTTATGTTCTTATGACAACAGCAGCATGCGATACCTTACCCATGGCGGGTAGTCAGGAAGCACTACTTCTACATTAGCTTCACTGAAGAACAATGCTTGAAATGACTTTGCTTCACCACAGATGTGACATGTAACATGCTGTAGCTAGAACTTGAGCCTGAAATCAAAGCATGGACAACACTGCGTGTGCCTGTTATGGTCACTGCAACCCTTAACTCTAAAGACAGAAGCTCCTTTCAGGCCTCAGAAGTTGATGTCAGCAATACTTCCCAGTTTGCAGAATCAGGGAAGTCAAGGATGCTTTTCACACTAAGAGGCATACCTATATTTCACTACCCATCAATAGAACATAGTAGGATTAAAGAGCACGGGTCAATGTACTTAACAGGTTTCCCTAAGTCTGCTAGCTGCCACAGACTGTACCCACATACCATTGCCCTTTCCATCTCAAACCTGTCCCTAATTCCTGAAAGTTATATGAGGAGCATGTGACAGCAGCAGTGGACCACACTTGGGACTGCCAGTCATCAGCCCCAACATACTGAAATACGACCCAATTATCTGAAAACTTTAAACTTCACTGATCAAGGACAATTAGGGATGGATGGGCAATAAATCCTAGCAGTACCAGAAAGGCTTCACATTCCACACAAAAAAAATGAAATAACGAATCAGACACATTAGTCGGGTAGGGAACTGTGAAGCATTGCCTGAAAATGTCATTCTAATTGTAGACCAAGGAGTGATCAATGGTTGGGGCAGACTTCGGAATACAGCACAACTCTGGATAGGAGTGAGAGCTCTTCAAATTAGTCACAAACTAACTGGGTGTTCCAAGGGGACAATATATTGTGAAAGGGTGAATTAAGATTGAGAAAAGACTTCCTTAGCGGTAATTAATCTTGTGATCTCAGTTAGAGAAGTTATTAAAGTGAATAATGTGTGAAGTTAAAAAGTACACTGAGACCCACAAATAGAGGAAGCTCTGAAGTTTTGTTCAAGACAGTTATTCAGGCAGAGCAGGTTTTGATGTTTCGGTCTGGGATTAGCCCATATGGCATCATAACATGAACTGCTTGATGTACAGGTGCACTCTGCTGGAGTAGTTCTTATTGGAATACAGTATTTGTTTTTTAAATTCAAGATAGTTTGAAATAATGCGTTTTTTTTCCTCCCCAGACTTTTGTCAAGGTGAAGGAATTCTCAAATGCTTCCAGGCTAAAGGATGAATCTTCCAAGTCACATTGATGTGCAGTCTACATGCTGGCAGGTTCTGTAATGGTGCATTTTCAGAATGTATGGATTTGGTTGAAGGGTCCAATCTACTATTGTAAGGTAAAAATACCTTTTGTCTGAACTGTATGTTAGAGTGAAAAGTCTGAGACACAATTACTGAGAAAATAAGGCTTTTGAACTTTTTGATAGGTGTGATGTTCAAAATATGACAAAATATTGACAACACAGGATCAAATTTAAATGTTTTCAACATAAATTTAGCATAAAAATGTTATTTAAAAACTGTAACACGTAGAAGATATGTATTGTTTGAAATATTTTTAAAATATGTTTTGCTCCAGTGGTATGTGGTAGGTTGAAGTGGTAGGCAACTGGAAGCTCAGGGGTCTTTTTTGCGAGCGGAACGTAGATGTTCTGCGAAGCAGTCACCCAGTCTACACTTTGTTTCCCCATTGTAGAGGAGACCACATTGCAAGCAGTGAATGAAGTAGACTAGGTTGAGTAAAGTGCAAGTAAAGCACTGCTTCACCTGGAAGGTATGTTTGGGCTCTTGGATGCTGGGGAGGGAGGAGGCAAATGGGCAGGTTACAGGGGAAGGTGGTGTGGGGCTGTGTTGGGCTGAAAGAAGAATGGACCAGGGTGTCCCAGAGGGAATGGTCCCTGCAGAAGGTGGACAAGGGAGGGGAGGGGAATATGTGTCTGGTGGTAGCATCTCGCTGGAGGTGGCAGAAATGATGGCTAATGATTTTCTGGATGTGGATGCTGGTGGGATGGTAGGTGAGGACAAGGGGAACCCTATCGCTGTTGCAGGAGGGAAGAGAGAGGGTGAGAGCGGAAGTGCGGGAGATGGGTCAGACCCAGTTGAGGGCCCTGTCAACAATGGTGCTGGGGAATCCTTAGTTGAAAAAGAAGGTGGACTTTTTGCAGGCTGCCTTGTTGAAGTTGGCATCATCGGAACATACGTGATGGAGACGGAGGAACTGGGAGAATGGAATAGAGCCTTTACAGGAAGCAGGGTAGCTGTGGGAGTCAGTGGGTTTATAGTGGATATTAGTGGCCAGTCTATCTCCAGAAATGGAAACAGATATCGAGGAAGGGAAGGGAGGAGTCAAAGGTAGACCAGGTGAAAGTGAGGGCAGGGTGGAAATTGGAAGCCAAATCAATAAACTTTCCAATTCAGGATGAAAGAGGGAAGCAGCACCAATGATATCGATGTATTAGAGAAAGAATTGTGGGTGGGGGCTGGAATAGGACTGGAACAAGGAATTTTCCACATACCCCACGAAGAGACAGGCATAACTGGGGCCCATGTGGGTACTCATGGCCATCCTTCTGACCTGAAGAAAATGAGAGGAGTTAAAAGAGAAGTTAATGAGGGTGAGGATGAGCTCGGCCAAGCGGAGGAGGGTGGTGGTGGGTGGGGATGGTTTAGACCTTTGCTTCAGGAAGAAGCGGAGAGCCCTAAGACCCTCCTGGTAGGGAATGGACATGTAAAGGGATTGCACATCCATGGTAATGAGGAGGTGGCTGGAGCATGCAAACTGGAAATTCCAAAACTGGCATGAAGTGTCAGAGGAATCGCGGATGTAAGTGGGCAGAGAATGGAAGAGGGGAGAAAAGTCCAAATCAAGGTAGGAAGAGATGAGTTCTGTGGGGCAGGGGCAGGCTGAAACAATGGGTCTGCCTGGCAGTCCTGTTTGTGGATTTTTGGAAGGAGGTTGAAATGAGCTGGGACAGTTTGGGACAGTTTGTTATCGAATGAAGCTGTAAACTGTTTCCTGAAGCCTCCCTTCAAAAGTTTGGACTGCTCTTTCCACCAGACCCTTGAACAATGGATGGTATGGAGCTGTCCTTATATGCTGGATGCCATTCAACTTTAGGAAATACTTTATTGGTCTTCCCTGTTAACAGCGCGTCATCTAGATAAATGGTGACCTGGGGTAGACCTTGTAAGATGTTCTCCATCATCCGTTGAAAAATGGCACAGGCTGAGATACCCCAAATAGCAGTCTCACAGATTTGTACAAACCCTTATTGTAGCATACTTCTGGGACTCCTCATCTAACGACAATTGCAGGTACTCATGGCTCATGTCCAGCTTTGTAAAGGACAGCCCCCCTACCAGGGGGACTCCCTACTTGCATCCACCCACCACCATCCCGTGGATCTTCCCCAGCTTCACCCCTCCTCTCTCTATTTATTTCCCAGCCCCCTTCTCCCTCCCCATTTCTGAAGGAGGGTTCCAACCTGAAACATCAACTTTCCTGCTCCTCTGATGCTGCCTGGCCTGCTGTGTTCCTCCAGCTCCACACTGTATTGCGTTTGAAGTCCAGTTGGCCTTCAGCTAGTAGGCACTTTTGCACAGTCACATCATTAATCCCACATGCATCTCATTCAGGGTTAAACCAAAATCACATGCCTTTGCCAGTTGTCTTAATCTCATCAAAAATCCCAACACGGATTCCTCTGGTTCTCGAACTGCTGAGTAAAACCGAGGGCATCTCAGAATTAGAGGAGGATTGGTGTCATAATATTTCTCAATTAAATCTGTAAACTCTTAAAAGTTTCCAGTATCAGGTACCTCAGGAAATGTTAAGCTTCTAATAACTGAAAAAGCTGTGGGTCTATAAGCTGTCAGGAGAATTACTCATTGCTTTTCATCTGCCCCAATATCATTTGCCCAGAAAAAGTAATGCATTCTTTCCACACACTAGGCCAAATCTTCAATGGCAGGATCAATTGAATCAAGCTTCCCAAATAACAGCATGATGCCAGAAATGCTCGCCCCAACTCAAAGACAACTGTTGCGAATGAATTTCTTCAGGAGCATTTTTTTTTCTCTCATCGCCACTGAAGTAACTCTACAGAGTCTGGTAGCCCATCACCAAGTCATTGTTTATTTACATGTACATAGTACTTGACACTGTTCCGGCTTCCTCAGAACCAACTCTCAGACTGAACAGAACTCTGACATTCCTGTTTATATCTGTCAGCCAGGGTTCCCTGATTGGACCAGATTAACAGCCCCAAACAGGGAACTCATTTTCTGTGATGTCCACCTAGCTGACCTCATTACAATCACTTCAGATTCACAGTTGAAATGCAATAGGTCAGAGCAAAAGTTGACTAAATTGCAAGAGTTTCAGGGAGAACGCAGGAGAATGTGGCTGAGAAACATATCAGCCAGCATAGTATGGCACAGAAGACCTGATAGGACGAATGGCCTAATTCTGCTTTTATATCTTATGATGAATTTACTAGGTTAGTGGGATTTATCCTCCCAATCACTCAGGGCATCAAATCTCCAGGCAAATGTACAACATGACTTCAGAATGTAAGGATCTGAGCTTTGTAGAACTCATTATCCTCAATGTTATGGTTTTCCTTCCCAGAACTGTAAGACCACCATTTTGCCATTCAGGATGCATCATACTATGTACACCTTACCGTCCACACGGATCATAGAGCCCCACAGTGTGGAAACAGGCCATTTGGCCCAACAAGTCCACATAGACCTTCTGAAGACTATCCCACCCAGACCCATCCCCTAACCCTATCCCCGTATTTCCCGTAGCTAATGGACCTAACCTACACATCCCTGTACACTTTGGGGTAAGTTAGCATGGCCAATACACTTACCTTGCACATCTTTGGGCTGTGGGAGGAAATTGGAACACCCCGAGGAAACCCACACAGACGCAGGGAGAATGTGATTCGATTCCACCTTCGGGTGACTGTCTGTGTGGAGTTTGTACATTCTCCCTGTGTCTGCATGGGTTTCCTCCAGGTGCTCCGGTTTCCTCCCACAGTCCAAAGATGTTCAGGTTAGGTGGATTAGCTGTGCTAAATTGCACATACTGTTCAGGGATGTGTACATTAGGTGGGTTATAGGGGAATGGGTCTGGGTGGGATGCTGGGAGGGTTGGTGTGGACTTGTTGGGCCGAAGGGCCTGTTTCTACACTGTAGGGATTCTGTGATATGATTCCTCATAGACAGTTGCCCAAGGCTGGAATCAAACCTGGGTTCCTGGCGCTCTGAGGCAGCAGTGCTAATCACTGAGCCACCGTGCCACCCGATGTAATGAGGAATCGAAGATTTTGATGTCCCTTTCGATGTCTACAATTCACTGGATCTTACTCTGAAGGAATCTAAAGTGGGCAAATTTAAATCTTGATGTGATGTTAAACTTGCCTTGGCTAAAATAAGGGTGAAAGAAACAAAATAAAATAAAATAATCTAATTTGTTAGAGGTGTTCTAGAAGCAGTACATTGCAATTGAACATTTGATTTGTCTAGCAGTATCAACAAAGCAAAGTAAATATTCTAATTTCTGAGTCTACAACTCTAAGAAGCAAAACAGCTAATACTCTAAGTTCTCTGATGTCAGTCCCTTGCAAGTGGTAAACTGTCTCAGCACCTTGGGCATCAACTCTTATTTGTTGATCAAACAAAAAAAATGGACAAAACAGGGACACAAAAAACTAAAGGATGTTAAAAGTCAATGATTAAATTGGGTGGTCCACATTACATAACTGCCATTAAGTGCCTTATAAACGAGTAATCCCCGTCAGAGGTAACTAAGATTTTGGAATTGGATAAAAGCCATGCTGATGCGGGAGGTGGTGACCAGACACATCACTGGGACAGAGTAAAGGAATGTCACTCCCCAGGTGACTTGGGAATGTTTGATTTAAGAAGCACTAAACTCTGTCCTTTATAAATGTGCCTTTGGTTTTGCATTGAGGGTACCTGTTGCCACTACCAGGACAAAACTGAGCTAATGTTACTCTGGAGACAACTTGTGTTTTACCTGACTTGATGCTGCACAGGGACCATCGAACTGCCCTTCAAGTCTTTCCCTCAGCTCATAAAACCTATTTCTTTTTCCTACCTGTGGCTGTATGAGTATGCAAGGGAAGTTGATAATGGGATTGGAGTTTTAACTAGGAGAGTTATATGTCAATGGTTCATAATTGTTTATCTGTAGTTAGACTCTATTTACTTGTAATAGAGTCATAGAGGTCTACAGCACAAAACAGGCCCTTTGGCCCAACTTGCCCATGCCGCCCAGTTTTCACAATTAAACTAGTCCCATTTGCCTGCATTTAGTCCACATCCCTCCATACCTATCCCATTCATGTACCTGTCTAAATGTTTGTTCAATGACAAAATTGTACTCACTTCCACACTATCCCTGGCAGCCCGTTCCAGACACTCACCACCCTCTGTGAAAAAATTGCCCCTCTGGACCCTTTTGTGTCTCTCCCCTCTCACCTTAAACCTATGCCCTTTAGTTTTGGACTCCCCTACCCTGAGGAAAAGCTGTTGGCTATCTACCTTTTCTATGCCTCTCATGATTCTTTTGACCCCTATAAGGTCACGCCTCAGACTCCCTAACTCCAGGGAAAAAGTTCCAGCCTATCGAACCTCTTCTTATAACTCAAATCTTCCAGTCCAGGTAGCATCCTAGTAAATCTTTTCTGCACTCTAGATTTCAAGTTTAATAATATCCTTTCTATAGTAGGGCAACCAGAACTGCACACAGTACTCCAAATGTGGCCTCACCAACATCTTGTACAGCTGCAACAAGACATTCCATCTCCTATACTCAATGCTCTGACTGATGAAAGCAAGTATACTGAAAGCTTTCTTTACCACCCTGTATCTGTGACTCAATTTTCAAGGAGCTATGAATCTGTACCCCTAGATCTCTTTGTTCTATAACACTCTCCAAGGCCCTACCATTAACTGTGTAAGTCCTGCCCTGGTTCACCTTACCAAAATGCAACATCTCTCATTCATTTAAATGCGTTTAAAACCCCACCTGCCATTCCTCAGCCCAGTGGTCCAATTGATCAAGATCTTGCTGCATTCCTAGGTAATCTTTTTCACTGTCCACTATACCACCAATCTTTGTGTCATCCACAATCTTACTCACCATACCTCCTAAATTCTCATCCAAATCATTTATATAAATGACGAATAACAGTGGACCCAGCACTGATCCCCATGGCACACCGCTGGTTACAGGCCTCCAGTCTGAAAAACAACCTTCTACCACCACCCTCCGTCTTCTACTATCAAGCCAATTTTGTATCCAATTGGCTAGCTCTCTCTGGAGAGATTTAACCTTACTCAACAACCTACCGTGCGCGACTTTGTCAAAGGCCTTCCTTGAGTCCATGTAAACAACGTCTGCCACACTGCCCTCATAGACTTTCTTGGTCACCCCTTCAAAAAACTCAAATTTGTGAGACATGATTTTTCACGCACAAAGCTATGCTGACCATCCCAAATGAGTCCTTGCCTCTCCAAATGTCTGTAGATCCTATTTATCAGAATTCCCCCCCAACTTACCCACCACAGGTGTAAGGCTTACTGGTCTGTAGTTCCCATACATTTCCCTGCAGCCTTTCTTAAATAACATTAGCCACCCTCCAATCTTCAGGCACTTCACCCACAGCTGTTGACAATACAAATATCTTCACTAATAATTGGTAATTCTTCTTAAGTACAGAAACCTGGTCCATGCTTTCTATCAACATGGGTCTAGGAGCCAGGAAAATTGAAGCATTTGTGTACTTTTTAAAACCTTTAACTTTTGTGATGACTCTGGCAATAGCAGGGCTTGATTTTCAGCACATTACCTTAATGGGGGATAACACTGTACATTTTCACACTTTCATCGTATCTCCTAGTGTCATGTTTGTGCAGGTTTTAGTAGTGAACCAATCACAGAATTTCGCACAGAATTGGAAGTAACCCTTTTACATGGGTTAGGAAATAGTTGGGAGGTAGGGATAAAAGCAACGTACTCTAATATACTGGTTGTCTCCGCTCCAGAACATCTCTGAAGGAGTTCCTCAGGTTAGTGTTAGGTTAGTTCCTCAGGCTCAACCATCTTCAGCTGCTTCATCAATGACTTTCCCTCCATCATAAGGTCAGAAGTGGGGATGTTCGCCGATGATTACATAATGTTCAGCACCATTCGCAACTCCTCAGATACTGAAGCAGTCCTTGTCCAAATGCAGCAAGACCTGGACAATATCCAGGCTTGGGCTGACAAGTGGCAAGTAACATTTGCACCACACAAGTGCCAAGCAATGACCATTCCAACAAGAGAGAATCTAACCATCACCCCTTGACATTCAATGGCATTGTCATCAATGAATTTTCCACTATCAACATTCTGGGAATTACCATCGCCCAGAAACTGGATTGGACTAGCCATTTAAATACAGTAGTTATAATAGCAGGTCAGTGGCTAGGAATACTGCAGCGAGTAACTCACCTTCTGACTCCCCAAAGCCTGTCCACCATCTAAAAGGCCCAAGTCAAGTGTATGATGGAATATGCCCCACTTTCTTGGATGAGTGCAGATTCAACAACACTCAAGAGGCTTGATAACATCCAGGCTTGTTTGATTGGCACCACATCTACAAAAATTCACTTCCTCTACCACTGGTGCTCAGTAGCAGAAGTATGTACCAACTACAAGATGCACTGCAGAAATTCACCAAGGTTCCTTAGACAGCAATTTCCAAACCCATAACCACTATAATCTAGAAATACAAGGACAGCAAATATATGGGAGCACCACTAGCTGCAAGCTCCACTCCGAGCCACACACCATCCTGATTTGGAAGTATATTGTCGTTCCTTCAGTGTCGCTGGATCAAATTCGTAGAACCCTTTTCCTAATGGCATTGTGGGCGTACCTACACCGATTGGACTACAGTGGTTCAAGAAGGCAGCTAACCCCCATCTACACAAGGGAAACTAGGAATTGGCAATAAACACTGGCCCAGCCAGTGATGCCCACATTCTGTGAATAAATACAAAAGAAATCCTGATTGGTGGAATCTGGCTTTTCGTCTTGCTCGGGATCCATACTGGATTGTCAGCTATTCACCCTATTATCAATGCTTTGGATGAAGGAATAGAGTTGTACAGCCAAGTTTGTGAATGATACTAAATCAGGATGCATTGTTGACTTGTTGAGTCATGTTGAACACAGGAACAGGACAAGGCCTTTCAGCCTTTCAAGGTTGTTCCACCATTCAGTTAGACCATGACTGACCTGTATTTTAACTCCATCTATCCCCCTTTGTTCTATAATCCTTAACAAGCTTACCAAGCAAAAATTTATCATTGTCATTAGGAGGAGGAAGTTAGAAAGGGGCGGTCTGTAGATAGATGAAGTGAGTGGGCAAAACAATGCCAGGTGGAAGTCAATTTGGTGAAGTGTGAGGACATCTACTTTGGACCTGATAAAGTTGAATCTGAGTACGATCTTAATCGTGAGAGTCGAGGAATAGTCGTGGAATAATGGGATTTAGGGGGCCATGTGCAAACATGACAAGCAAAATATTATCAAAAAATTAATAGAATATTGGGTTTGAACTCAAGGTTGATGGGGTGCAAAGCCAGGAAGTAAAACTTCAGTTTTACAGACCATCGGTCAGACCTCATTTGAAATATTTTCAATATTTGGCACCAAAGTATTTGCAGGCGGTTTTCTATTTACAATTAGATGTTCTTTCTGCTCCTCAGAAGGTTCTTGGACATTGAGGCCATCATTCATTGATTAATAATCATTAAGAGCAAGCAATAGTACTTTGCATCTATTTCACAGATAACACTCACAACCACATCAGACCATGGCTTGGTTGCAAAGTTGAACATGTTACAGTTCCAAGATTGGTATAGAAACATAGAAGATAGGAGCAGGAGGAGGCCATTCAGCCCTTCAAGTTTGCTCCACCAATCTTCACGATCATTGCTGATTGTCCAACTCAGTAGCCTAATCCTGCTTTCTCCCCATAACCTTTGATCTCATTTGCCCCAAGTGCTATATCTAGCTGCCTCTTGAATACATTCAATGTTTTGGCATCAACTACCATCTGTGGTAATGAATTCCACAGGCTCCACACTCATTGTCTCCTCATCTCTGTCATAAATGGTCTACCCTGAATCCTCAGACTGTGACCCTTGGTTCTGCACACATCCACCATCAGGAACATCCTCCCTGCATCTACCCTGTCTAGTCTTGTTAGAATTTTATAAGTGTCTATGAAATTCCCCCCTAATTTGTCTGAACTCCAGCAAAAATAATTCCAACCTAGTCAATCTTTCCTCATACATCAGACCCACCATCCACGGAATCAGCCTGGTAAACCTTCAGTGCACTCAAACTTCAATTACTGCTTGTTCAAAGAGTTGTTTACACGATGCTTGCATTGGGTGTCAGATTACTTGCTTTCAAAGCTCAGAACAAGATGAGGAGCTGGATGAACACAACAGGCCAGGCAGTATCAGAGGAGCAGGAAAGCTGATGTTTCGGGTCTGGACCCTTCTTCAGAAATGGGGGAGGAGAAGGAGACTCTGAAATAAATAGAGAGAGGGGGAGGTGATGATAGAAGGTGGATAGAGGAGCAGATAGGTGGAGCGCAGACAAACAGGTCAAGGAGGCGGGGATGAAGCCAGTACAGGTGAGTGTAGGTAGGGAGTTGGGATGGGGGTTGGTCAGTGAGGAGGGAGGGGCAGGTAGTTGGGAGGGAAGACGGACAGGTCAAGGAGGCAGGGATGAGGCTAGTAGGTAGGAAGTGGGGGTGGGGATTGGTCAGTGAGGTGGGAGGAGCGAATAGGTGGGAGAAAGGACGTACAGGTCAAGGAGGTGGGGATGAGAGGGGCTGGTCTTGGGATGAGGTCGGGGTGCGGAGATTTTGAAGCTTGTGAAGTCCACATTGAGACCATTGAGCTGCAGGGTTCCCAGGCGGAATATGAGGTGCTGTTCCTCCAGCCTTCGGGTGGCATCATTGTGGCACTGGAGGAGGCCCAGGATGGACATGTCGTCCAAGGAGTGGGAGGGGGAGTTGAAGTGGTTCGTGACTGGGAGGTGTTGTCGTTTGTCACGAATTGAGCATAGGTGCGCCACAAAGCGGTCTCCAAGCTTCCGCTTGGTTTCTCCGATGTAGAGGAGGCCACATTGGGAACAGCGGATACAATATACTAATTAGCAGATGTGCAGGTGAACATCTGTTTAACGTGGAAGGTTTTCTTGAGGCCTGGGCTGGAGATGAGGGGGGAGGTGTAGGGGCAGGTGTAGCACCTCCTATGGTTGCAGTGAAAAGTGCCGGAGGTGGTGGGGCTAGTGGGGAGTGTGGAGCGGACGAGGGAGTCGCGGAGAGAGCAGTCCCTCCGGAAGGCAGATAAGGGTGGGGAGGCAAATATATCCTTGGTAGTGGGGTCAGATTGCAGGTGGCGGAAGTGGCGGAGAATGATGCATTGAATCCGGAGGTTGATGGGGTGATACGTATCATGGTTCGTGACAAGCAATAACACCTCCCAGTTGCGAACCACTTCTATCCTGGGCCTCCTCCAGTGCCACAACAATGCCACCTGAAGGATGGAGAGGAACAGCACCTCATATTCCGCCTGGGAACCCTGCAGCCCAATGGTCTCAGTGTGGACTTTACAAACTTCAAAATCTCCCCACCCCCAACCTCATCCCAAGACCAGCCCCCCTCGGCCCCACCTCCTTGACCTGTC
Organism: Ginglymostoma cirratum; assembly: GCA_024137785.1. Lineage (NCBI taxonomy): Eukaryota > Metazoa > Chordata > Chondrichthyes > Orectolobiformes > Ginglymostomatidae > Ginglymostoma > Ginglymostoma cirratum. The sequence continues at coordinate 10,023,069 of JAHRHZ010000089.1, forward strand.
TATCTTTTCTCCCACCTATTCGCTCCTCCCACCTCACTGACCAACCCCCATCCCCACTTCCTACCTACTAGTCTCATCCCCACTTCCTTGACCTGTCCATCTTCCCTCCCACCTACCCACCCCTCCCTCCTCACTGACCAACCCCTATCCCAACTCCCTACCTACACTCACTTGTACTGGCTTCATCCCTGCCTCCTTGACCTGTCCGTCTTCTGTCCACCTATCTGCTCCTCTATTCACCATCTACCATCACTCCCTCTCTATTTATTTCAGAATCCCCTTCCCCTCCCCCCTTTCTTAAGAAGGGTCCAGACCCAAAACGTCAGCTTTCCTGCTCCTCTGATGCTGCCTGGCCTGTGTTCATCCAGCTCCACACCTTGTTGTCTCAGGCTCCAGCATCTGCAGTTCCTACTATCTCCGAACAAGATGACACTTGCTCACTGCAAGAACAAGTGTATGGAGTCTTAAAGTGGGGAGGCTGTTGCACGTGCTCCCATATGACTCTGGCTGACCAGGAGACTCTCCCACTCACTCTTACTACCTGCCATAGGCATATTAGAAAGATTTACATTTGATAATCAACTTGTTCGACCACACTATGATACAGTTTCCATCAAGTGGGACCTGATCCTGGAGCTCCTGGCTCGGAGTTAGAGACACTACCCCCAAGAGACACAAAACCTTTGTTTACATAGGGAGCCTGAAATAACTCCAGAAAGGCCGGTATCCCGTGACCAAGTCACTCTTTATTTACACGTGCACAGTGCATGGACTCTGACCGGCTAGCCCAGAGCCAGCCCCTAGAATGAGGAAAGTCTCTGAATCTACTGTTGATTTTTGGTTTTTTTCCCCTCTTCCTTTCCCACACTACCACTGCTACCATTGTACCTAAAGGGGGCCCAGCAGCAGTGACCTGCTTGACCTTCCCCAAATCACCCGTGGCCGTGCATGTATACCACAAGACCTTCTAAAGGTAGATTAGATATTTGCTACAAAAGAGGGATATTTAAGCATATGATTAACTGATTCTTCCTGGCTGAGGAGCCACATTTGGTAACTTTGTGATCAGACTGTTCAATCGGATCTGATTTGTTGTGACCAACCTGAAAATGCTAACGTACCAATTCTCTCAGGTCCGTTGTGTGGTGTCAAACAATCTTATTTTTTGTTTTGCTTCAAATACAGTTGCTTGACTTAAATCTGTCCTCGATGAACTAACCCTGTCACAAGGGCCTGCCGCGTTGCAACTAGTGGGCACTGAGTTTTGGGGACGTGCTCTGCTGATTGGGAGAGAGCTACTGGAGGCGGGATTGTAATTGACGCGAGGTCTTAGTGATCACTGAAACTGTCAAAAGTAAGTTAGTGTCTTCAGAGAGCAGCGAATGTAAACTAGTACTTTTAAGTTCCTGGTAGTTTAACAGATACGCAGGATGGCAACTAATCATCATCATCACCACCACCAGGAGCAGAGCGCGAGTAGAAGTGGTACCGTTTTACTCATTTTTCCACTTGTAATCACAATAATTGTAACTTTCCAGTTTCATTGTTGCAGATGTTTATTGTTTCTTGAGAGTTATTGTAAATCGTGAACACGTGAAAATAAGTTTTCTTTCTTAAAAAAGATTCAGACATGGAAAGACCCTGTTCCCTCTTATCACTGTATCCAGTGAGTAAATAACAATCAGTTGTTAACAGTTGAATGGTAAAAGACCGTACTCTGTTTGCACTATAATCTTCTTAAAAGGTTATTTAAGATTCAAGCCCTGCTCTTTCGTAACTCGGGTGTTGTCTGTCGGTCCCCGCCTGTTTTGCCTTGCAATCACTTGATTTGTGCTATCATTCCAACCTGGGGGATGGGGGGAAGTAGAGTAACTGCCTTGCTCTTTCATGCAAGGTAGTGATGTAGGGATGGTAGCCACATAGTTAAAGAGCTCCTTTTTTCGATCGGAGATGATTGCAGAAGAGATTTACGAGAATAAAGTGTCTCATCTCCAATCTATCCTCGTGAAGAAGTTGGGACTGTTTTCCTTGGAGGGGAGAAGGCTAAGAGGAAGTGGAATAGTGTGGTCACAGGCTGTGTAGGAGGTGAAACTGTTCCTCACTGGCGGACGGATCTAGAATCAGATTCCAAGTGATTGGTGAAAGAAGCAATGAAGACATGAGGAAGAACTCTTTCAGGCAGTGAACGGTTAAGAACTGGAAAGCACTGCGTGAACGTGTGGAGATAGATTTGTTATCTGAAGAAAGGGAGAGTGCAGAGTACCACTAGGTGGCCTACTTTTGTGGTGAGCAGTGCTGACGTGATAGGCTGAATGGCCTCCTGAGCTGTAACCATTTTGTGATTCATTTTTGAGATCTCAGGCTCTTGAGGGCTTGGAGCAAAATATGGTTGCCGGGGCAGCACGATGGCTCAGTGGTTAGCCCTGCTCCCTCATGGCGCCAGGGACCCGGGTTCAATTCTGTGTGGAGTTTGTACATTCTCCCCGTGTCTGCGTGGGTTTCCTCCGGGTGCTCCAGTTTCCTGCCACAGTCCAAAGATGTGCAGGCTAGGTGGAGCTAAATTTCCCTTAGTGTTCAGGATGTATAGATTAGGTGGGTTATAGGGGGATGGGTCTGCGTGGACTTGTTGGGGCGAAGGGCCTGTTTCCACACCGTAGGAATGAAGAGCTGTGTGCGTTTCCCCAGTTTCCCGGCTGAATTTCTACAGCTCAAACCTTTTTTAGCAATGAGTAAAGGCCAGACTATTGGAGTTTGGATTCATTTTTTTTTAAATGAAGACTGGCGAACTGAGCACAGTGCTGAAGTTGGATCTGAGTGGAGCTCTATGCAGTTCATAGAATTCCTACAGTGTGGAAACGGGCCCTTCGGCCCAAGAAGTCCACACCGACTCTCGGAGCCTCCCACCCAGACCCATTCCTCTATAAACCCACCTAATCTACACGTCCCTAAACACTATGGGCAATTTAGCATGGCCAATCCACCCTAACCTGCACATCTTTGGACTGTGGGAGGAAACTGGAGCACCCGGGGGAAACCCACGCAGACACTGGGAGAATGTGCAAACTCCACACAGATAGTCACTCGAGGGTGGAATCGAACCCGGGTACCTGGTGCTGTGAGGCGGCAGTGCTCACCACTGAGTCATTGTGCTGCCCTAAACTATGCAGTTGGATTATGGCATTCGGTAACTTCGTATTTTTTTGCTTGTACTGTGTGTCTGCATCACATTGTCTTTGTCAATTGGGAATGTTGTGTATTGAGTTTGCTGAGAATCCCAAGGCTTCTTGCGGATTCATCTTTTGCTGATTCCGCACCATTCGTAGACTATGTGGATTGTACATTTTAGAAGAGAAAATGGCTAGTGCTTACAATCGAACACATTCCACTTCCATTTTCCATTGTTGTGCATGTTTGTCAAATCCCAATCTGAGTTGTCTCCTTCCACTGATTCTACTGCCCTGAATGTGAAAAGGTTGTTCAGTTTGCATTAAGTTTCCATGAAGTAGTCTTTTTAGAAATGGCAGTGGATACCAACATCAATCTCTGGGGCATCCAACTCTATATTTTATCCTTTTTTTTTTTGAAAAAACCCAGAATTCCCACAGCTTTCAATTTAAGTAACAGCCTTTCACATGAAATAAAAACAAAGTAGGCTGGAAATACCAGCCTTTTGTGGAGAGTGTCAGAATTAATGTTTCAGGGTGATAACCCTTTCGCATGCTGCTTTGTTCAAGAAGCTGCCTGGCAGTATAGGGCTTTCCACAGTCAACTTGGAATGTCACTTCCTTTTGAAGGATTTGAGGAGGTTAGTCAAATGTGATTTTCTTTTTTCTCTCTCATTCTGACTCTCTGCTGACAAGTGATAAAATGGGTATCTTATTCAGCAATATTTGCTCTTTGCTACTAAATGACTGTCTCATGGTTTACTGTTCTGTGGTTTATCCCTGGGGCTTCTCCAGATAATTTTTTGCTCATTTACATGAAGTGGAAAAGAGACTAATTGATATGCAGTTGTCTCTGTTTAGAGTCAGAGGCTGATAGCACAGACTAAGGCCCTTTGGCCCATCAAGTCTGCACCAGTCCAAACAACCATTGGCCTATTCTACTCCCATTTTCCAGCACTAGTCCATAGCCTTCTATGCTTTGGTATCACAAGCGTGCATCTATGTTATGAGGATTTCTGCCTCGACCATCCTTTTTTTTTTTAAACACAGTGAGTTCCAGATCTCCATCACCATCTGGGTTGGGGAAGAAGAATTTCTTCATATTTCTAAACCTTCTGTTCCTTAAATCTATGCCCCCTGATTATTTGATCCTCCACCAAGGGCAAAAGTTCCTTCCTGTTAATGCTCCTCATAATTTTATACATCTCAATTATGTCCTTCCTCCCCACCCCCCACTTAAGTCTTCTCTGCTCCCCTTTTGGATCTGAACACCACATTGGCTTCTTTCCAACAGTGACCAAACGCTGCATGACTGTTGCATGACCTCCACTCCTGCAGAACAGTATCACTCTGTGCCCGCTTGCTATTGTCCAGTGACTGTGATTATCTCTCTAATCTCCTCTGTCTAGTGTACCTCAGCACTCTGGGGTTAATCTGGTTTTAAATGCCTAGCACTCCCATCTCATATATCTGGCTTATCTCTGAGGGGAGTGTTGTTCAAATCACCTGATTGGAAGCAATAGTAATTCAGTATGTTGATTTTTAACCTCTTGCATCGCTGAACAGTTGTTCAATCTCAGCTAATTGCCTGCTAAATTGTTGTAATATGGAAATAGATTCTTAACTGTTCTCTTTCATCTTCTGATGCTGTGCTTTTTCCTTGTGGTCCACTATCCCTGTGTTCACTTTTCTAATGTGTTGCTGTATGTTATTTCATCCTACTGATGCATTTCCTGTTTTCCTCCACCCCAAACTTGGAGAGGAGGTGGGTGTATTTTGTTTTCCTTTTGTATCCTAAATGGATTAAGAATGTAATATAGACGTACTGATCCTGGATATGGTATTCATCTTGCATGCACGCTTTTGACAGCTAAATTTAGGCCTGTAAAATGTAGCGACAGGTTAACAGATCTTGCAGTCATAGAATGGGAATTTTTTGATGAGTTAAAGCTTTAGCTGGTGTTGAATGGGCAACCTGCCAAGAGAACATTGTCCTAGAGTCTGGAGATGACAAAGGCAGAGAGGAGGATTTCAGCAGCACGTGGAGATGTCTGATACCATGGAACTGGGAACGGGTGGTGTTTTGGTGTTTGTTTGCATCCAGAAGTCGTCACCTCTTTTTACCCCCCACCGTCAGTTTCAGAGAACGGCTGTGGGTATAACATAGAAAGGACCAAGGATCAAGTCCCTGATTCACCAGTGGTAACAAGGCATTAAGAGCAATGTGTAACCTTAAGTTTAATCTTTCTTTGTGTATTAAGAAGGGGAAGACCTGGTGAATCATTTTGAGTTTCATTTGTGAGCTTAGGGCTGTGGTGACAACACAATGTGGAGGTCTGTTTTGTTAAAGTGCATTTCAGTGAGGTTTTACAGCCATGATTATTTGGCCCTGATGTCCTCTTCCTGGACTTTGGTAGGTATATCCACAAGGGCTGTTAAGGAGTGAGTTCCAGTATTTTGATCCAGTGATCTCAGAAGTATGGCAAAATAGATCCAAGTCAGCATGGTAAGGGGCTTGGAGGGGAACTTGCGGGTCGTGGTGTTCCTGTGCATCTGCTGCCATTGTCGCTCTCGATGGAGGTGGTGCTCTCACACCCATTACAATTACAATTGCTTAATCCTTCTGTTTTCCATCTTTCTTTTTACACTTTAAGATATATTTTGATGGACCTCCAGCCCCCAACCATTATAAAGCAATGGAAATGGGACATTGATGAAGGTCCTCACATGAAGAGCATCAGGATTATTTTTACAAATGCCATATAAAGTATATCACCATAGGAATTAAATCAGGCAACATATTTACATGTAGACCAACGTAGGCTGACTTCAACAGAAGGTTACTAAAGCTCAGCAGGTCTGGCAGCATCTGTGAAGGGGGATTAAAAAAGATATCAGAGTTAACATTCCAGGTCCAGTGACCCTTCCTCCAAACTGGACCCAAAACATTAAAGTTGGTTTTTTTTTTTTTTTTTTTTTTTCTTCATAGATGCTGCCAGACCTCCTGAGCTTTTCCAGCTACTTCTGTTTTTGTTCCTGATTTACAGCATCCGCAGTTCTTTTGGTTTTTTTTTAAATAGGCTGACTTCGTGCCTGTAAATATGTAACTATCCTACTGATAAGATACAGGAGTCAAATTTTGTTTGTTTTTATTTCAAATTCATTCAACATTTGCCGGAACATTGGTGTTCTCTTGTTTGCTGTATTATCTCATCTCAAACGTGAATGCCTTAGCCTCACGAGAGCTGTAGCAAGTGTCAATAAGTAGCCCCAGCCCTAGTTTACTCTTCCCTTCTCACCAATGGGTGCCAGGTTCCTAACTGCACCTCGACCAGGTGGCCGTTCATTATGACCATTGATGGGCTATTCAACAACAAACTCCCATCTTTTCTGCCCTATGAAGCTACTGTCACTTTGACAGTTGCAGGGTGTCAGCAACAGAAATTATCGAGCATCAAATTGAAATTGCTCCTGGTGACCCCTGTTGCTGACTTCATTATATTAACCATTTCAAACCTACTGCACTTGGGAGCTGGGACCAAGGTTGCTCCCTTCACACCTAGTTTGTTCTGAGAATCCAAATGAGACCTAGGACCATAAATCCATTTTTAGTGACTGCTCCTCCAACCTAGCCTTCCATACTGCATCATTGAAATAACAGCTGCAGGAACACAGCCAATGGAGAGGCTTGACTTTGCAGGAATAGGCAATAAACAGACTTACTGTCCTGTATCAACCCCAGTTGCAGAAATAAAAATACCATTAATACCAATAAAAATACCAAAGAAGGTTCAAAGATCATTGTCCAGTGACCCCAAAGCAAAGGGTCTATGGAAATGCATCAAACTGCAAGTATAGATCAATGACATGAAACACAGCATTTCCTTCATCTTTTAAAACATCAATTTTCCTTTTAAAACCTCAGTGTCCATTTTGTATTTTTGCATGACAGCTACACATGATTCTGCTTTTCCACTTCAGGTCTTAAAATCTATCTTTTGACTATTTGTTTCATTTAACGCTTTTTAGCCTTGCACCATGAACCCTTTTGTCACTTAATCTCTTCTACACTCCACGTTTATCACAGTCTATTTTTTGTGTCTTCCAAACACTCCCGCTTCACATAGTTAAATCCTGTAACCTTTCATCTTACAGATCTGGTGAAAGGTCACCCAGCAGATTCTGTGTCTCTACAGACTTCCAGCATTTTATGTTTTTATTTCAGATCTTTGGCATCAAGCGTTTAGCCTTTGTTGCTTTTAAAAAGCAAGACGTGCACAAAACTTGTGCAGAATAAAGAAGCTTTTTATTGCTCTTAATTCCTCTCTATGGCTTAGTGAGTTACTGAGGTCAGTTAAGGATAGCCAATAAATGCTGCCTTGCCAGCAACACCCATATCACAGAAATGAATATGAACTAATCTATTAGTTCATAGGAATATTTTCCTACTTTCCTTTTCCATCATGTCCCTCAGTAAAGATTTCATAGCACTAATTACAGAATGGCTAGAAAACAGGGGGAGGAGGCCATTCAGTCCATCATGTTTGTGCCAACTCTGTAACTCCACTCACCCAATCCCATTATCCTGCAATTTTCTCTTCAGCTAACAATCAGTTTCCCTTTTGAAAACCTCAATTGAATCTGCCTCCACCACAAATCTCAGGCAGTGCATTCCCCTTCCTGTCTTTGCTAATGGCAGAGTACAGAGGTATGTCATCTGCAATGAGATGCAATAGGGCCTTGTTAGCAGCAGTTCTCAAGAGGATCATAGACCTAGGGCATTGCTTTCTCTGCTGGATGTGAAATAGGCTTGAAATGGTTAATATAATGAAGTCAGCAACAGGGGTCACCAGGAGCAATTTCAATTTGATGCTCGATAATTTCTGTTGCTGACACCCTGCAACTGTCAAAGTGACAGTAGCTTCATAGGGCAGAAAAGATGGGAGTTTGTTGTTGAATAGCCCATCAATGGTCATAATGAACGGCCACCTGGTCGAGGTGCAGTTAGGAACCTGGCACCCATTGGTGAGAAGGGAAGAGTAAACTAGGGCTGGGGCTACTTATTGACACTTGCTACAGCTCTCGTGAGGCTAAGGCATTCACGTTTGAGATGAGATAATACAGCAAACAAGAGAACACCAATGTTCCGGCAAATGTTGAATGAATTTGAAATAAAAACAAACAAAATTTGACTCCTGTATCTTATCAGTAGGATAGTTACATATTTGCAGGCATGAAGTCAGCCTGTGTTGGTCTACATGTAAATGTGTTACCTGATTTAATTCTTAGGGTGATATACTTTACATGGCACTTGTAAAAATAATCCTGATGCTATTTGTGTGAGAACCTTTTATTAATGTCCATTTACATTGCTTTATAATGGTTGGGGGCTGGAGGTCCATCAAGACATCACCCTATCCTGTAAAAATGGAAAAATAAAGGATTAAGCAAGTGCATGAGCAGATGTAGCCGTGCCAGGTCTTGACCCCTTCCCAGTAGATGATTAGGAAGAGCACTGCCCTGCTCCTGGTAGAATATTGACAGAATGTGGTGACTGTCAGCCAGTATACATCATGTACGAGGTGCAGGTGATCACCCTATCTGACAGCTGTGGCACAGTTACGCTAGAGGTATACCCCAGGAGTGTCAATTAGTTGTGAGTAGATGGTGCCACTTGCAATTTTGGGGTGGAGGAGTGTGTTTATTCTCTTCCTGCATTGGATGCAGGTTCTTCTCTGCAGGCCAGAGATGCTGACCCACACTCTGACCTCACTCCAGACTGCCCAGATAGAGTGGGAGGTTTTTCACCTTCCAAGGAAGACAAGCTCCTCAAACTTCCTGGATGGCCTGGGCCAGACCCTCCAGGAAGTGCTGAATTTCAGTCTGTCAAGTCTGAGAAATCTTCAGTGTGGAGCACCTGGTACAGGCTTCAGCCATGCTGCAGGTTCACAGTGAGTGAAGTGCTGTCCAGGTGGCCTTTAATTATGGTGCCTGATCCTTCAGCCCAAAAAGCTGCTCGTGAAGTTGCAGGGGGAGAAGGGAATGAGAACTTCCTGCACCTCTTTTTCTCCTCTTCTCCTCCTTCCTCATGCAGGAGCAGAGGGATCTGTAATATCTGTGAATACCTCATTTGAATATGGAAGGATATTTTGAGGGAGCAGGTACAGAGCATTAATGATCACTGAGGGCATAAAGCACAAAAGAAACACAGTTCTGATAAGTCCAATAACCTACCAGTTCAGCTTCAACTGGAGTATTGTGTCCAGTTCCAGGCACCATATTTTAGGATGTGAAGCATCAGAAGGGTGCCAACACTATTCCAGACGATAGCACCTAATCCCTGGAACTGCAGTTACATGGTCAGATTGGAGAAGCTTCGGCTGTTCTCAGAAGTGAAGGCTGATGGGAGATTTTATGGGGTGCTCAAAATTGTGAGGGGTGTAGATGGAGGAAACGGGGAGAAGCTGTTCCCATTGGTGGTTAGGGTCAACAGTGATTGAGCATCGATTTGGAGCAATTGGCAAGAGAAGCAATGGTGACAGGAGGAAAATATTTTTATACCAAGTTGTTGGGATCAGGAGCCCACTGCCCAAGTGTGGTGGAAGCAGACTCAATTGGATCACTACAATAATTCACAGGGCTCTGGGTGATTAGGGTAGGGGGAGAAAATTGTGACTTTTGGCAAATTTTGGATGTGTTGACTGACTGGCCTCCTGTGTGTAAGCTGAGTCTGGATACTGGAATTCATTCCAAAACACCATGCTAAATTACCCATAGTGTCCAGGGATGTGATGGCTATGTGGATTATCTATGGGAAATGCAGGGTTGCAGGGGCATGGTAGGGGATGCATCTGGATGGGATGCTCTTTGGAGGGTCTGTGTGGACTTGATGGGCCGAATGGCCTGCTTCCACACTGTAGGGATCCTACGAAAAGAAGTCAGCTCATCTTCCTGAAGGTTGTTGCGGACGGGTAATAATTGCTGACCTAGTCAGTGACGCTCACAACTTGTGAACAAACTTTTAAACATGTTTTCTATTCCTCTCTTTTCTCTCTCAACCTCTTTCACTGTCTCCTACTTTACTTTACTTTATTTTCACCCTTTTTTTTTTTGTCTTTCTCCTCTTGTGTTTCACTTGTAAAGAAATGGTGAACTACCTAAGTCCAGGCACCCCATTGCCCTTCCTCCAACCTTATCCATTTCTGCTGAGAAACCTGCAGCACCGCAAACAAAATGGTCCGAAGGGTAACAGTTAAAATGCAATGCGCAGAGCTCTTGCAACTTGGCAGCTTCTATTTTCATTGTTCCGTGATCCAAGTATCTCTTGGATTGTGTTTTCTCTCTTCTTTTAGATGAGCTCAATGGACAATCAAGGAAGCATCCCAGCACTGTCGACAGTGTTTTACTGGATGGACCCCTGACTGATCCTGAAGCTGGAGAACAATTTGTGCAAGATGCGTTTCAGATCATTTTGGAGGAGGCTATCAAGAAGGGGACAAATATCAACGAGAAGGTAAGAACAATCTCAACTAGTCATTGCATGTTCAGACAGTAGCCATCAGATCATTTGTGTGCTGGCCATTTCGGTGCAGTTATTGTCTGCATTCGTTCTGTTGGTCCCATGACACATCCAGGCTTGAGAATCCCATGTAAATCTGTAGTCGAGGGAAGAGTATTGAGGTTGCTTGCCACTTACTCCAGAGTTTCAAGCAAAAAACAGTGAGGCATCTTTCACATAAAGTTTAAAAACCAGGCTAAAGGGGCCTGTCTACTCTCTGCAATATCAAACACAAGTCCCCCTGCTGAACATCAACCCAATTTTTCAAAAAAAGTACCCTTTTATGGGTTGTGGTGTTGCTGTCAAGACAAGTGTTTGGTGTCCATCCCTAACTTTCTTTGAACAGCGTGAAATGGCCTACCAAGTCACGTGGCAGTTGAGTCTAGAGTCACATGTGGGCCAGACCAGGCAAGGACAGCAGATTTTCTTCTCTAAAGGACATTTTATGAACCAGATGGGTCTCTTTGACAATTGACAATTTCATGGTCACTGTTTATTGAGACAAGCTTTCAGATTTAAATACCTTTGGTGGAATTCACGCCCCTGTCTCCAGAACATTAGCCTGGACCTCTGGATTACTAGTCCACTGAGATTACCACTATGGAGATATGAAACACTCTCTGTTCACTGGTACTGTCTGGACTGGTGATGAGGAAGAGTTCTGTTTCCAACTGAGTTTTTAAAATTCTTCCATTTGTGGGCTGTTTTATTATTGCTGGTATTTATTTCCTGTCCTTGATTGTCTGCGATAAAGGAGCTGAGTAGTTGTCTTAAACTGTTCTAGCTGTGTAAGCGTAGGAACACCAACGATGCAGTGAGGGAGGGAGTTCCAGGATTTTGAACCAATGATACTGGTAACAGTCATGGGTTTGGAAGGTGCTGTCTGAGGAGTTTTGACAAGTTACTGCGCTGCATCTTGTAGATGCTGCACACTGCCACTGTGTAATCATGTTGGAGGAGATGAAAGTTGAAGGTGGTGGATGTGGTGCTAATCAGCAGGTCATTTTGTTCTGGATGGTGTCAAGCTTCTTGCATTGTTGGAGCTGTACCATCCAGACAAGTAGGGAGTATTCCATTACATTCCTGTCTTGTGCCTTGTAGATAGACAAGCTTTGGGGAGTCAGGAGGTGAGTTACTCACTGCAGTATTCCTAGCCACTGCATTTATATGGTACATACAGTTCAGTTTCTGATGAGTTGTAAATCCAAGGATGTTGATAGTGAGGGATTCAGTGAAGCGTTGCCCCAGAGTCTGGGTCACCCTGATATTTCATGTGTTGATACTAATTTGCAAACAATAAAATTGCACTTAAGACTAAAACACATTTGTCACTGTAAAGGGTCAACTATACCCCTACTCCTAATAATGCCTGGGGCTTTGATCCAATGGGCTGAGAAGTGGCAAATGGTGTTTTTTTTAGATAAACGTGAGGTGTTGTTTTGGTAAGGCAAACCAGTGCAGGACTTAGTTAACGGTAGGGTCCTGAGGAGTGTTGCTGAACAGAGACTGAGGGGTGCAGGTGCATAGTTCCTTGAAAGTCCTGTCATGGGTAGACAGGAAGGGAGGCATTTGGTATGCTTGCCTTCATTAGTCAGTCCATTGAATATAGGAGATAACAAGGTGTGGAGCTGAATGAACACAGCAGGCCAAGCAGCATCAGAGGAGCCGGAAAGCTTGACGTTTTGGGCCTAGAACCAAGGGTCTAGGCCCGAAACGTCAAGCTTTCCTGCTCCTCTGATGCTGCTTGGCCTGCTGTGTTCATCCAGCTCCACACCTTGTTATCTCGGATTCTCCAGCATCTGCAGTACCTGTTACCTCGATTTCCATTGAATATAGGAGTTGGGTTGTCATGTTGCGACTGTACAAGACACTGGTTAGGCCAAGTTTGGAATACTGCATTCAATTCTGAATTCCCTGCTAAAAGAAAGATCTTGTTAAATTGGAAAGGGTTTAGAAAAGATTTATAAGCATGTTTCCGGGATTGAAGGGTTTGAGCTATAGAGAGAGGCTGAATAGGCCGGGGTTGTTTTCCCTAGAGTGTTGGAGGCTGAGAGGGTGAACTTTATAGAAGTTTATAAGATGATGAGCACGGATAGGGTAAATAGTCAGGGCCCTTTTTCCCAGGGTAGGGGAGTCCAAAACAAGACGGCATAGGTTTAAGGTGAAGGGGGAAAGATATAAAAAGGATCCAAGAGGCTGCTTTTTCAGAGGATAGAGTGTGTACAGAATGAGCTGCCAGAGGAAGTGGTGGAGGCAGGTACAATTACAACATTTCAAAGGCATCTGGATGGGTACATGAATAGGAAGGGTTCAGAGGGATATGGGCCAAATGCTGGCAAATGGATCCAGATCTGTTTAGAATATCTGATCGGCATGGACGAGTTGGACTGAAGGGTCTGTTTCCTTGCTGTACACCTCTATAAAGCATGTGCTGAAGGAATGATGTCATGAGATCTGCTCACATGGAAGTGAAACCTCATTAAAGAAGTCACTTGCAAAACACTGCTCGACTGTGCTTTTATAACTATGTGAACAGCCTTGTGTTCAATTTTTGTAGAAATAAACAATATTCCTCCAGTCTGATCTTAACTCCTCTGGTAGAGTTGTATCTGCTTCCAGTGCAGGACCTGTACCCACCAGCCCTGTCTCCAAAACTTTACAAGACACAGACCTGCATGCAACTCTTGTTTGGAATTTGTTGATTAGTGCTGGAATTTTCTTGCATGTGACTCTAGATCCTCAATGTGGTTGACTCTTGACTACCCTGTGAAGTGGCCTAGTAAGTCACTCTGTTCAAGGGTAATTAGGAATGGGTGACAAATGCTGGCCTCCCCAGCAAAACCCATAATCCATGAAAGGATTCCTTCGAACATGACACTTACTTTTACCATGTGGCAACCTCTATTCCTACTTCTTTTGTCTGTAGGTATGTGAATGGAGGGAACCTGATGAGCTACAGGATCTTCTTGACCTTGACCTAGTTGATGCTGGTGAGCCCCCTGAGAAACTGCTGGAGCGATGCCAAGACATAATTCGATATAGTGTCAAGACTGGTCAGTAGCTTCCTTGTCCTTTTTTTGAGGGTTTCAAGTAATTCCTAAAATCCCTGTTGGATGTCACATGTCCTCTGCACCTGCCTTATAAATTTTGGTCTTTTTGGACTCTATTTGGCCCTGCTCCTCCCTTTTTTAATTAATCTCCTACTGTTTATATATGCCTCTTGAAGACTTAGGGATTTCTCTATTTTGTTAGTTGCTGTCTCATCTCATCGTTCCTCTTGGCTTTACTACCTCCCATTTCCTGAAAAAATTCGCTAAAAGGAATATTTTTCACCCAATCTTGCCCTTAATTCAGCCAGGACTCTGTCACTGCTACAGCATCATAATTCCACACTGCAATCTGGGTATGTAACTCCAACCTTATTTCGCATACTTCGTGCATTTACAAACATGCATGTTAACTCTCTTTTGGACTTTCTTTCCTTTTGCCCTACTCTGATCTAACCTATTATCTGACTCTTTTCCATGCTAGTGCCAGCTGTATCCTTGCATTTTTTTTTTTGTGTGAGCCCTGCTATTCACTTCTAACATAATCTCAATCTCATGGTTTCCACCCCCTGCCAAATTAGTTTAAACCTCTACCCAGTGGCACTAGCCAAATGCTGCACGATGGTCCCGGTCCCAGTCCCAGCTTTGTTTTAGTTACAACCTAGATGGCTTCTACAAGTGCCATCTTCCCCAGACCCATGTCCAGTTCCAGAAATTTAAAGCCTTCCCTTTTGCACCATCTTTCCAGCCAAGCATTCATCTGGTTTATTGTCCTATGTCTGTACCTGTGCATGGCACAGGGAGTAATCTGGAGATTACTACATCTTTGTCCTGCTTGCTAACTTGGCGCTCTAAATTCTGATTTTTCAGGGCATTTTTTTTTTTTTTTTCTTTATTACCCCCTCCCACTCAAGTCATTGCTCCCAACGTGGACCACAGCCTCTGGCTGTTCACTCTCTTCCTAGTCCTGACATGGGATAAATTGTAGTTGTGCCATCGAGACATCTGGTATTAGTCTAAGTAACCTGAGGCCTTACAAAGGACTCTGAGTGATACTTGCGTATGTGTACATTACTGTTGGGTATGTAGACTTAACACTGAGTTGGAACCAAACTAGAACAAGTTAGCTCATCCCAGGAGCCATTCATTTATACCCTAATGGCAGAGCTCATCTGATCTCGAGTACTAATTGGTTTATATAGCAATAATGGGTAACTTCAAGTTGTATATATGGGATGAACCAAATCAGCACCTCTGCTATTGATGATGAATTCCTGGAGTATGTCAAAATGGCTTTCTTGAGCAATATGCTGAAGAATCGATAAGGGATTGGAGTGTTTTAGGTGTAGTATTATGTAAGATCTAATTAAACTTTACCTTTTGGGATTTCCCTCTCAACATTGAATAGGAATGGTGACCAGCTGTGGCTATTGAAAGAAGATAGATTGCATTAGTGCAAAACCTGTGGCCTAGAAGGATGCCAGAAAAAGTAGGGAAGCCTGAGGATGGGGAGTAATTTAGGACTTGGCAAATGATGAAACTCCTGAAAGGGAAATGAGAATATGAATGCAAGCTGGCAAGAAACGGAGGTGAACCGTAAAGATTTCTTTAGGTATGGGGGGGGAGAGAAGGAAAAGGTGACTTCAAACAAATGGTAGGTCCATTCCAGGTTGTGATAAGACAATTTCTAGTGGAGCCCTGGAAAATAGCAGAAAAACTGAATTGCTTTGTATCTGTCTATGCAGACACTCCTAGAAACATTAGATAACCAAAGGACTTGTGTAATTGAGTTCCTAAAAGGAACCAATATTAATCAAGAGGTAGTACTTGGAAAAAGTAGTTGGATTGAAGGCTGATGTTAATTCCCCTGGGTCAGTTGAGTCACATCTCTGTTGAAGGACATGACTTTAGAGTTGGTCGATCTAGTTATCTTTCAAAACTCCCTCATTTCTGGAAAGGTTCCTGCAAACTGGAAAGTAGCAAATGTACCCCACTATTTAAGAAGTGAGGGAGAGAGAAAGCAGGACAGTAGAATCATTTGCCTGATATCAGGAGGAGAGAAAAAATAGTTAAAATCTATTATAAAGGATCTGATAACTGCATAATTTTTTTTAAAAAAATGGTGGGCAGTGTTCATGTGGATTTATGAAAGGGAGTCCTGTTTGACAAACCTGTTGGAGTTTTTCTCTCTCCCTGCTTTAAGAATTGTGCCTATTCTTATGCATCCTTTTAATCCTATT
The DNA here is from genome assembly GCA_024137785.1 of Ginglymostoma cirratum. Classification (NCBI taxonomy): domain Eukaryota; kingdom Metazoa; phylum Chordata; class Chondrichthyes; order Orectolobiformes; family Ginglymostomatidae; genus Ginglymostoma; species Ginglymostoma cirratum. The sequence continues at coordinate 10,039,078 of JAHRHZ010000089.1, forward strand.
TAGATGTATCGCTTTGCACACATCTCAGCATTACATTTCATTTTTCACCTCTGTCTATCTTATGAGCCTGTCTGTGTTTTCTTCAAGTTTGTTGTTCTCCTTTTCATTATTTACTATAATTCTGAGTTCTGTCATCAACAGATATTAAAATTCTGTATTGAGTACACAAGGCCAGGTTATTAATGACACCACAGCCACTAGCCTTCACGTAACTGTCCTGTAATCTGCAGATTGATATCTCACTCCCCTTTTTTTTTCTCTCCTTTTTTTTTTCCCTTTTTTCTCTTTCCAACACCACCCCCCCCACCGCCCTTTTTCCCCCTAGCCCAGTTTCAAACATTTACAGTCCTCTGGCACCATTGCCTTTGTCAAGTATGGTCAGAGGTTTTGTGGCCACAACCTCTCCAATTTCCACCTTTGCTCGGCTCAACTCATTGCACGTACTCCACTTCACCGGGTGAGGCTGGCTGAGAGGTGTGGGACTTGGGGAAGGATCTCGCTCGCCCTCTCGCCCTTCTGCATAGACATGTGAACTCCCTCGCTTTATTGCGAGCACTTGACCATGGCACTTGCCGTGTGTTGGCACCACACTTGCCCCAGTTTGCTGCAATGTTGATAGTGCCAGAGCAATCCTTGCAGATTTTGAGAATGGGAAAAACATCAGATCTAGAGAGGTCTCCGAGTCTGTTGTTAAACATGTCACTACTGCTGGCTAGATCGAGTCTGACTTAGCCAGCATGTACAACCAGTTGTCTGAGATGAAATATCCATGTTGAATCTGCTGTTACTCAGGACTGCAACTCACCTGGTAAAATGACTGAGCCTTTAGTGTTGTAAATGCTTCACAGGAGCATTATTGGACAAACTTTGACACAACACCACATTAAGATATATTCAGACAGGTGTCCAAAATCTTGGTCAAAGAGGTAAATTGTAAGAAGCCTCGAAAGGAAGAGAGGGGGTTTAGTGCTAGAAACCTAGGCAACTGAAGTGGGCTGAAAGTTGAGTGCAATGGCTTTCTTGGCATTTTTTGTTTTCCAAGTCAACTGAGATGTGTCTTTGTTTATTCCCTTCAGTGCATCCTCGATTTTACAACCAGCTGTTTGCAGGACTGGATCATCATTCCTTGGTTGGACGTTATATAACAGAAACCCTGAACACAAGCCAGTGAGCAACATTTACTGATGGTCCAATCCAAACACCTGCAGTGGGTATTATAAACAGTACCATTGATTTAGAAATCGGAGAACATAAAGCCCCTTTCCTTGTCTCTTTCCTACCACCTCTTTCTTCAGATGAGGTGTCTGCAGGTTTGTGCTGATGTTAAGGTGCCCATTGGCTTCTTTCTTTTCCAATTGGTTTCATACAGATACAGGTGATGTATCCCCATTTTCCCTATATATTGGTGGTATTATAGAATATTGTGTCAGCCATGGTTCAGTTGGTAGCACTCTGTTACTTCTTACTGAGGGTAGTGTGCTGGAAATCATGCTGCACTATTCATGGAGTTGGCCCAGAAGTTCAAGATTTTCTGAAAATAGGAAAATTGGGGAATTTTGCATGTATTTTAAGACCCAGGTTAACAGCACAGTTCAAAGTCTGTCATTAACAATGACTGTTTACTTGTAACTACCACCTATTTATTTGAAACAAATAATTATGAACTATTGACATAAACTCTCTACCACTTAAATCTTTAGTCTCTTGTTTCAAACTGTGCATTCTGACTTCCTGGTTGAAAGCAGGAGCTTACAGCAATGAGTAAGGGAAAATAAACTGGCTTTCTTCAGGCATTTTTTTTTAATGCAGAGACCTTCCATAGTCATAAGGCTTCTGGCTATCTCATTCGTATCCACAAGCTGTTCAACTTCTTGGGAGCCAATCACAGTTGTTGACAGGCAGAAAACCTTTGCCGCTGTCAAATGGTCACCACTCCACTGCCCAATCAGTTGCCTGTTGCTGGCCAAATCTCGTTTTGTATACATCCCTTGGTGCCAGTTGTCTGCAACTAATCTTTCCCCTCACTAGTGTAAATAGTGCTTACATTAAGTCCTAGTTGTTCGCTTTTCAAAAATGTAGCAATTCTTTCCACAGTCCTTTTTCCCATTTCAGTCTGCTGTCTTTAGAAGTGCAAGACTGTGTGGACACAAGTCTTCGGGAAACCAGGGACTCTCTCTTTAAAAGGACCTGGGCTGATGCTTCAGTGCTGAGGGAGTGCTATGTTGAGAGAAAGTAGTGGAGCTATCTTGGCCGACATTTATCCCTGAACGAGTAACACAAGATGGTTTGGTCATTATTGTGTTGTGGGAATTTGCAGAGTGCAAATTTTCTGCTGAGCTTCCTGCATTTACAATGGTGACCACATTTCCAAAAGTATTTGACAGACTGCAAAGTACTTTCATCCGCCCCCTTTTTGTGTTTTTGTTCACGGAATGTGGGTTTCACTGGTTAAGCCAGCATTTATTGATTATCTCTAGTTGCCCAAAGGGCAGTTCAGAGTTAACAACATTGTTGCAGGTCTAGCGTTATATGCAGGCAGATCAGGTAAGGAGGCAGATTTCCTTCCTTAAAGGATATTCTGGGGCTGGAAAATGCTACAAAAATGTAAGTCTGTCTTTTATTTTTGTCATTTATCCTTTACTTCTAAAGCAAGTGCAAGGACTTAGAAACACTGACGTATCTGGGTTGTTGCCATTTCTGTTAAATGTACTAAATAAGGTGGACCTCTCTCATGGAAGGTTTTACCAATTATTCCCATGCCAAGGACTCCTTCAGGTGTCTGTTTCATCTTCCCAGGGCTGTATGAAGGTTCCCCAAAGCTTTCCAGTGCATTCTGCCTATAATATGGCATTACGTAGAAGCAACAACATACACTGCCCTGTGTAGGCTATTGACCTGCACGATCGTTAATGCTGAGGTTTTTTTAATACCATTTGTTGCGCAGACCTTTTGCCTTGGGTTGTTTATGGATACTGCAGTCATTCCACGCACCCGTGCTCATTTGATTCTCTGATGTTCAAAGACAAACTTTTATGTGGCTATGCATTTTAAGAACATCTTGTGCTTATAACATCTATGCTTGTGCCCTCTTGGCACGGTATGGCCAAATGGCACCATGAGGACAAGACTCTGCTGCAGAGGGTTTCTGCTGTACAGAGTTCTTGTTTAGCAGGTCTCCATGCCATGTTTCCCTCACTTAAAATTGCATGTGCTGGAAATTGAACCTTTCGATAGAGAGGGGCACTCAGTGAGATCCTGGTTTTACTATATAATACAGCACATGAACAGGCCCTTTGGCCCACTAAGTCTGTGCCAATTCTAATCCTTCTTTAGACCTGCTACTTATTGCCTATGTGTGGTTTCTATCCCTCTGTTTGCCTCCCCTCAGCACCACCACCTTTTTTTCCCTCTGATCTACCTATTTGAGATTCATCTTCTTCTGCCTTCACTGTTCTCCAGTAATATAACTCCATAAGTGTTTCAGTCTCCAATTCCCTCTTCTGCTACACAGGAAGCCCTGAGTTACCTGAAATGTTCAGGCATTCTTGGGGGTTTGGAGGGGCCTAGTCTGATGTTTTCTGCTCTTGGTTGTGACCAATTATCAGTGTTAAGAAATGAATAGCAGTTTCAACAGCAATATTAGGATCCCAGCAGGACAGTTTCTGCACTGGGTCAAATGCAGGGTCATGCCCCCTCTACTTTTTTTAATTTTTTAAACTGAAATAAACGCTTCCTCTCTATGGTCCCCATCAACGCTCCCAGGACAAGTACAGCACAGGATTAGATATAGAGTGATGCTCCCCCCTCAGTGTTCTGTCAATTTGCTCTGTTCAAACTTCAGAATAATCAGAGTTAATCTTTCGGGTTCATTGACCCTTCTTCAGAATGAAGGGTCTTCATTCTGAAGAAGGGTCACTGGACCCAAAACGTTAACTCTGATTTCTCTCTACAGATGCTGCCAGACCTGTTGAGATTTTCCAATAAGTTCTGTTTTTGTTTCAGATTTCTGGCAGCTGCAGTTCATTTTGTTTTTGTTTTTCTTTGCGTCAACTGGATATAGATTTGTGTTCTTTCTTACATGCTACCACCCTCTTCCCATCCCATGCCTCGTGTTGCTTCTCTACTCCTTTTATTTTCTCCTTTCTTCCCTACTCCCTATAATATCATTGCCTGCCTTCTCGCATGCTTTTCCCTTGCCTTGCTGCCTCCATTCTTTCACTGGAATGTCTTGCACTCATTTCATGCTTCTTTTTCCCCCCTTTTTTTTTTTTTTGTTTTTACCCCCCCAAAAAAAAACTGTCCCAGATATACCTATGAGATTGCACCAGTTTTTGTCCTGATGGAGGAAGTGGTGTTGAGGAAGCTTCGTACGTTTGTTGGATGGAAGTGCGGCGATGGAATTTTTTGCCCAGGTTAGTGCCACAATTCTAGGAATGTGACATACAGTCGGATTTAAAACAAAGACTCCCAAATCAATCTTTCAACCTTTTTTCTCCATATGGATAACATGCCATCCTTGTCCAAAGTTCTAAGCACCAAGCTGTGGAATACTGGAAATAGGAGCAGGAGTAGGCCATTTGGCCACTTAAGTTGGAAACAGCATTCCACATGATCATGGTTATCATCTACCTCAGTGCCATTTTCCTACGTTGTCACCATAAGCATGGATTATCTTCAATATGTAAAAATCTATCAATCTGTCTTGAGTATTATCAATGACTGAGCTCCCACAGTCCTGAGGCAAAGGATTCCAAAAATTCACCACTTGCTGCGTGAAGAAATTTTTTTCTCCTTCTCCCTCAAACTGCTCAGTGAGAGAACCTGAAATCAAACAGACACTTAGACAAGATTACAAGGGTAGAGCTGGATGAACACAGCAGACCAAGCAGCATCAGAGGAGCAGGAGGGCTGACGTTTCGGGCCTAGACCCTTCTTCAGAACAGTCAGCCTTCCTGCTCCTCTGATGCTGCTTGGCCTGCTGTGTTCATCCAGCTCTACACCTTGTTATCTCAGATTCTCCAGCATCTGCAGTTCCTACTATCTCTCAGACACTTAGACTAGATTTGCAGTTTGTTTTGAACCAGCAAAACCATTCCAAAGCACTTTGTATGTCCACAGAGTCCTCAAGATAGGAGTTTCGTAGAGGTTACTGAAGGTGGAAAGGAATTCTTTGACTCTCTCTGCCAATGATTTTAAATCTGTGTCCAATAGTTTCTAACCACTCTGAGGAAATTAAGTTCTTCCTATCCATTCTGTCCAGACCCCTCGTGATTTTTATAAACCCTCAATCAGATCCCTCCGCCTCATCTGTTCCAAAAGAATCACCCCAGCCCTTCCTAATGACTTCAAATTCTCTAGCCCTGGCTACCTTCTGAAATCCCCCTCTAACCTTTAGTGGATTATGTCCTTCCTGTAATATTAACTGGCCTACAATTCTGTTTTCTTTCTCCCTTCTTGCTTGAATCCAGGAAATTTTAGAAAGTCCTAACCAGTGCTTCTGTACAAACAAGAAGCAAGAGTAGGCCAGTTGAACCTGCTCCACTATTGATCAGATCATGGCTGATCTGATCAATCCACGTCCTTGCACACCACCAATAACCTTTCATCCCCTCACTTACCAAGAACCCATCCATTTCTGCCTTTCAAAATATTCAAAGATTCTCTTCCTGTCAAGGTGGTGGAAATAGAGAGCAAAGACTTGATCTTCTGAGGAAGAAAGGATATACTTAAATGTCTTAAATGGACAACCCTTTATTTTAACCCTATGATACCTTAGTTATAGCTTCTCCCACAAGAAGAAACATCCTCTCCGCATTCACCCTGTCAAGACTCCTGAGGATAAGGTCCAGTATTTCTGCAGCTTCCTCCTTTTACTGCTCAGTATCGTCCCACTTATTGTGGATTCCCTTGCCTTGTTTGCCCTCCCCAACGGCATTACCTTCAACTTCTCTGGATTGAATTCCACTTGCCTCTTTTCTACCCACCTGATAATTCCGTTGATATCTTCTTCCAGTCTATAGCTTTCTCCCTTGCCACCAACCATGCAGTCAATTTTTGTTGCATTTGGAAATATATCTACATATAAAAAATGACAGATTTAAATGTAAGGGATGTGAATAGCAAGTGACCAATTTACTCTGGTTCCCTTCGTCCATTTTTGAATCTAACTTTCACTGGGATCCCATGGGCTATTCATTTTTTGAACTGTCTGCCATGTATGTCCTTGTCAAAAACCTTGGTAAGATCCATACAGATGACACAAAACATGCTAACCTTATCAACCACCCCTGTTTCTGCCCCTCAAAATGTCAAATCAAATTAGTCAGACACCACCTTCCCTCGACAAATCCATGTTGAGTGTTCCTTTCCAAATGATTTCTGCCACCTGTAGTTTGCCCGCTGCTGAGTTTAGGTTGACTGGCCTGTGATTCCTTCCTCCCTTTGTTTAAAGTTTTTAAGATTTGTAGCTTGGGTTGTGGATGAGGTTGTAGACTTGCTTGCCGAGCTGGTGTGTTTGGTTCCAGACGTTTTTTTTCACTCTGCAAGGTAACATTGTCTGTTTGCCTCTGGTGAAGCGTTGGTGTTCTGTCCCGCTTGTTATTTACATGCCTCGGTTTGCTGGGGTGGTTGGTATTACTTCCGGTTCTGTTTTTCAGTGGTTTGTGTATAGGACCCAGTTCAACCTGTTTGATGGAGTTCCGGTTGGAATGCCAGGCCTCCAGGAATTCCCTGACATGTCTCTGTTTGGCTTGTGCTATTATGGATGTGTTGTCACATCGAATTAGTGTCATTCTTTGGTCTCAATACACACTGACAGTGAGAATTGGTCGTGTCTTTTGGTGGCTAGTTGGTGTTCGTGTAGCTGTATTACCAATTTTCACTTCTGATGAACATAAAGGACCCCACACCCACAGCCAATAAAACTAACGTAATGTACAAAACACCATTCAAAGACTGAGAAACCTTACATAGGCCAAATTGGAAGAAAACGGACTAGAAGGATACATGAACACCAACTAGCCACCAAAAGACATGAGAAATTCTCACTGCTCACAATACACACGGACAAAGAAGGACACTAATTTGACTGGGACGACACTGTCAACAAACATGGAACTGGACCTGATGTACAAACCACTGAAAAACAGAACCGGAAGTAATACCAACCACTCCAGCAAACTGAGGCATATAAATAGCAAGCGGGACAGAACACCAACGCTTCACCAGAGGTGCACTGACGATGTTACTTGGCAGATGTTTCATCACCCTGCTGACAAACACACTGGCTTGGCGAGTAAGTCTGTGACTTCCTTGTGTCACAGTCCTCTCTGGCACTGTGACATGTTGGAAAATCGTGGTCAGAGTGTCTGTCACTTCCTCCCCCTTTTTTGTTTAGTAGTTTCGGATGTATTTAAATGTGGGACTAGAGGTTTATCCACTTTCAAAGATCCAGAACCTTTTGCATCCCATCTCGCTATGTTTATGCTATCCTTTATTTTGCACTTCTCGTTAACAAAGTCTGCTTTGTCCCCCTCCATTGTGAACACTCTCTCAATATTCATGAAGAGCCTTGCTCACATTATCTTCCTCCATGCAAGTGCTTTTTGGTCCCTGATGGGCCCTACCGTTGTCTTGAGTTATCTGCTTGAACTTTTGCTACACCTCACTGGGGTAATGCACTGGAAGGTGAGCCTTGCAATTTCTGGAATTGCCACTAAAGATTTTTAGAAAGTATGCAGAATTATACGTACGTCCACAAAAGAAATGTGGGTTTGGGCAGAGGGAAAGATTGGGAAAGCAGTTCAGTGCTCCCTGTCCACAGGATTTCCTGAGATGGTTCTTGTGCTGGTCAGAACGCTGCTTCTTGATCTTCCTTCTCCAGATACTTTTGACCTGTTTGTAGGAGGCACAGGATGACTACTTCCCACTTGTAAAGATCTTTATACCAAATAAAAATTCCAGCTTTACAGCAAATGGAAAAGGGAAAGAAATTGGCCATCTTCAGGCATGAGGATGTGTTTTACTGCAGAGTTTCTTTTCCAAAAAAAAACTCCTGCAGAGGTCTAATGGTTTCTGCCAAAACATTTAACACCTACAAGCTGTTCAGGCGATCACATTAGTTATTGGCAGGCAGAAGGCCTTTGTCATCTATAACTGATCACTAGGCTATAGATGCAAGCAATTAAATGTTGCAGGTTAAGGCTCCATTCATACACATCCTTTGGCTCCAGCTTGTTTGCAAAGTAGTCTTTCTCTGCTGGAGTAAGCAGCTGTGTAAACAGCACTTACAATGCGTATCAAGTTACTTCTAAAATGTGCAGCAACCCTTGGTTTTTCAAAGGATTTTTCCATTTCAGTTCACAATCAAAAATACAGAAAAATAAAAAGATATGGTCTTGCACTTTATGTAATCAAACCAATTTGGGTTTTCCTTTTTTTTTCTTTTCTATTTTGCCAATATTTATTCATGCCCTCTCTCTCTCCTTTCTTGGTTTCTTTCATTGATTTCATCTTTACACTTTGCAGAAAGCCTGGAGGACAATATGTTGAGCCCTCAGTGTTGGGCACGATCATTCCTTTTTTAAAACCTTGTCCAAATCCACATGCTGTTTGGGATGTAGTGAATATTTAGATTTTGGAGCCCTACCCTTTTTTTGCATAAAAAATAGTAATGAGCCTACTACCAACCTTGTATAGTAACCTCATCGTGTTATGGTACAGATCTCAGCAGATGATGTCACAGCGTCTTCCTCTCTGTATGTTGACTTTGTTACTAAATTAATCTGTAGGTGGTTACTGCCAGTCAGTCAACTGTATGGAATATAACAGTAGAATAAGGAAGACTATAATCTATATCTGTGATGTCATATTAGTGCACATTTGGTTTAAAAAAAAGTCCAAATATCTGATTCAAAAACCGAATTCTGTGGTATATGTTATGTGGCGTGATTTGTTACAAATCACATCACCACCTTCTTGAGGGAAAAGTAATGTATTACTCTGTTAATCAGTGTATATTTGATTCCAAGAAATGGTAGCAATGAATGCATGAGTTGTGTTTTTTATTTGGGAATAATTCTTCTATCTACAGGGGGCTCTATGTCCAATATGTATGCTATGAATGTGGCCCGGTACAAGCTCTTCCCTGAAATTAAAAAACGTGGCCTATGGGATATGCCGAGATTGGCTGTCTTCACCTCTGAAGAAGTGAGTTCTTTGGAAATTGTCTCATAGCTTGGTCTGTTTCTATGGCCCTTTTTTGATATAAAATGACATTGTCATTTGACTAGCCTCAAAAAAAAGCTTTGTTTTCTCCTTTTAACGTTTCTTCTGCTCTCAGTATAAAACCTAAACCTATCCAGGACTTTAATACTGTTCCACTGCTGAAAAGAGCTTCCCTTAGAACTCTCTCTCGCTCGTGGGCAGGATAAAAAGGGAAACATTTAAGGCATGATTGAGCACTCAAGATGGAAGAACACTGTCTTTCACAAAAGCAAAAAGATAGAGAGATAATGTGATAAATGGTCCTTTTTTTTTGCCTCTTTCTCCAAACTCCAATTACTTGCTTGTTCTCTATACCTACGTTTCAGTGTGCTTACAATCCAGACTCCTCATTGACTCCAATTTTACTTATCCTTGGCCAGGAGTTCCTTGCCTCATTTTTTTTTATCTTCCCCTTGTAATCGTTAGATTATAAAACACCATCTTGGTGCCACTTCATTGCTATTGCTTGAGCTGACCCCTATCTCTTTCATTCTTCTTGTATCTTGCACTGTAAGCTCCTGCTGAGCTCTGCTATCAGTATGATCATGGCTGGTCTACTACATTTAACTCCACTTTGTTGCCTTCTCTTCAAATCTTTAGATTTCATGAGTGAATATGTTGAATAATGGAGCATTTACAATCCCAGGGGATGGACAAATCCAAAGATCCTCAACCCTTTTGAGTGAAGATATTTGCTTTCATCTCAGTCCTCCAAAGAGCTCCTTTTCTTAACCTGTTCAGAAATGTTATTACACGCCTCTGGAGCAGGTGGGGCTACTTCCCCTGTTACCCCTTTAGCATGCATTTATCATGAGGATAATTGCTTTTTGGAATGAAGGGCTGTGACTAGTGGTGCTCCACAGGGATCAGTGCTGGGACCTCTGCTGTTCATGATGCACGTAAACGATTTGGAGGAAAACATAGCTGGTTTAATTAGTAAATTTACGGACTATACAAAGATTGGAGTTGTGGATAGTGAGGATTATTGTGAAAGGATACAGCAGGATATAGATCAATAGACAATAGGTGCAGGAGTAGGCCATTTGGCCCTTCGAGCCAGCACCACCATTCATTATGATCATGGCTGATCATCCACAATCAGTATCCTGTTCCTGCCTTATCCCCATAACCCTTGATTCCATTATCTATAAGAGCTCTATCCATCTCTTGAAAGTATCCAGAGACTTGGCCTCCACTGCCTTCTGGGGCAGAGCATTCCATATATCCACCACTCTCTGGGTGAAGAAGTTTTTCCTCAACTCTGTTCTAAATGGCCTACCCCTTATTTTTAAACTGTGTCCTCCTGGTTCTGGACTCACCCATCAGCGGAAACATGCTCCCTGCCTCCAGAGTGTCCAATCCCTTAATCTTATACGTCTCAATCAGATCCCCTCTCATCCTTCTAAGCTTAAGTGTATACAAGCCCAGTTGCTCCAATCTTTCAACATATGATAGTCCCGCCATTCCGGGAATTAACCTCGTGAACCTACGCTGCACTCCCTCAATAGCAAGAATGTCCTTCCTCAAATTTGGAGACCAAAACTGCACACAATACTCCAGGTGCGGTCTCACCCAGGGCCCTGTACAGCTACAGAAGGACATCTTTGCTCCTATACTCAGTTCGTCTTGTTATGAAGGCCAGCATGCCATTAGCTTTCTTCACTGCCTGCTGTACCTGCATGCTTGCTTTCATTGCTTTCCTATGATGCTGCTTGGCCTGCTGTGTTCATCCAGCCCCACGCCTTGTTATCTCGGATTCTCCAGCATCTGCAGTACCTTTTATCTCTGCTTGCTTTCATTGACTGATGTACAAGAACACCTAGATCTCGTTGTACTTCCCCTTTACCTAACTTGACTCCATTTAGGTAGTAATCTGCCTTCCTGTTCTTGCCACCAAAGTGGATAACCTCACATTTGTCCACATTAAACTGCATCTGCCATGCATCTGCCCACTCACCTAGCCTGTCCAAGTCACCCTGTATTCTCATAACATCCTCAGTTGGAGGCACAGGCAGAAAAATGGCAGATGGAGTTTAATCTGGACAAATGTGAGGTGATGCATTTTGGAAGGTAAAGTACAGGTGGAAATTATATGGGAGTATTGATATGCAGAGGTACCTGGGTGTGCAGATCCACAGATCACTGAAAGTGGCAGCGCAGGTAGATAAGGCAGTAAAGAAGGCCTATGGCATGTTTGCCTTCATTGGAAGGGGCATTGAGTACAAGGATAGACAAGTTATGCTGCAGCTTTATAGAACTTTAGTTAGGCCACGTTTTGAACATTGTGTACAGTTCTGGTCACCATACCACCAGAAGGATGTGGATACTTTGGAGTGGGTACAGAAAACGTTTACCATGATGTTGCTTGGTATGGGGGGAAATTAGCTAGGAAGAAAAGCTGAACAGGCTGGGTTTGTTTTCTGTGGAATGCAGGAGGTTGAGGGGCAACCTGATAGAAGTTTATAAGATTGCGAATGGCATGGGTAGAGTGGAAAGTATGAGGCTTTTTCACAGGGTGGAGGGGTCAATTATTAGGGGACACAGGGTCAAGGTGTGAGTTGTGGGGTGGGGGGGGGGGGAGCGGCGGCGGTGGTGGTGGTGTGTGGAGGGGATGCCTGAAAGAGATATAAGAGGCATGCTTTTCACAAAAAGGGTGTTGAGTGCCTGGAACCTGCAGCCAGAAGTGGTGGTGGAAGCAGACACAATAGTAGCATTCAAGAAGCACCTGGATAAATACATGAATAGGAAGGGAATAGAGGGATAGTTTTAGTATGGGTGGGTAAAGTTGTCTGCGCAGGAGGGCTGAAGGGCCTGTTCCTGTGCTGCATTGTCCTCTGTTCTGATACATGGCTCCAGTAACAATCCAGTTTTACATTATACTTTAGGACTAGAGCTTCTCCAGCAAATGCCATTCCGAGTACCACCTCGTGTCATCCGTTCCTACTTGGATCATGACAGCAGGATCCGCTCCCTCCTGCTCCGAACCTGCTTGACTCCAGCAATGAAGAGAGTTCTTTTGAACTGGTAGTAGGCAAATAGCAATTTTTTTTTTTTTGTTTTTTTGGAGCTCCAGATTTTTGCTTCAGACAACAATACCTGTCTCCCTGATAGCATTTCTTTCCATCACTGCCACTTTCCTTATCATCCTCCTCTTCTTTTGTCTCCCCTCAGCCCCTTTCTTTTTAAACAAAGAGATGTTGATTGGCCTTCTGAGGTACATGGCTCTGATCGGTTTGTATGTCTTTGTTGCAGCTCAGTAATTCTGAGCCAAAACTCCTCAAACTGCTGACCCCTTGAGAAAAGCACCTCCTACCTGCTGGCCAAAGTTCAAGGCTCAGGCTCTTCCATCACTACGTGCTGGATCCCTGTAACTGCCTGACTCTGTCTCCCTGTTTGTCCCTGACCACAGCCCAGCTGTAAATTTTCTACTGCACACAAGGGATGCAACTGCCTTCTAAAACCCAACTGTCCAGGTATGTCATCTGTCAACATCTTGCCCAATGCCCCACACCGTGTCTGAAATTTGGATTCTAGCTCAGCAGCTCTGAGCCCAAATTCCTCCTAGCTACAGACCACCTCAGTAGATGGGGGTGGGGGGAGTGGTATGCTTTCCACAAATTTCAATATGTTTCATTTAATGGTATATCACCTGATGTGTCTATCAGTTAATTATTTTCTTGTTTTTTTTTTAACCAATTTTATAATTCGATGAAATACAGCAAACTTTTTTTCACCTGGCACCTTATGAACTGGCTCATTTGATGAACCAGCAAAAAATTATATACCTCAAATACCCTGAAGTATACTATATTATTTTCTGTCCAATTATGATAAATTAAAAAAACCTAACCTCAATGTAAGCTTTCTTGTTGATCAACCGAATGGCGCCACAAAATATCAACAGCTTTGTCAATCTCTCCTCAAATATTGCAATATACTGCAATATCAAAGTAGTTAGTTGAGGGTGTGAGTGAGAAGCCACTGTGCCAGTAAGTTTTATTTAAGACAAGGTTGCATTATTATTTGTGATTTATGCTATAATAAACAATGTGAATACTCCCTGCATTACATTTGTTACTTAGTGTGTATTTTTACCTTCTTTATGTGGACCTCGTGATAATCTGGAATATTTGATCAACTGGTACACTCCTGGTCCTGTAGGTACTGGATAACAAAATGTTTACTGTAATAGCCAGTTCATTTCCTACATTAATGATAAGCCCTCTTGGCTGCTACGAGAGTTTTGAAAAAGAATACAAAGCAACCCATCGTTTCTCGCTTGGCATCGAATTTCCATTTGCATCAAATTCCTGACTTTTTTCCCCCACCCCCAACCTTACAAAGCTCTCTTAATCAGTACTTTCGCCTTCTGAATTTGAAGGATAGCCCTTCCTTGTTTATCATCTCTTTAGCAAAGTGCCTGGTACCTCAGTGACACTGCAAAGCCTTCCTTCACCAGTAGGTCTTGGGGTTTTTTGCTATTAATATTCCTTTAGAAGACCTTATTTTGTTTTATGCCATCATGCTGCAAAATTGCATAAAATAACGAACTGCACTATTTCCTTCATTCACAGTGCCATTATTCTGTGACTAAAGGAGCTGCATTCCAGGGTCTGGGCACAGACAATGTCTATTTGGTAAAAGCTGATGAACGGTGAGTCACTGGGTGTGGTGTTAGCTTCTAAGTAACTGCGTCCCTTATAAGGAGGAACGTAAGTATTCTGATGTTTCAAACCTCCCACTTTACAAGCTCTCCCTTCACCACAGAATTGAAACAAGAACTTGTACTCTTTACACAGAGAAATGTCCCAAAGCATTTCACAGAAGTGCTATCACTATGAGAGAGGAGATATTGGGACAAGTGACTTGCAGCTTGGTCAAACAGAAGCCATCTCCTTTTAGAATTCATTTCTGTGAGGATCTCAAATTGTGGAACTCCCTCTGTATGTTTTATAGATGCTTTAAAACCAAAAGTTGGTTGCGCTTGCTTTTGTTTCTTCCATCCCACCCTTTCCAATCTTCATGTTCTCCTGCACCGCTGTGCTATCCCAACCTCAGCGTTTTGATTTTGTGGAGTTGTGCCCCAAGCTCCAAGCTTCACAGTGTGTCTTTCATAACCTGCTTAAGTGTGAGAGTCCGACCGACTGTAACAGAACATTTGAAACCACCATGTTTATTACAAATTTAAGTTTGTTCTGAAGTCTCCTATGCTGTATTCTGGGGAGATTATATATCCCTTTTCCAAGTGATCTCATGAACAGAAGTTCATGTCTGAACATTGAGGAGACATCAATTGGAAGGTGGGAGACAGTGGAGTAATGATAATTTTGCTGGACTAGTAATCCAGAGGGAACAAAAACAGAAGTTGCTGGAAAAGCTCAGCAGGTCTGGCAACATCTGTGAAGAAAAATATCAGTTAATGTTTTGGGTCTAGTGACCCTTCCTCAGAACTGGACCTGAAACACTTAACTCTGATTTTTTTTTTTTCTTCACAGATGCTGTCAGACCTGCTGAGCTTTTCCAGCAACTTCTGTTTTTGTTCCTGATTTACAGCATTCGCAGTTTCTTTTTGGTTTTTATTTAGTAATCCAGAGGCCCAGACTAATGCTCTGGGTATATGACTTCAAATCTCACCATGACTGCTGATGGATTTTAAATTAATAAAGTTCTACAATTAAAAGTTACTCTGATAGTTGTCACCAGCTATCACTGATTATTGTAAAAACCCAGCTTAGTCACTTCTGTGTCCTTTTGGGAAGGAAATTTTCCATCCTTGCCTGGTCTGGCCTACATGTGATTCCAGTCCCACAGCAATGTGGTTGACTGTTAACTGCCCTCTGAAATGCTCTACCAAGCCATTCTGTTTGAAGGCTTTTGGGGGCAGGCAATAAATACTGTGTGTGAGGGGAAGCATGTTCGCCTGCAATAGCTTGCGCATCAAAACCTGCAACTTGGCGAGGAAGTGTCTTCTTTCCAGAGGTGCCATCTTTTGGATCGGAAGTTAAGTTGCAGCCTCCAGTTCTTTCTAGTTTATGTAGAAGATTATTGTTTTGAGCAAGGGAGGTCTCCATGATATTCTGGGCAGTGTTTATCCCTCAATAAGCAGCAAACGTACATTATCTATCTGGTCCCTGTCTAAATGCAATTATTTGTAGTGCCATTTGTTCTTCTTCATTCTACCTTTTTTGAGGGCAGAATGGGACCTTGGTTTGATGTCCCATGTGAACAACAGAATCTGACAGTGCTGCACTAGAATAACAGCATAGATTGTGTGCTCCAGACTCTGAAATGGTTCTTAAGCCCAATGACTTTTGAAGGCATGTGTGCTATCCACTAAGTCTTGTCTTTCATGTCCACCAACCCTTTCGTTTAAGGAAATGGTGTATTCTGCAATGTTTACACCAGTACTTTTTTAGTGTACTCATTTGGTAGGACAAAACTTGAGTATCGATTTTGGGGGGCGGAGTGAGGTGGGGGTGAGGCCACATTTTTGTCTTGCATGTGTCAAGACATTTGCGACAATGCCAATGTGAATGGGAAGAATGTTCTACACTGTTTGAGAGGAGAGTCTTGTTGGTTAGAAATTGGACTCTGGTGGAGGTGATTTGGAGACTGTGTGTGTGTACCAGTTAGCTTCTGGCTCACTGTCAACTGCTAAGCTTGTTGATGTGGGAGATCTGAACAATTCTTAAAATAACCACTTTTTTTCGTGTTAACGTTTGAATAGGGGCAGGATGATTTCAGAAGAACTAGAAAAGCAAATTTCTGCAGCAAAGTCCAAGGTAGGTTCCACTTGCATTAAATGGGCCATGGTGGTTTATTTTGTTTTGGTGTCTGATCTCTTCCCACCCCATTTCTCCTGTTTTCTGACATCAGGGTTCCACATGTCTTGCCTGATTTGGTCCATCTCAGAGTGTAGAGGGATTTCTGTTGCACCGTGAGCATTGAAGCCACTAGTGACTACTTCTGAGATCAGCAGACTTTGGTGGGTGGGGTGTGATGTGTGGGATTCTGAAAAGAAAGAAACCAGCAAAAATGTGGCGTTTATACTGATTTGAGTTGCTGAGTTCTATCCTGTTTTCTTGTCTAACAATTGAACAAATTCCCTTTTCAGTGGCATTTTTATTCTCTTGCCTACAATCCATGTTTCCTAATGTCCAGTGGGAGTTTGCGGTGATAGAATACCCCAGATGTTTGGAGTGCTGAGTCTAGCAGTGTGGGGTTGACATCAGTGATTAGTAGGGCTCCTATGGCGACAGTGAAACAATGATTTGAACTGTGTGTGGGCAGTCTCATGTGTACAGTGTTCATGTTTCTCTGTTGATGGTATTGTGAAATTCACCAGCTGTGTTAGTGGGACACACTACAGTAGCAGGGAACCCAATAGTTTTGACAAGTCACTGCTACTCAAAGGTAATTTTGCTGCAGCTTGTTTGGTATTCTTGACCCCTTTTTCTGATTTCAGGGAGTGGTTCCATTCCTTGTGAGTGCTACAGCTGGAACAACTGTCTTTGGAGCATTTGATCCTCTGCCAGAAATTGCGGATATCTGTGAAAAGTATGGAATCTGGCTTCATGTTGATGTAAGTAGGATGACTGAACTGGTGATTACTGCTGGACTCTGAAACGTATTCATTTATTCAATATTTCTGGTATTTAAGTGAACTGGGAACAGTAGTGTTCCCTGTATGATCAACCTGATATTGACCAGTTGTATTTTGTCAGGGGTCTTAGACCAAATCTCCTGGGTGAATGGAGGAGTTGGTGGGTTATGTTCCACAGATCTTGCCAGCAAATTCCATTTGTGGATTTTTCAGATGGAAGTGGTGGGAAAATAAAGCCTCTGTCAAAATAAGAGAGACGAGCGGATTCCGGGATCGCATATTATTTACTTGTCATTGAAGGAATATTGGGCACAAGTAGTGTCCATGCATTCCTAGCCATCTAGTGTTGCAAAAGGGCACAGTAGTTTTGGGATGTGGCAGGCATTACAGGTTAACTATTTGATTTTGCCCAATGCAAGAATGATAGCAATAAGTGCAAATCCACCTCTCCCTGCCCCCAATATTTCTTTGCCTGTGCTTTTTAGATTCATTGCAACTGCCTTGGTGAAGTCCTTTTGTCAATGGAAGTCTTAAAATAGAAGACATCACATTCTAAGGCTCTACATATTTCACACTTGTTGCTAATCTCTCTTGACTTTGTATGCACTCAGTACTTCAGCTGCATCTTTTGTGCGGAATACTGAAGTGAGCAAATTTATCTCTGCAACTTGAAGATGGTTTACTTTTTATTTCTCTCCAACTGTTATCCTCTAATGCCATTAATACTTACGTAACACTGAGAAACTTCTTTTTTTTTCAACTTTTCTGAAGCAACATCTGGTTTAGTTTGGGATGGGGGTGTTGGGGAATGCAATATTGGATACGCTGAAGATCCACTGATCCTTCTGCATGCCCCCTTCTCTTTTCTTTTCCCCCCCCACCCCCAAAAGATAAATGTTGCCTCATGCTCAAAATATTTCTGATCCAACCTCTTGAGATGCGTCACTTTGACATGAGAGATTTTTGAACCCAGACCTTCTGGTCCAGAGGTAAAATGACCACTTTGCCACAGGAGCCTTTCCTTATTATGATCCCTGTTAAATTTTATTCTGCCTATTTCAATGCTACAAGTAAACCTTTTATGAAACTGACTGCACTTTGTAAGCTGCAGTATGCCATTTCATATGGAATTACAACTCTCTTGTGCTATTATTACCTGCTTTATTTTTACTGCTTTCATATTCCTTAATCTTGCATTGATCCATACTACGTGGTGAATGAAGGGAATACTTTGAACAATCTGTTCTGCAGCCTCAATGAGTTGAGGTGCAGGTACTCTCCTGTACTAACGCAACACCTGCAGTTTTAGTCTGTGTCTGCTCGATCAAAAGAGGTATAGGCAACAACATGAGCCAAAGGCCCTGTTTGGATTTGAATATTTAAAACTTTGTTTGGAGAATGTCAGTGTCACTGGCTGGGCCCATCCTTCATTGCTGTTCAGAAGGTAGGGCTGAGCTGTCTTTAGATATGACCACAACACTGTTAGGGAGGGAGTCTCAGGATTTTGATCCAGTGACTGGGAAGAAATAAAGTTTGTCTTTTCTTTTTGTTGAAATTTGTTCATGGGATGTAGGTGTCGCTGACTGGGCCAACATTTATTGCCCTGGTTGCCTTTGGGAAGGTGATGGAGTGAGGCTGCCTTGAACTATAGTCCATGTGCTGTAGCTGGATCCACAATGCCCCTAGGGAAGGAATTCCAGGATTTTGACCCAGCAACAGTAAAGGAACACCAATATATTTCCAAGATAACAAGCATGGGGCTGGATGAACACAGCAGGTCAAGCAGCATCATAGGAGCAGGAAAACTTGACGTTTCGGGCCTAAACCCTTCATCAGAAATGGGGGAGGGAGAGAGGGGGAGGCGGATAGAGGATGGATAGAGGAGAGGATAGGTGGAGAGGAGGCAGACAAGTCGAAGAGGCGGGGATGGAGCCAGTAAAGGTGAGTGTAGGTAGGGGGGTAGGGAGGAGATAGGTCAGTCCAGGGAGGACGGACAGGTCAAGGGGGCGGGATGATGTTAGTAGATAGGAGATGGGGGTGTGGCTTGAGGTGAGAGGAAAAACAGGTTAGGGAGGTGGAGATGAGCTGGGCTGGTTTTGGGATGCGGTTGGGGGAGGGGAGATTTTGAAACTTGTGAAATCCACATTGATGCCATTGGGCTGCAGGGTTCCCAGGCTGAATATGATTTGCTGTTCCTGCAGCCTTCGGGTGGCATCACTGTGGCATTG
>JAHRHZ010000089.1:10063172-10075776 GCA_024137785.1 Ginglymostoma cirratum
TTTCGGGCCTTTTCTGATGAAGGGTCTAGGCCCGAAACGTCAAGCTTTCCTGCTCCCATGATGCTGCTTGGCCTGCTGTGTTCATCCAGCTCCACACCTTGTTATCTCGGATTCTCCAGCATCTGCAGTACCTATTATCTCTGCTGGGTTATGCTTTGGTTTTGGTTCCATGCCAGCTATCTCCCATCCTCCTCGATGTAACCCTTGCACATCTGCCCCACTTTTGCCCCAGAGCTGGAGCTGGAATGTGAAGCTGCCAAACACCTGGGAGAAACAAAAGGCAAGCAACCTCTTACAGAATGGGGCCAATTTGTTGTGTAATAATCTGTGTGGTGTTGGAGTAAACCAATCCCCAGACTCAACACTTCACTACTGGGGGAGCTTTGGTTGAAAGCAGTTGGTGCTAGTCAGTAATTTACTACTTCTACATACATAGGAGTGTGCACAACATGTTAATTCTGACAAAGAGTGACTGAGCTCAACATTAACTGTGTTCTTCTTCTCTACAGATGCTGCCAGACTTGCTGAGTTCTCTAGCATTTTCTTTTTGTTTCAGATTTCCAGCATCTGCAGTTCTTTGTTTTTTAATCTTAATTATGTCACTGGTCACCTTGGAAGTTGTGGTTTGATGCTGTCCCCTGTCCAGCTGCCCAGGGTGTGAATGCCTTTTGAAGGCTCTTGCCTTTTGCTGTTTCTCACTCTCCTCTCTCAATCTAATAGGCAGCCTGGGGCGGAAGTGCCCTCATCTCCAGGAAACATCGGGGTTTGCTGACTGGAATCGAGAGGTGCGAACTGTAATTCAGTGATCAGTAGGATGCTTTCTACATTGTTTTTCTGTTTTCTAAAGGGTACATTTTATTAAAAGACATGTATATGATGCGCTTGCATCTATGTCCAAGATTTTCATTTTGTTGTAGTCTTTCCACTTCAGAAGAACAATGTTTTTCCTCTGATGCCAGCAGTTTGTGGGCAAGGCTAACCGCTTAATGAGTGATCATGTTCTCGTACTGTTTGCTGCTTAAGCACTTTTAAGATAGCAATGACTTCTGCTGAACTAATAATTTGTGATGGTTGCTGGTCGCAATGATAATTAGTGTTTATTGTCAGATAGGTTGGACACAAATGGCTAAAATACAGTTTAAAAACTTTAATGTTACTTTTTAACAGATGTCAAATGTGCCTTTTATGTTATGCTCTTATTTCTTGAGACTGTGTGATTAGAAGGATATTTGATGGCTTGGTGCGTAAAGTGACTGTGTTTAAATATTCAGTCACTTTATTGTAGAATTGCCTAGGTTTGGAAGTAAACTGTGATTAGGTCTGCTTTTTAGCATTATTTGGGGGTGGCGGTGGAGGGGGGAGGCGAAGAAGGGAGAATTTTAGTGTTCAGGTGTTGGACAGAGGAAAGAAAATGAGCAATGTAAACTCCAAGAATGGTGTGGAAATAACAAAGGAGGAAACACTAAGAGAAAAATGTATACCACTAGGGAAATATGCTGATTGGGTAATAAGTTGATTTTGGCTGAGGCATTGCCATGGGGACAACAGTGCCTTCCCAAACAGTCTGGTAATTTACAGAAAGCACAGGACTCAAGCATATTCCTCTTGAATGAGCATAGATGGGCCATGTTACAAGCTTGACTGGTTATCTTAAATTGGTTGTTAGTGTAGCTGATGGTGCAGTCAGGATTGTTCAACCGTTCCCCAATCACAATCCTATCTAGCAATACAGCCTTTTTATTTCTTCTTTTTTTTTTTTTGTTTTTGGGTTTTGCATGTGCGGGCTGAGTGTGGTCATAGAGTTATGAACAATTAAACGATCAAACTGTTGAATTCAATCTGCCATTTTTGAGGATGTACAGCTTAGATACCTGACATTGCATTTGCATTGAAATTATGAGGATTTGGCTTCCATGTCTTCAAAGTGATATTTGACCTGTTGTGCCAAATAGAGAATCATTTCTACTTTCTGAGATCTGTGTCTCTTTTAGCTATTATTGCCTGTGGCCTAAACTAGGGTTGTAGTCTGTAGTCACTAGTAGCAAGGGTGCTGCCTCTGAATGAGATGCCTGGCCCATGTTACTACCTGCTACCTTGGCTACAAAGTGGTGTGTTTTGTGAAAATGAAGGTGAGTTAGCAAAGTATTGGGGAAAAGAAAATGCTTTAAAGGGCCTGTGAGTGGTGGGGATTCTGAAATAAAACTCCAATTTGAGCAGATAAGTCCCTACTTGGAGTTAACATGAGGGGAGTGTTAGCTTGAATGGTGCCTGTTTCACCAGGATGGAGAGTGATCCTACCCCTTCCTTGCACCATGCCCCTTTTTAACATTGGTTACTGTTTTTAGTGCATTTCCAACACCTGTTTTAATGGGTTCCAAGCTGAGGACCCTCCAATGTGCTGACCTTAATCAACCTCTTGCTTTTCTTTTCCCCCTTAGGGCTGACTCTGTTGCCTGGAACCCCCACAAGATGCTGATGGCAGGGCTGCAGTGTTCTGCCTTTCTGCTCAAAGACAACACTGTGAGTGGAAGTCATGGAATTATCTGGGCACAAAAGGTTGTTTCCTGATGTGACCAGCTCCCATTGGTGCTACTGACACTTGGGGTCCAGTTCTATGGGCATAAGATGCCCCCATCACCTTACCGATGTGGTCCTTCTTGATGCTTGTTTGCCTCCAAACCATGAA
Organism: Ginglymostoma cirratum; assembly: GCA_024137785.1. Classification (NCBI taxonomy): domain Eukaryota; kingdom Metazoa; phylum Chordata; class Chondrichthyes; order Orectolobiformes; family Ginglymostomatidae; genus Ginglymostoma; species Ginglymostoma cirratum. The sequence continues at coordinate 10,065,859 of JAHRHZ010000089.1, forward strand.
CATTTGGCAGGCTGTTCAAGCAGTGGATAGTGCAATGTTGACACACACTCCCATGTCTTCAGGGATTTGCAGTTGTGCACGTTCCAGAAATCATCACTGGATTTCAGTTGCAGTACAGCTTACACATCATACCCGTGGCTGTGATTTCAGTATAGCACCCATTTAGGCAGTTAGCCACTGTCTCGAGTACCTTGTGATTATCATGCTGTGGGAGCTTGCTGCGTGCAAATTACCTTTGTCATGTTTCCCTAGTTACAATGGTGTTGACACTTCAAACATTACTTTTGACTGTGAAGCACTGCAGGATCTCATGAGGTCATGAAAGCTGGTATACAAACTTCTAGTCACCGTATACTCCAACCATCACCTTGTAGCTCACTCCTTTAACCTGCCTGTGCCTCTTTCTTTCTCCTTGGTTTGCCTTCTCAGTCACTTTCTATTGATAAATCTAGATACAGCACATTACTCTCTGACTCTTCATTTAGGTAATCTCGTATAGATTACAATGAATTGAGGCCTCAGCACTGACCCTCTTTAAAATACCCCATTTACCCTTCCTCTCTACTTCCTATTTGTTAACCAATTATCTATCCTGAGTCTTTAGCTTGTGTATCAATTTTTGTTTTGCCACCATGCCAAATGCTTTTGGAAAACGAAGTATGTGACAGCTGCTAGTTCCTCTTTTATCTAGCCTACTAGTTATATCCTCAGAAAAAATAATGTTAACTTCCAATCTGCTGAGACCATTCTAGAATCTAAGAAATTTTCTTTTTTTTTTTTTTTTTTTTTTGGTCTTGTCTTCCACCTTCTTTTAGTTTTAAAGGCGAATCATCCATTGTGATTATTGCAATACAGTGTTGCACTAAAGTGAGACTCAGTGAAGGAAAATTATTTTCAAACTCATTTGTGCTGCCATATTACATACTGGATACTTCGAGTAAAGCCTCCTCTACACTCCCAGGATAGGCACAGCATGGGGTTAGGTACAAAGTAAATCTCTACACTGTCCCCATTAAACATCGTCAGGGACAGCATGGGGTTAGATACATCCTTTGCAATGTTACCATCCATCCAGTTTCTCTGAAGGCTTCCTTTTGGGTTTGCTTTACTCTTTCTTTCTCTCGACCTTCCTGTCCCACCACCTGATTACATTTGATTTTGTGGTTTCTTTTTTTAATGGCCCGCCCCAGATGGTTTTGCATGGGTCTCCATTACAAGTGGCCAAATTAGGGGACTTTCGCATTTGAGTTCAAGACGAGCCCTGGGCCTCCTATGTGAAGGAGTACTTTAAGCTGTTACCTCCCCTGTAATGATATGCTTTCTGGTTGTGTGGAGTGCTGCTGCTTGGAATATGGGAGCAAGACCAGTGGGTGGTGTTGGAACTGTTTGCTAATTTGTTTGAAGGAAGTTGAAGAAAAATAATTAACAACTAAATTGGTTCATAACCTAATGTTCTTATTTCTGTAAGAGAACTGTGTGCTGTGGCCGTACCCTTTTTTTGCCCAACCTTTTGTGAATTGTTTGTCTGTCTGTCTCTTTCTTTTCCAGGACCTCCTGAAGACTTGTCACTCGGCCAATGCCAGCTATCTTTTCCAGCAAGACAAGTTCTACAATGTCTGTTATGATACAGGTGACCAGTCCCTGCAGTGTGGTCGGAAAGTGGATTGCCTCAAGCTATGGCTGATGTGGAAAGCTGTTGGTACTCTAGGCCTGGAGAAAAGGGTTGACCGTGCCTTTGCCTGCACTAGGTTTGTATTAGGATTACGACCTTGCCCATGTAGAATTTGGGATCACCCTTTCAAAATAAGGGGGTCACACATTTAAGACATCAGAATTTTTCTGAGGGCGGTGTCTTCCTTAAAAGGCTGCGAAAGCAGAGTCCTTGAATACCTTTTCGGGCATCAGTAGATTTGATCCTTGATGAACGAGGGAGTGGAAAGTTGTAGTTGGCAGGGAATGGGAAGTAATCTGATCAGCCATGATCCGTTTGACTGGAAGAACAGGCTTGAGGGACTAAGCAGCTTACTCCTCCTAACTGTTATGTTTGTAAACGTCCAAACTTGACTAAGTAATGTTCTCCGTCCTAAATAAGAGATAATAGGAACTGCAGATGCTGGAGAATCTGAGATAACAAGGTGTAAAGCTGGATGAACACAGCAGGCCGAGCAGGAAAACTTGACGTTTCGGGCCTAGACCCTTCATCAGAAATGTTCTCCGTCCTTTTTGTTTTCAAAACCCTCCATGGCCTCTCACCTCCCTGTCTGTAGTAATTTCCTCCTCCTGCTTCTTGATTCTTTGATTATCTGTGCTCCTCCAATTCAGACATTTTGTTTTTTGCATGTCTTTGATTTCTGTTGCTCTGCCATTGATGGTTGTGCCTCCCAGGTGCCAAGGCCCGAAACCGTGAAACTATCCCCCGAAACTGAACTTGCTGTTTAAACGAGGTTTTGATTACCAGTCCTAGACCCAAGCTATTAGCCACCTTGGAACCAAACATGTAGTTGTTGGCAGGGTAGAAGGCCTTTGGTCAATAGTCCACAGACCAGTTATTGATAACAATCAGCTATTTGTTGCTGGTTGGATCTCCATTCATACACAGCCCTTGCTTCCAGCTCATCTGCAGATAACACTTCAACTACTGCTTGAACAGCAACTGTGTAAACAATGTTTACTGTGAGTGTCGTTACTTTCCAGACAGTCCCTGAACAATCCTTTTTTAAAACCGGTATTTTCCCATTTCAGTCCATAATCAAAATTGCAGAAAGATAAAAAAGACATGGTCTTAAAGTTGAGGACCCCTTCCTCACATTACTGATGGATTTCTGTTTTTTTTCCCCCAACAATATGTACTTGAGCAATTTTCCATGTTACTGGGTAGATGCTAGCAGTAACTCTACTGGAACAACTTGTTCAGAGGTGTGACTAGTTTTGGCACTCAACCTTGCAGCATGACTGCTAGGATATTGTGTGCACTTGTTGCCTTTAATTGTTCAGTACCTTCAGTGATTTCTTCATATCATATCTGAAGTGAATTGAATTGGCTGAAGACTGGAAACTCTGGTGGTGGGGACCATGCTGGATTAGTAGTCATTCAGCATCTCTGCCTGAAGCAAATTGCTTTATTTTTGTCGGTTGCACTTAGTTGGAGTCAGCTGTCATTAGGAAAGATCATACAGACATACTTTTGTTTACTACTGTGCACGATGGCTGAAAAGCTTCGATCTGATCTGTTCACTGTACAATCGCCTTGCATCCTGCTTCCTTGTTTTACATGAGAGGAGACCTATGTTGTTGCTGTGCCAGGTTGTCATCCCATTTCTCAAGAATCCCTGTTGCTGCTCCTGAAATGCTCTTTGTTGGTCACTTGGCTTGTTAGTAATAGTACACTAGGGCCATGTTGTGGATCTGGATTTGTCGAGCCCAGATGTGTAAGGATCCTTGCCCAAAAGGGCATATGTGAACCGGTTTTAATATTTCGATGCCTTTTGTTGTCACCACAATGTTCTTTTTTTTTTTTTAAATCAAAGTTTATTTAATTAGCTTCAAATCCACAGTGGAGATTGAGGATTCTTCTCTGGACCATTAGTGCACATCTCTGGATCACCAGCATGCTCCCATACCCATGATGCCTAATTCCTGGATATGAGTGTTTGTTTGTTTTTTTTTTTTTTTTCTTTTGCTTTCCCCTGTCCCTTGCATCACACAGATGATTTTATTTGATGGCTTTTGGATGTAATTGAGGGTTTTTTGTGTATTAATACCATTCTGTTGTGGAATTATATTTTTTTCCAGATATTTTGTGAACGAGATGAAGGAAAGAGAAGGTTTTAGACTACTGATGGAGGTAAAGTGCCACTTTAACTAAACTTCAAAGTTCTCCCTCCCATGCCTGAAACTTTAGCCTCTAGGTTTTATCTCACTATAATTTTAGTTGTAAAACAGAATAATCCCTATCTTTTTTAAATAGATGAAAATACTTGCCTCTCCCATTAATGCCAAACTCCTCTGCCTCCTGCTCAGTAATCTCTCTTCCCATGGCACTGGCTCCAGGCCCTTGACCACCTGCTGTCGCTGTAGGAGGGTGGTGGGGAGAGGTGTTCATGGTTTGGTTGGAGACTGGCAGGATTCCTCAGCGTTTGGCGGTGGGAACGGAATGATGTCAGAAGTCATGATGGGAAGTAGTCACATGGTGTGATGCTGAGGATAGCAGAAATAAAGCATTCTTTTAGCGTTAGTAGGAACTGCAGATGCTGGAGAATCTGAGATAACAAGGTGTAGAGCTGGATGAACACAGCAGGCCAAGCAGCATCAGAGAAGCAGGAAGGCTGATGTTTCGGGCCTAGAACCTTCATTTTCTGAAGGGTCTAGGCCCGAAACATCAGCCTTCCTGCTCCATTCTTTGTGTATTGGGATTGTAGAGGCAGTATATTTACGGTCCAATTTGGAGATGCTAAGTCTGATTTCTTTTCAAAACCTAGGTGCCGCTTATGTTTAGGTCACTTGTAATGTCTGTCCAGTCTGATGTCTGATGTCTGATTCCTAACATTCTGTGTCAGACTGCTCATACAATCAACTGTCATTTCTTCTAGCTAATTTTCAGGATGACCAAAGGTTTTATTTATTGGTGGCCCTAGCTACATCAGAGATTCTTCTCCCTTCCCTTTCCCCAGTCACTGCGCTATTTACTACTGTGGTGCCTTATTTGGCCCATATTCCATCACCCAAATGGTCTCTTCAATCCCTGGCATTACCCATGCCTGCCTTCTACCTCTGATTTTCTGGGCTCAGTGGGAGCAATCCCCTCTAATTTCCCTACAGCTTCCATTTCAGACTGCTTTCCCAGTGCTTTCAGTGTAGCAGCTTGTTTATCCATGTCACAGGCTTGTATTCAGACTTGACTTTTTGTTCCTTTTTTTTGTGGCTAATCTTGAAGTATCTGATCTTAAAAGATCAGCTTGAAGGGTAGGAAAGTTGGAGTCTTTTAATGAGTACAGACTTCTCTTTTCTTGCAGCCTCAGTATGTCAATGTTTGCTTCTGGTACATCCCGCCCAGCCTGCAAGGGAAAGAACAGAGTTCTAACTTTTGGCAGAACCTAGGAAAGGTAAGGATGTACTGGATTTTCTTTTGCAGCTAATTGTAATCTACCCATCCTGAACAATGAGTGATGGAATTGTTTTGGCATAGCTATTGGAGGAGAGTAAAAACAGTGGCTTTTCTTTTTCTCATCAGAAAAGCAATCAGGAGCACAACCCACTGCGGCCCTGACACTCACCATAATTCTACCCCTGGAATTGCTATCATTCTCACAATACACAGTCACTATAATTGTTCATCATTTTGATAACACAGTAGAGAGTCACCAAATCCATGATTCAGACAGCTAATCTGTCTTGCAGTCCCCATGAACAAATTGACAAAGAAGTTAAACTGGGCGTTTGGCCTAGTTTCAGCTGAAGTAAAATGAGACCTGCCCAACCTTGTGCGCAGTCCATTTATCTTTTCACTTAAAAGCAAAATTTAACTTGATATTGCACCTCCTATCCTCTAGTGACTGCTGTAGTATAAGTAAGACAGTGGGTGAAAGACCACTGTTGAAGACTCCCTGTGCCAAACCACTTGCAGTTGGATGGTGACTACTTGGAAGCATGACCTCCCTGGAACTTACCACCCAAAACTGCAAACATAGCATTGGGTAAAAGGAAAGATTTCTTAAAAGGTGGCTGTGCCTGTTTACTTATTCACCTTTTGACCATTGTGTTTTTCAGGTTGCTCCATTTATCAAGGAGCGAATGATGAAGCGAGGCAGCATGATGGTGGGTTACCAACACCATGGAACCAAAGTGAACTTCTTCCGACAGGTCCTGATTAGTCCACAGGTCAGCCGGGAGGATGTGGATTTTTTTCTGGATGAAATTGAACACCTGGGAAGTGATTTCCAGCTGGAGTAATATATCAGTTCTCTTGCTATGATCTGTCCATTGGTGATCTAGCCTAGAAGTTTAAAATGAGCTCAGGTGATCTATCTTGTTCTCCTCTGTTGTATGTTTCTTCTGGAAATTCTTGCTCAAACAATTTTTAGTTGATAGGAGCATAATAAATTTTGAAGATTTTGATTAAAACTGTCTTTCAGACCTTTCTGCTAGCTGAACATGTCCCACATTAGATATTTTGCCAGTTTCTGGAGACCATGAACCCAGACACAATCTGTCCCTGACCTGGCTGATCCCATTTAGATGCCATTGGCTTGTCATTGTGCATGATAGTATGGTGCAGGAAACCCATCCGGAGTGTCAGCTGATGTACTCGGAACAAATTAGAAGCAACATTGACTTGCATTTAATCCCTTTGCTGTCCCTGTCCTGGGAGTGTTTGGGGATGGTGTAGAGGGCGCTTTACTCTGTATCTAACACTATGTACCTGACTTGAGTGTTTGATGGGACGAGTATGTTTTAATGATGTAATGTTCATATCGAATGAAAAATGAATTGTTTGGTAAAAATCTGACACTTGAGCTGGTGGGGACATCTTGGAAATGTTTGTGTATCTGAATGATGAATATTTGCAAACAAGAAACACATCTTGTTAATGGGAGAGGGGGTGTGTTGGCAGGAGTGACTATTAAAGGGATGATTTGTTTGTTTGTTTGTTTGTTTGTTTGTTTGTTTGTTTGTTTTGTTGATTTTTGACTTCATTTTCTACTGCATCTAATTTAGGTTGAGGAGAGTAAATGTGATTTTTCTAACCCTCCTTCTCCCCCCACCCCCAGCATACAATCCATGCAGAGATTTATCTCCTGATTGCTTTGTTCTCTCCAAGAACTCAAAATCTCTCTCTTGCTGCCTGCAACCCCAGGGCAGTGAAGTGGTTTGCTACCAGTGGTTGCAGAATTCCTCAACAAAGTAACTTCTTCAATAAAGCAATTGCCGTGGTTCCTCTGGTCGTGCCCCATGATGCTTGATATTTCTTTCAGTAAATACCTACTAACTTCCACATGGATGATGCAGAAGCATGGAAGTTGATTCTTTGCCTTGGGACTGTATGCCATTGTGCGGTCTGGCCTGGCTTGCATCTAACAGACAGCTCTAACTACTTTGTGCCATTTTAATGACCCTTCGTGGTATTTTCAGAAGAGAATTTGGTCCTGATCTGTGACACTTTCAACTTCCTTCAGTAGTCAATGTCATCTTGCTCAGATGCTGTTACTGTGGTTGGCGCATGAGCCCAACACACAACTTGATTTTATCTGATGCACCGGTATTAACTTTCTTTATAATGTGTGGAACCAGAAAAAAAAAACAGGTTGGATGCTTGCTGTTTAATGTAGTTGATCCCTGTGAAGTTACAAATTGAGAGCCAATGTTGGACTTTGGGATTGAATGCAGCTTTCCAGGCGGGCCATGTAACTTCAATGTGATATGCTAGAGATGCATTCAGTTCAGTTACCCTTTACATATCTGAACTTGTGGACAAATTATTTTTATAACTGTTAAAACTGGTGAAAGCCTGTTAACAATCTATATTTTCTCATGTTATCTGTATAATGGTTGAGGGTGTTCAAATCTGGGATGGGTTACTGATGAGGACTGTCCCTTCTTTTGGTTAAAGGAAAATCCTGATTTTTTTTTTTTTTTTTAATTTTTTTTTTAAATGAGCTTTGCTTAGCTATTACAATATACCATATTTAGTATAAAGACTTTCTCCATTGTCGGCAGTTTTCTGTTATGGGTATGTGGTCAAACCGTGTAATTAGTTTAGCAAAAATATGTTGTCTTTTAATCTTTTTATTGTGCCAGTTGTCATCACTTCTATCGTTTTGTGCCAATCACTGATTTGAAATTACTGGAAATCATTAAAGTGACTTGACTCTCTCCCTTCAATTTGATGCTGAGTTAAACCCCTCTTTCATTCTTGCGAGGTCTCTGAGCAACAACCAGAAAATGCTGGAAATGTATAGAGTGTCTCAGTTTCTGGGAAAGAGGATTCGATCTCTGCTTTCAGATATAAAACAGCCATGATGTGAAGCCTCTCCACATGAACTGTAACCTTCGAAAATGACATTTTCCTCTTTTTTTGCCTTGGCATTTGAAAATATCAAATGGTGTGAGGGCATGTTTGGTAGATTTGAACACGAACTTGCTGTGATAAGCTAAGTCTTGTCATTAATAGTGTAGGTACACTATTCAGACTTGATAATAGTTAGAATTACTGCTGAACAACCTCTGACAGTGAAACCAAATTGCCAGTGCGGAATCTAATTCCTGTTGTCTGGTTAAAATCCTGAAACCCGACCACTAAGTCTACTTGAGTGAATTGAAGCAGCTCAAGAAGCAATTCAGTACCACTGTCGGTGGTGGAGGGAATAAGTAGTGGATGGCGTGCTGATCAAGTGGTCTGCCTGGCCTCTTGAATGTTCTTGGAGTGGATGTCTGGGCAGTGGAAAGTATTCCATCAGTTTCCTAACGTCTGTCCACCATTTACAAGGCATGACGTGAAGAAATGGTGAGTAAATGTTCCCAAACTTTGGCTGGCCCTGGGTAACTACAGTGTTCGTAGATGTTTTCCAATCACTGTTCAGATGATAATACACACCTCCCTGAAGTAGTTGGGACTTGAGCCCAGGTCTTCAGACGCAGGGATGGGGAAGCTCTTGTGGTACGATGGTGTCCCACCCTTGTATATTTAAGGTTAGACCAGTTCAGTTTCTGATCAATGATTGAACATCCTTGGTGGTACTAAGTGGGGGATTCAGTGATGGTAAATGTCATTGAACATCAATAGTTAGATTCTGTCTTGTTGCAGGTGATCGTTGTTTAGCGTTTTCTGTGCTGTGAATGTTACTTGCCACTTATCAATCCAGGTTTTGCTGCATTTCAATACAGACTGCTTCAGTTTCAGGAGTCCAGAATGGCTCTGAATATGTTTCTGACCTTATGATGGAGGGAAAGTCATTCATGAAGCAGCTGAAGATGGTTAGGTTTGGCACACTACCCTGAGGAATTTCTGCTGAGATGACTGACCTCCCAACAACCCTAACCCTTGTCTTTTTGGGGCCAGGTATGACTTCAACCAAAGTAGTATTTTCCCCAATTTCCATTGATTCCAGTTTTGCTAGGACTCCTCTATGGAGGAGGTTTTTGGCCATGTTTGGACCAGGGCTGCAATGCAGTCAGGAGCTGAGTGGCCCAAACAGAACATGGGTTGAGGGCACCAGGTATGTGGGAACACCACCAGCGGCAAGTTTTCCTCTGAGCCACTCACCATCCTGACTTGGAAATGTGTCGTTGCTCCATCAGTGTCATCCGGATCTTCCTCTGAACAGCACTCTACAAGTACTTTAACCACACAGACTGTTGTGGTTCAAGAAGGTGGCTTACCAATGCCACCTTGAGGGTGACTCTGGATTAGCAACAAATGTTGGTCCAGCCAGTGCTGCCTATGTCCCATGCATGAATAAATTTTTTAAAAATGATATTAACCATTCATGAGAGGGAAGATGAAACATTAAAATTGAATAGGTCCTGTGCGAGTGAAAGGGAAGGTGGGGATGGAGGCAGAACAAAAGGGAAGGCCTGTCATAGGGTTGGAGGAAAAGTGAGACAAAACAACAAAAACTTTCCTGGTTTAAAAGTGAAAGGCACTGTGTGGGAAAAGTAATGTGACCAGATGTGGTGTGAATGAGTGGATAGCAACTGTCCAAATACAAAGTAAAAGAGTTGACCAAGAAATGAAAAAACTGAACCAGCATAAGCAACAGGAAGCAAAATGGATTCCGAGATAGTAGGAACTGCCGATGCTGGAGAATCTGAGATAACAAGGTGTGGAGCTGGATGAACACAGCAGGCCAAGCAGCATCAGAGGAGCAGGAAAGCCCCCATTTCTGAAGAAGGGTCCAGACCCGAAACGTTAGCTTTCCTGCT
>JAHRHZ010000089.1:10080776-10213521 GCA_024137785.1 Ginglymostoma cirratum
CAATGCCACAGTGATGCCACCCGAAGGCTGCAGGAACAGCAAATCATATTCAGCCTGGGAACCCTGCAGCCCAATGGCATCAATGTGGATTTCACAAGCTTCAAAATCTCCCCTCCCCCAACCGCATCCCAAAACCAGCCCAGCTCATCTCCACCTCCCTAACCGGTTTTTCCTCTCACCCCAAGCCACACCCCCATCTCCTATCTACTAACATCATCCCGCCCCCTTGACCTGTCCGTCCTCCCTGGACTGACCTATCTCCTCCCTACCCCCCCACCTACACTCACCTTTACTGGCTCCATCCCCGCCTCTTCGACTTGTCTGCCTCCTCTCCACCTATCCTCTCCTCTATTCATCTTCTATCCACCTCCCCCTCTCTCCCTATTTATTTCAGAACCCTCTTCCCCTCCCCCATTTCTGATGAAGGGTTTAGGCCCGAAACGTCAAGTTTTCCTGCTCCTATGATGCTGCTTGACCTGCTGTGTTCATCCAGCCCCATGCTTGTTATCTTAGACCAATTAAATACATGTTTTGGTTTGTCTTCACAAAGGAGAACACATTCCAAACATGATGGGGAATTGGTTGAATTGAAGACCGATAAATCCCCAGGACCTGAAAATCTACATCCTTGAGTATTTAAGGAGGGGACCCTAGAAGTAATGGATGCATTGGTGGTCATCTTTTTCAATATTCTACAGACTCTGAACCAGTTCTGGTGGATTGAAGGTAGCTAATGTAACCCCACAATTTTAAAAAAAAAAAGAGAAAACAGGAAATTATCGACCAGTCAGCCTGACATCGCTATGTGGGGAAAATGCACTTGGAAAATAGTGATGGGATCGAACAAACTCAGCATGGATTTTTGAAAGGGAAATTGTACTTGACAAATCTAGTGGAATTTTTCTGATGTAATTAGTAGAGTTGATGAGGAAGAACTGGTGGATGTGGTTTACTTGGATTTTAAAGGCTTTTCATAAGGTTCCACATGTGAGAATTGCGTGTAAAATTAGAGTGCATGGGATGGGGAGTAGAGTTCTGACAGAACTGTTTGGGACACAGGAAAGTGTATGAATAAACTGGTTTTCTGAGTGGCAGGCAGTAACTTGGACCCAGCTATTCACTATATATTAATGATTTATAGAATTGTACAGTACAGAGGGGGCCCTCTGGCCCATCAAGTCTGTACTCCCAAAAATGTACTACCACCTATACTAGTCCCACTTTCCTGCACTAGTCCCATAGCCTTAAATGTGATGACATTTCAAGTGCTCAACCAAGTACTACTTTAAGGTTGTGAGGCTTCCCCCCTCAACTATCCTTCCAGGCAGTGCATTCCAGACTTCCACCCCCTCCTGATGAAAATGTTTTACCTAAAATCCCCTTTTAAACCTTCTGCCTTTCACTTTAAAATTATGCCCTCTTGTTGTTGACTCTTCGACTAAAGGGAACAGTTGCTTTCAATTCATCCTAACGGCGCCCCTCATGATCTTATATACAGCTATCAGGTCATCCCTCAACCTGCTCTGCTCCAAAGACAACAACCCGAGCTTATCCAGTCTCTCTTTATAACTGAAATGCTCCAGCCCAGGCAACATCCTGGTGAATCTCCTATGCACCCTCTCCAGTGTAATCACATCCTTTCTATATTGTAGTGACCAGAGCTGCACATAGTATCCAGCTATGGCCTAACTAAAGTTCTGTACAGCTCCAACATAACTCCCTGGCTCTTATGATCTATGCCATGACAAAGGCAAGTGTCCCGTATGCCTCCTTAACTACCCTATTTACCTGTCCTGACACCTTTTGGAGATCCGTGGGCAAGCACCTCAAGATCCCTCTGTTCCTCTTAGCTTCCTAGTGCCTTGCCATTCATTGAGTTCTCCCTTGTCTTGTTCCCTCTTCCAAAGTGCATCACCTCACATTTATCAAGGTTAAATACTATCTGCCCATCTGGCCACTCCATTTATATCTTCCTGTAACCTAGCACCTCCCTCATTGTCAACCACCTGGCCAATGTCTGTCATTTGCAAACCTACTTATCGTCCCTCCCACATTCTCACCTAGACCACTTCTGAATATCACAGACAATAATGGGACCTAGCACTGTGGGTCATCACCAGGCTCCAGTCACACAAACAGCCTTCAGCTACCACCCTCTGTTGTTTATCACTAAGCCAATTTTGGATCCATCTTGCCAAGTTACACTGGATCCCATGAGCTTTTACCTTCTTTATCAGTTTCCCATTTGGGACCTTGTTAATGGCCTTGCTGAAATCCATGTAAACTACATCAACTGCCCTACCCTCATTTCAATGAGGGAATTAAATGTAACATCAATAACAATACAAGTCTGTGTACAAAGCTTGGAGGGATGGTAAGCTGTGAGGAGAATGCAGGGATGCTTCAGTATGATGTGGACAATTTGAGTGAGTGGCAGTATAATGTGGATAAATATGGGGTTATCCACTTTGGTACCAAAAACAGGAAGGCAGATTATTATCTGAATGGTGATAGATTGGGAAGGGGGGAGATGTAATAAGCCCTGGGAGACCTTGTACACCAGTCACTGAAAACAAGCATGCCTGTGCATCAGGAGGTAAAGAAGGCAAATGGTATGTTGGTCTTCATAGTGAGAGGAATTAACTACAGAAGCAAGGATGTCTTGTACAGGACCTTGGTGAGGTCACACCTGGAGTGTTGTGTGCAGTTTTGGTCTCCTTGCCCAAGGAAGAATGTTCCTGATGACCAGGGATTCCAGAGCCAGGCTTAACAGTCTAAAGATGCAGGGTAGGTAATTTAGGATTGAAAGGGGAAATTTCTCCAATCAAATTGGTGAGCCTGTGGAACTCTCTGCTGCAGGAAACTGTTGAGGTGAAAACATAGAAGACTTTCAAGAGAGGTGTAGATATAGCTCTTTGGACGAAAGGGATCAAAGGTGAAATAACTGCACAGAGGCTCGTATCCTGTCACCAAGCCACCCTTTTTGTTTACATGGGTTGTGACCAGTCAGCTCAGAGCCAGTCCCTAGACTGAGGAGACCTTCTAAATCTCCAGTGTATATCTATTGGCCAGGGCTCCCTGATTGTACCAGGTTAACAGCCTCAATCAAGGATCTCATAGTCAGAGATCTACCTCGCCCTGGTTCCAATCACTACAAAAGGGCATGGAGAGAAAGTGGGAGTTGGGTACTGAGCTGGTGGAACAAGCTTGAAGAGCTGAGTGGTTGACTCCTCCCGTTTTGTATGTTTCTGTATATTGGAGGCAGTTAAGAGAAGGTCCACTGCATTAATCACAGAGATGAAAGGCTTGCCTTATGAAAGGAGATTGAGCAGTTTAGGTCTGTACTCAGTCAAGTTTAGAATGATGAGATAATCTAATTGAGGTACATAAGACACTAAAGGGGGTTGACAAAGGAGAGTAGTTAAGTGGTTGTTTCCCCTTGTGGGGCAATCTAGAATGAAAGGTCATAATTCTAGGTGAAGAGGCGGCAGATTTAAAACCACGATGAGGAGGAATTAGTTATAGAGTCATACAGCATAGAAACCGATCCTTCGGTCCAACTAATCCACACCGACCATGTTCCCAAACCAAACTAGTCCCACTTGCCTGTGTTTAGCCTATATCCCCTAATGTTCTCTCAGAGTTGTGAACCTGTGGAATTCACTGTGTCAGAGTGTGGTGGACGCCGGGACGCTGAATAAATTTGAGGAGACAGATTTTTATTTAGTAATAGGTTAAAGGGTTATGTATGGATGCAGAAAAGTGGAGTTGACGCTGAGTTGAGATCATTCTGGATCGTATAAAATGGTGCAGCATGCTCGAATGGCTGAATTGCCTACTCTTGCCTACTAATTCAGTTGTTCTTAAGTCATGAGTGGTGTGCCTCATGTTCTGTTTTAAATGCTCTGCTGTTATGTCCTTTATAATAGACACTATCATTTTCCTAAGAACAGACGCTCAACTTAACTGGCCTATAGTTACTTGCGTTTTTCTTCGTCTCCTTCCCTTATTAAGTAAATTTGTTACGTTGGCAGGTTTCTAATCGTCTGTGACTTTTCCGGAATCTAAGGATTCTTGGTAGCTGCTAGCTTTAATATCCTACGGTCCAGGGACTTATCAGTCTTTAGCTCTGTTAGTTTCCCTTGTACTTTTTATCTCTAATGATAGTAATTGTATTTGTTTCCTCACCTCCTTTTGCTCCTTTGATTATTTAGTATTTTTGGGATGCTATTAGTGTCTTCAACTGTGAAGACTGATGCAAAGTATTTATTTAACTCCTTTGCTATTTCCTAGTTCCCCATTCATATTTCCCCAGCCTCGAAAGGCTCTATGTACATTTTGCCCTCTCTCTTCCTATATATATATTTTAAAGAAGCTCTCTCTGTCCGTCTTGATATGACTTGTAAGTTTACCCTCACAATTTATCTTCCTCGTTCTTTTTCAAAGTCATCTTTAGTTTGTTTTTAAAACTTCTCCAAACCTCTGGTTTACTGCTAATCTTTACCAAAATTGTGTTTTCTTTCAATTTGGTGCTGTCCTTAACTTGCCTGGTTAACCGTGGTGTGGAGGTGCCGGTGTTGGACTGGGGTTAACCAGGTCAGAAATCACGTGACACCAGGTAATAGTCCAACAGGTGTATTTGAAAACACAAGCTTTTGGAGCCTCACTCCTCCTTCAGGTTTTAGTGAGAGACGTATCAGACACAGAATTTATAAGTAAATGATCAAAGGCTCACACCATTGATGAGGATGTACTAACCAAACCTGAGATGCTGTTAAATCTTTAATCAGTTAGAAGGTTTTAATTGATTGATAGGTGTGTGTGTAAACCCCTGAATTCCTTTCAAGTCACGGTCCTGAGAGAGCTAAGGGTTTCATCAGGGTAAAGATGAGATGACATTTTAGGTCAAATGATGCATGTTGGGTGTGAGATCTTGTTTAGAATCTATTTGTGTTTTAGCTTGGTGTCAGACTGGTTTTATTTTCTAAAGTAGGAATTTGTAAAATGCCACATTGTCTATAAATTGTGTGCTTTTTGAACAAAATAAGATGTATCTGCAGATACGAATCTATGGTGTGAATTTGTACGTGTGTGTGAGTGTGCGAGAGAGAGAGAGAGTGAGTGAGTGATATGTTGGAACTGGCAATTGATGAGTTGAGCATCGTATCCTGTTCTTATGAGGGTGTTCTACAACACCTTCAGGTGTCTGTGTTGTTCCTCCTAATCAGAACAGATTCTGTGAATGCCTAGGGCTTGTCTGTAGGCGTTGGCTGTTTTAGCATGCTTTGGGTGGAAGCAAGAGAAGTTCAGCATCTTGAAGTTATCAGTAGGCTTGTGATAGAGTGATGTACTGAGGTGTCTGTTTTGATGGAGATGCGTGTGTCCAAGAACAAGACTGATTCTAAAGAATAGTCCATGCTAAGTCTAATGAATCTTGCTGATATCGCTATGTAGTCGTTTCAGTGATCTTGCCCTCACACACTCTTTGTATTTGCAGATACATCTTATTTTGTTCAAAAAGCACACAGTTTTATAGACAGTCAGTCAATGTGGCGTTTTATAAATTCCTACTTTAGAAATAAAACCAGTCTGACTCCAAGCTAAAACACAAACAGATTCTAAACAAGGCCTCACACTTAACATGCATCGTCTGTCCTAAAATGTCACCTCTTCTTTACACTGATAAAACCTTTAGCTTTCTCAGGGCAGTGACCTGAAAGGAATTTGGGGATTTACAAATACCTGTTAAATCAATTAAAACCTTCTAACTGATTAAAGATTTAACAGCATCTCCGGTTTGTTTAGTACATCCTCACCAATGGTGTGATCCTTTGATCTTTTACTTATAAATTCTGTGTCTGATACTACCTCTCTCACTAACATCTGAAGAAGGCATGAGGCTCCGAAAGCTCGTGTTTTCAAATAAACCTGTTGGACTATAACCTGGTGTCATGTGATTTCTGACCTGGTTTACCATGATTGATTTATCCTCCTTCTAGAGTCCTTCTTTCTCACTGGGAAATATTTTTACTGTGTGCTGTGAGCTAATTTCTTAAATGTCTACCATTGTTCCTCAACTGTCTTTGCTGCTAAACTCCTTTTCCAGTCCACTTCAGCCAGCTCTGCCCTCATTCCTTTGTGATTACCCTTATTTAAGCTTAGCGCAGTTGTTTCCGACCCATGTTCGTCCCTCTCAAACGGAATTGTTTTTCCTGTTCACTTTTGGGACATTGGTATTGCTGGCTGGGCCAGCATTTATTACCCATCCCTACTTGCCTTTGAGAAGGTGGTGGGCTGCTTTCTTGAACCACTGCAGTCTAAGTGCCGTAGGTTGACCCACAGTGCCATTAGGGAGTGAATTCCAGGATTTTGACCCAGGAATGGCAGTATATTTCCAAGTCAGGATGGTGAGTGGTTTGGAGGGGAACTTGTAAGTGGTGCCCTTGTCCTTCTAGCTGGTAGTATTTATGGGCTTGGAAGGTGCTGTCTAAGGAGCATTGGTGAATGTCTGCAGTTCCTCATGTAGATCATACACATTGCTGCTGCTTGCTGAACATTGGTGATGGGGTGGGGGCGGGGCGCGTGGGTGTTTGCGGATGTGGTGCCAACCAAGTGGGCTGCTTTTGTTCTGGAATGCTAAATTTTATCATGCTATGGTCACTGTTTCCTAGGCATCTTTTGCTCTGCCATTTGAGCTTGCCTCGTTATACATCACCAGATCTAAAATAGCCTGATCCCTGGTTGGATCCACTACATATTGTTTGAGGAAACTGTTCCAAATACCTTTAGTGAATTCTTCCTTGTGGCTACCTCTGCCCATCTGACTGTCCCAATCTACATGAGGATTATAATCACCCATAATCTGCCTTTGTTACATGCCCTCATGACCTCCTGACTTATTCTCAATTCCATCATATAGCTATTGTTGGGGTGGGACCTATGGGCTACTCCTACTGGTGTTGTCTTTCCCTTTTTATTTCTTACCTCCACCCATAGTGATTCTATGGGTTCCAGTCGTGCTATCATCCTTATTCCATTCTGTACCAACAATGTTAACCCACCACGCTTTCTTTCCTGCCTGTCCTTTCACAGAAGCCTGAAAATGTAGTTCCCAGCTTTGATCTCTTGTGCTGTTAATTCATTTGTTATTCCGCATATTATGTGTATTTAAATAGGGAGCCACTAATTTTGTCTTTTGACCATTTTTCCCATTGTGACCTTATTTGCTGTTGTTCCTTCCTACCCCACTCTGGTCATCCAAGCATCTACCTCGTAATGCTGCCATATCCTCTTGCTTTGCCCAGCTAAGTTTCCATGAGCCTGGAATTTTGGAACTTTCCTGAGCTGGCATTCAATGCTGTTCATCCTGTGTTTGAACATCTGACTTGCCTTACTGGCTGACCTCCCCATGTAAACCCCCTCTCCTGTTATGCCCTTCAGCCTCTCATCATCTCTCTTACCATTACAGTATGAGCATTTGTTACTTTGACTATTTTTATTCTTTCCTGGGATGTGAGTGTTGCAAGCAAAACCACCTTTATTCACCAACCCTAATTGCCCGAGAGAAGGTGGTGTACCACATTCTTGAAGTGCTGTAATCGTGTGGTGTAGGCAGAGTGACAAAGCCATTAGGGAGGGAGTTCCAGGGTTTTGACCCAGTGACACTGAAGGAATGGTGATATATTTCTAAATCAGAGTGGACAGGTGGTTTAGAGGGGAATGTGCAGGTGGTGGTTCCATGTATCTGCTGCCATGTCCTCCTAGGTGGCCTTGGCTATGGGTTTGGGAGTTGCAATTTGAGGAGTTTTGGCGATTTGCTGCAGTGCATCTTGTAGATTTTGCACGCTGCTCATCCTCAGTATCCTCAGGTACTGAAGCAGTCCGTGTTCACATGCAACAATATCTGGACAATATCCAGGCTTGGGCTGCCAAGTGGCAAGTGACATTCGTGCCACACAAATGCCAGGCTATGACCATCACCAATAAGAGACAATCTAACTGCTGTGCCTTGACATTCAGTGGTGTTACCATCACTGAATCCCCCACTATCGAGATCCTGGGGGTTACCATTGACCAGAAACTCAACTGGACTCACCACATAAACACAGTGGCTACAAGAGCAGGCCAGAAGCTAGGAATACAGCGGCGAGTAATTCACCTCCTGACTCCTCAAAGCCTCTCTGCCATCTACAAGGCACAAGTCAGGAGTGTGATGGAATACTCCCCACTTGCCTGGATGAGTGCAGCTCCAACAACACTCAAGAAGCTTGACACCATTCAGGACAAAGCAGCCTGCTTGATTGGCACCACATCCGCTGTGTCCACCACCGATGCTCGGCAGCAGCCGTGTGTACTATCTACAAGATGCACTGCAGAAATTCACCAAAGATCCTCAGACAGCACCTTCCAAACCTACGACTACTTCCATTTCGAAGGACAAGAACAGCAGATACATGGAACACCACCACCTCCAAGTTCCCCTCCAAGTCACTCACCATCCTGACTTGGAAATATATTGCCGTTCCTTCATTGTCACTGGGTCAAAACCCTGGAATTCCCTCCCTAATAGCATTGTGGATCAATCCACAGCCGGTGGACCACAGCGGTTCAAGAAGGCAGCTCACCACCACCTTCTCAAGGGCAACTAGGGATGGACAAGAAATGCTGGCCAGCCAGTGATGCCCACATCCCACAAAAATGAATAGAAAAAAAACACTATTGCCACTGTGCGTTGGTACTGGAGGGAGTGAATATTGAAGGTGATGGATAAGATGCTAATCAAGTAGACTGCTTTGTCCTGGATCCTGTTGAACTTCTTGCATGTTGTTGGAACTGCACCAATCTGGTCAATCAAGCCGTATTCCATCACAGTCCTAATTTGTGTATCAATAGATAGTTACATAAAGGGTTACAGCACAGGAGACCATTTAGTTGTGTTCCTGCTGGCTATCTGTAAGAGCAACTGATTCGCGTGATAGACTGCACACCGCATCCAAGTCATTAATAGATGTCAAAGGAACTGGGTTCCGGGGACCTAGCTCTTGGGAGCCCTATATTGTATAACCTACCTTCAGGCTGAAAAACGATCATTTCACCATATTCAATTCCTATCTTTAAACCAACTTCATATTGCCTTTTTTCTGATCTGTTTTTCCCAAGCACTTTTTGTATAAAGGAATACTTAGTATCCAGTGCTGCCCTTTGTTGAGCCAATTCTCCATTCTCATGCCCATTTTGTCATACAATCCCTACAGTGTGGAAACGGGCCATTCTGCCCAACAAGTGTACACTGCCCCTCCAAAGTGCACCCCACCCAGACCCATTTCCCTACCCCTGCATTTTCCATGTCTAACCCACCTAACCTAAATATCCTTGGACGCTATGGGGCAATTTAGCATGGCCAATCCACCTAACCCTTACATCTTCGGAATGTGGGAGAAAACTGGAGCACCAGAGGAAACCTACGCAGACACGGAGAGCGTGCAAACTCCACACAGACAGTCACCCAAGGGTGGAATTGAATCCGGGTCCCTGGCGCTGTGAGGCAGCAGTGCTAACCACTGAGCTATCGTGTTGTGGCTGAATCTCACTGCCTGTCTTTGCTGTGATCTCTGGATTCAAGTCTATCCACAGGAGACTTTATTGCAATCTCTTGTAATACCTTACTACATTTCATTCCCAAGCTATTTATGTCTCAATCCTGGTGTACCTTGTTTATCTTTGCTTAAACTGCACCCTGATTTCCAACCCCATTACATTAGTTTAAACCTTTAGCAGTCTCAGGCAAGTAGGTGATATTCTTGCAATTTCCACTGGAGCAGATGTTGGTGTAAGGTACTTTGCTGAGAAAATAAGCAGTGTTGTTGTGTATAAGAGATAACACGGTGTGGAGCTGGATGAACACTGCAGGCCAAGCAGCATCAGAGGAGCAGGAAAGCTGACGTTTCGGGTCGAGACCCTTCTTCAGGAAAAAAAAATGCCCGCCTGCTGTGTTCATCCAGCTCCACACCGTGTTATCTCAGATTCTCCAGCATCGGCAGTTCCTACTATCTCTATTAGTGTTGTTGTGTATGCTGTGTCTTTTCAAATGAACAATGTGCTAGCTCCATTTCACTTGCTGGTGTTGGAAGAAGTGTCACCCAGACTATGACAACTACTACATTTTCTAATTTCCATGCATTGTCCTTTGAAGATAAGATTTCTGGCATATTCTGAAAGCATTGTTTGTGGCTTGCAGAGTGGGATTTGGCAGACTGTATGCATTTGTGCAACGAATCTTTGGCAAGTGCTTCCCTGCACAACTTCCAGCTCTGACTGTTTGACATCTGGCTTGGTTTTCATCTTGTCATCTAACCTGCCTGTTGAGCTAACCCCCTCTCCTGTTCTGCCTTCCACCCCCTCATCATCTCTCTTACCATTACAGTAAGGGCATTTGTCACTTTGACTATTTTTATTCTTCCCGGGAATGTGAGTGTTGCCTCTATTTCACAGAGAGATTGCAAAACAGAAAATTATATCCCTACCTTATCAATTGTTGCACAGTGCTTTTTGCTTGTGATCAGGACCTTTGCTCATTTCACCTTTTCCATTCCTTACAGTGTGCAAACTGAATCACATCCTGACAAATGGTGTAACCCAATGAGAGCAGCATACGCACTTTACTTATGATCAAAGATGTGATGAACATTAATTGCATGTGTGCTGTTTCGTCTTCCTGAATAAAACTAAGGCTCGGATATCAATGTTCTTGCAAAATGCCAAACATACTATAAAAAGAATCGATGTCAGGACTGTTTATGATGACATGCTCATGAGAACTACTGCAAATGTACTGTAAAGCAGTAGATGTATGTTGGCTTGGCTGCTTCTGGTTGGAGAACAATGCGGGGATTGGTACTACTTGCAGAGCAGTGTTGCTAACATTCTGATGAAAAACATGACACTCCCTTCTGTGTCCAACAAAGAAAGTTTATGACATTTGATGATCTCTCTTTGCAGGCATGCAGCCATGCATCATCTTTCATAAAGTAACTTAAGTAGCTTGCCCTTCTAGGTAACTGAAAGAAATTTTATCCTCTGTTTTGAGATTTTATGGTCAGGAGCCAAAACGTTTGAGACTTGCATTCCTCCAGCTGACATTTGGTCCTTTCAACATTCCTGATGCTGTTGATCTTGTTTGCATTTGTCTGGGACACAGTGGACCACTCTTGACTTGTCCATTTTGGGTTGTCTCACAAGAACTCTTAGCACTTGGTTATTAGACTATTGAAATGTTAATTCTGGTTTAGTGACTTGAATCAATACCATAGCAACTCCTATTTATAATGAATCACTTGAGGGGATAACTGACCTCTGAAGAAAATGTGAATGCTTTTCTTTGTTTGTCTTGATGAAGGATTAATCCATCATGATAGGTTAGAGGTAAGGGTTACAATCCCGATGTACGTACCAACATCTCATTATCCACTTTGCTCACTGCTTCAACAACTAATAGTTGAGCAAATAAGTTATGAGCAGTTTTTAGTGCAATTTCCCTGCCCTTCAGTTACTATACATTTTCCTGTATCCTTGGAAGTCTTTAATTTCATCATCTTGACAGGATCCTGAGAGCTGATACTTTTAGTGTTGTTGTTACTTCTGACGAAACGTCATGAATACCTTCTCTCCCTTTACCTTGACCATCATTGCTGTAATGAAATATCCTGAGCTTTTGCATAGGCTGCCTAGCACATTGCTACAGCACTCTCAACCAGTCTACATTTGTTTGCAATATCAGATCTTTGCTGCAAGATTGTGTTCAGTGTTATTGAGCTCAGTCGGACTGGCATCTATGACTGGGAGGTATCCAGTGTTTGATTTCTGTGGGATTGAAGTTCTGTGAAGCAGGCTGTTGAAGCCAGTTCATTCAGGCAAAGCATTGTATTCATTTCTGAAAACTGAGGAAATAAGCTGTTTTCGTCACCTTGGACATGCATAAGATTTTTAGGCCCTATCTGTACTATCTTCTCAGAACCTGTGCACTTGTCATTTATTCTCCACTATACGAATCAATATTCGCAGTGAGGTCTAGTGGTTGTATGAATTTAGTTCATATAATTTTCTTGGGTACTTTTGGTTGCTTTACTCTGGCTGAGTCATCCCTTAGAATTATTATGCTATTTGCGTTGAAAGTTGTGCCCTTTCCTGACAATGTGTGCCCACAGACAGTATTTGCTCGATGCAGTTGAGAAAAAGAGCTTGGAGAAATTCAGTGGCAGCTTGGTAAAGTTAACTGTTTGATTTAAAAACTGAAATTGTGTCAGTGATTAAATACTTAGGAGCAGTCAAAAGATCTGGAGAACTTTATCTCGGGTGAAGAGAGTGCTCACGTCTTAGTAGTTCAGTCATTGAGGAAGTCACAGTCTGAGAGGCTTTGAAGGAGTTCCAAAGCTAGATCTTCAGAAGTGAAGAATTAGAATCCCTTGCAAAGGTGATAGAGCTTTCATGGGATTTGGTGAAGTATGTTGTCACCAACATCTGGTGATGTCTGCCTTGACTGCGTCAATCATTTAAAGTGTAGCCTGTGGGATATTAGACCACAGTTTGTCTGTTAACTCGTTTACCTTGTTGATCATGAATATCTAAGTTTTATATATAGTTTATGTGGTTTAGAATCATTTATCTTACCTGTTTGGTAAACCAGGTTAGTTATTACTGTTGTTGTTTGCTTTGTACAATAAAGATTATATCTTTTTGGTGTTTCAATTCACCCTTGGGAACCCTGGCACTTTATTGTTTGGTTCTTCCACGCGTTCTATTCTTTAAAAGATTATGGACTATGAAGTCAGATCATAACAAATAGCTAGATTGTCCAGTATTCTCCAAACTGGGATCATTATGCTACTCTTTGTTTGAGATTTTGGGTCTTGTACAAGGAAGCTTTGATACCCTCTTTCTGCAAGATGCATTTCTAAAACAAATTGTTTGGTTTTGTCATTCTAAGAGCCTCCAGTTCTTTACAATTTTTCCCTCGATAACCAAATCACAAGTGCAGATATCCTGTCTGGTGGAGGTTGCTTTTTGCAGGATGGTCTTGTTGCTTTTTGATAACAAACATTTGTATATCTCAGATAATGGCTGAGATGATATCTGTTCAGAAGCGACAAGATCGTGTCCACAGATGAGTAACAAGATTGCATCTCAATACTGTGATAGAATAGATAGATAGATAGAATCCCTACAGTGTGGAAACAGGCCCTTCGGCCCAACAAGTCCACACCGAACCTCGGAGCATCCCACCCAGACCCATCCCCCTATAACCCACCTAATCTACACATCCCTGAGCACTATGGGAAATTTAGCATGGCCAACCCACCTAACCTGCACATCTTTGGACTGTGGGAGGAAACCCATGCAGACACGGGGAGAATGCGCAAACTCCACACAGACAGTCGCCTGAGGCTGGAATCGAACCCGGGTCCCTGGCGCTGTGAGACAGCAGTGCTACCCACTGAGCCACCGTGCTGCCCCTGCCCCTGTGAGGAGCAGCATACCTGCCATTGTGGTCTCGCATTGTATCAACCTCTCTTTTTGTCTCTTCCGGTTGTTCTTGTTCTTGTCTTTCTTGCCAGGAAGGCCTTGCGGGTATTCCCTTGGTTTTGGACATGTTTGAGCAAATCTGTTGAACCTTAGTGATGACTTCACTCCTATCTGCTCTGGTTCTGCTTCAGCCAAACAAAAATGAAAAGTTAAGTTCTTAAAAAGTCAAGAAATGAAGTGCAGACAGGGAATGAGGAGTCAAAGCATCAGAAAGAAAGAGAATGTAAATGAATGTGATAGATGTTATTAATGATTCACCCAAAATATCGTTTTTAAATTTTTGATTGACTTGACCAGCGTAAGCTTGAGAATTCCCAACTCCTCAGTGTGTGGAGTAAGTGACATAAGCACGTGGGATTAAAGCAGGCCCACAGTATGGCTAAGTCAGATGGTGAGAGGAATATGAATATAACCATGCATATATTAAAATAATTCCAGATGAAATATTATAAAATTACATGTCTTGCATTCACAGTTCTGAATTTCTTTTTTCTAGCTTTTTGGCTGTGTCACTTTTTTTGCATTTTTGTAGGAATGTAGCAATGCAGGCCATATTCAATCACATTTAGGATGACTGCAAATCTGGTGCAATAATCAGCACCAAATCTAAACTTTCATTTGCCTTTTCAGCCTTTGCTTCTCTTGTTCCAGTGAAATAATTGAACACTGGTGAGAATGTTGTCCAGCTACAATCTGAGAACGGAATTGATCCTTTGGCATCGATGACAACACACCTACAGCAAGCCATTTCTCGGGAGCAATAGGAACAGAAAAGGCTGGACCTCAGACATTACCTCTCTTTCTGTCTTTACAGATGCTGCTTGTTTCCAGCATTTTTTGCTTTTATTTAAGATTTCCAGCAACAGCAATAGTTCGTTTTCTGATTGTTTTGTAGTGCAGATATCATTGCCTAACTTTTGCAAAACTGTCAAGTGCATCAGTTGTGATTGGTAATAAAATTTGCTATCAATGATATCATCACTGTAGATTTTTGTGTGATTTTCTGTATGCTTCTCAATCATATTTTCTCACTCTTTCAAGACAGGAATGTTGATTTTTGTGATGTGGTTTCCAAATTTGCATTGTTATTAATTTAAAGTGCTTACAAAGTGGAGACAGTGAACACGAATTTTTTTGTGACTTATGTCCATATCTACCTCCAAGCAGCACCACAAACCGTTCTGCGGTGTCATTTAGAGCTGCATACTGGTTAGAGAATGAGGTGCACTTGGGGGATTCCTGCATAGCATAGTCGTCGCCCATTGCCCCTCTGCCTGCATGTTCTTAAACTGCTAGGTTCTTGCAGTGCTCTCTCATCAGTCTTTTTAATTTTCAGTGCTTTTTCTGTCTCCTGCTGACTCCCTCAGGCTTGCTGTCTGTCTCTACGGACTCCTTGCCTTTAATTCTGGGTCTGTGGCATTCTTTCTCCTTGGGTTCTGTCTTGACTGCTGCACAAACCTTCAGGAGTTAAGAGGTGAGTTGCACACTGCAGGATTCCTAGCTCTCCCTGCTTTCGCTGTCTTACTAGCACTAACACACATGCAGGCAGACGCAGACACACAAACAGACACAGACACACCTTGCTTGCGACCCCGTAGCCAAAGAACACAGTATGACTTTGGTGAGGAAGCAAGGATGCTGTCAACTATAAAACCATATCCGAGCATGCCTCCATCTCTTAAAGGGAAAAAATTCAAAGAGAGCTGTGAAAGGTTTTAATAAAAATCATAGGATGTGGGCATTGCTGGCTAGGCCAGCATTTGTTACCCATCTCTAGTTGCCCTCGAGAAGGTGGTGTTGAGCTGCTGCCTTGAACTGCTGCAGTCCATGTGCTGTTTCAGTACCAGACGTGAAGAACAGACAGTAAGTGCTTTACATTTTGCTGTATTTCTCTGCATTCATCTTGCTGTTGGTTGAACTGGTCCTTCGCTTGACCATTTAACTCTCTCTATGCTCGTTTTAGTTTCTTCCTAAAGTGATCTCTAACGATTGTACTTCTTTTGCAGTATTTTGGCCAGATGAGCAGGGTGGATGGAATTTCCGATCTTCCCAGTGTCCCAGTAGGAGGACAACAGCCCCTCCTCGAGTATGAGAGAGCTCCTCAACAGGCATCTCTTGTTGACAATGCCATGTTACAAGACAACACCACTGAAGTTGGAATCTTGCAGGATAGCTCTGTAAGTCACGAGATGGTGGGTTCTCACCGCCTCCTGCAGAGCGGAGCAATTAGCCATCCAGGAATGATAACTGGCAGTGACCCAATGCCTCAGACCACCTTGAGAAATGCAGATGGACCAGACAGTCATGCTGCTGTTACTGTGACACAGAGTTTACCCTGTGCAACCCAAGTAAGTACCTTTTCTCAAAAGCTCTAAAGAGCCTTGGGAGTCCCAAGTATGCAAACACGAAAAGCTAGTCGATTGGTTTGTGAGCCTGTCAAAAAGGCCAATGGAGTGCTGACCTTTATCTTGAACGCAAGAATACAAAAAGGAGGAAGCTATGCATGAGTTGTATAGTGCCTTGATCAGACTCCGTTTGGAATACTAGGTTCAGTTCAGCACCCTTCAGCATGGATCTGTTGGCCTTGGAGGGATTGTAGCACACATTTACCAAAATGGTACTGGATTTAACAGAGTTAAATTGTGAGGACAGATTTCATAAAGCTGGATTGTATTCTCTTGAGTATAGAATATTGAAAGATGATCTGATGTTTAAAATGTTATAAGATTCTATAGGGTAGATACTGTCACAACCTCCTTCTGTTATCTTTGCTTCCATGCTTCTTTCTTTGGACAAGAATCCTATTCCCCCCCATATAGAGCCTTTCACCTGTCTCAATACTCCTGCTCCACCTGACCCCTCCCTCTGGCTGTTGACTGGCATTTTATTTCTTCTTTAAGAACTGCTGATGTGACATTGGCTGCCTTAGCTTCTCTGCTCCCCTCACTCACTTGAACCTGTCTCCCTATGAGCTTGCTGCGCTCTGTTCTCTCAGGTCCAACCCTTATCTTGCTATGAAACCTGCTGATAAGGGAGGATGCGATTGTCTTTTGGTGTCCAGACCTCTACCGGGCAGAGGCTGAGTGCCAACTCTCAGACACTTCCTCCTATCTCCTCCTGGGTCATGACCCCATTGCTGAACACCAAGCTGTTGTTTCCAGGACTGTCATGGCCCTCATCCTTGATGGCGAACTCCCCTCCACAGCTTTCTATCTCTCAGTCCTCCAACCCTGCCGAGCCTGCATCTCGCTCCTTCCCAAAATCCACAAACAGGACTGCCCTGGCAGACCCGCTGTTTTAGCTTGTTCCTGCCTCGCTGAACTTTTTCTTCCTAACTTGACCCTATTTCACCCCCTTTCATTGTCTAGTCTCTTCCTCTTACATTCATGATCATCTTCCCTAAATTGATAGGTCAGTAGTGAGAATGTTATTGATGCCTGCATAATGTGTAGTTCCATTTCTGGTTCCTTATACTGATGCAGTCTGTGCCCGCAACACCTGGAAAACATTCAGACTTGGACTGATTGGATAGATGGTAGCATTAGCAGTAATGTTACTGGACTAGTAATCCAGGCAGCTAGGCTGATGCTCTGGGGATGAGTTGAAATCTCTCCATGGTAGTAAGGAGAATTTTAAATTCAATTAATTTATAGGTCTGGAATTTAAAAAATTGGTCTCTGTAATAATGATCTTAAATCTGTTTTGCCAGGTCACTGCACCATCAGCTAATAGGAAAGATTTTTCCTACCTTACTTTAGCATATCATGATCTTGTACACATTTCATAGAAGATCATAGAATCCCTACAGTGTGGAAACAGGCCCTTCAGCCCAACAAGTCCACACCGACCCACAGAGGAGCCCATCCAGACCCCCTCCCCCCCCCCCAATCTACACATCCCTGAACACTACAGGCACTTTAGCATGGCCAATCCACCCTAACCTGCACATCTTTGGACTGTGGGAGGAAACCGGAACCCCCAGAGGAAACCCATGCAGATGTGGGGAGAATTTGCAAACTCTGCACAGACAGTCACCCGAGGGGTGAAATCGAACCCGGGTCCCTGGTGCTGTGAGGCAGCAGTGCTAGCCACTGAGCTACTGTGCTGCCCCGAACATACTTTCACCCCAGATGGGACACAAGCCCACAATCCCTGGCTTAGGAGGCCAGTGCCTTACCCATTTATCAAATATCCCCTCTTTCGCTGAGGAGAATAGCCCTCCCCTTTCTAATCTTACTGTAACTAAAATATCCCATTTTCAAACTATGCTAGTAAACCTCAGAAGATTTTAATTTAAACTTAGTTAGCCAAATGGCAGTTGATTTTTCTTTTTCTGTAAAACATTTTAAGTGATTTGATTGGTTGCATAAATGATAAAATTGTGACTGTCAGTGTGTAGTTTGCTTATCACAAAGGGCAACATGTTCCTATTTTAGGGCTGGCAGACTCTACCTTACAAATGTTTACATAGGCACATTTTAAACATTAAATGTAGCATGGCTCAAAGTCACGGAACCTAGGAAGTAAAGTATGTCGGTGGGCAAGATTTTTATTACCATACAGAAGGGAATGATGGCTTTGGGGCAATATAATTGATGTAATAATCTTTAAAAGTAATAGATTTATCATCGTGCAAAATGCCTTATCAGTTAAGTTTTCAAACTAGAGTCTTAAACTGGGTGAACAAAGCAAACCTCCATAGGTCTGCCTTTATTGGTCGGGGCATCAAGTACAAGAGTTGGAAAGTGATGTTGCAGCTTTATAAACTTTGGTTAGGCCACACTTAAGAGTATTGCATTCAGTTCTGGTCACTATGTTACAGGAAGGATGTGGAGGCTTTGGAGAGGGTACAGAAGAAGTTTACCAGGATGCTGCCTGGATTAGAGCTCATGAGCTATAAGGAGAGTCTGGGCAAACTAGAGTTGTTTTCGCTGGAGCAGTGGAGGCTGAGGAGGAGACCTGATAGAAGTTGATAAAATTGAGAGGCATAGATAGGGTTTACAGCCAGAATCTCTCTGTTCCTCAAGAGTTGAAATGTCTAATACTAGGGGGCATGCATTTAAGGTAAGAGAGGGGCGGGGGGTAGTTCAAAGGAGATGTGAGGGACAAGTTTTTTGGTAGGTGTCTGGAAGTAGCACGTGCTTGGAACACGTACCGGGGTAGTGGAGGAGGTAGATAGGCATATGAATAAGCAAGGAATGGAAGGATGTAGGCAGAAAGGATTAGTTTAATTTGGCAAGATGTTCGGCACAACATCATCATTGGCTATTTCGCTAGAGGAACTTCCTTGCTGTTTAAATAATTCCATTGGATGTTTTACTTCTGCCTGAGAGGGAAGTTGGGACTTCAGTTTAACATCTCATCTGAAATTTGTCACCTGTGACAGTGCAGCACTCCTTCAGTGCGACACTGGTGTTGCATAGGTTACTAAGTTGCTGGAGTGGAGCTTGGATTCATGACCTTTTCACGTGGTGCTATCAGTGAGCCATGGCTGGCATTCTACACCAAGGGCATAGCAGTATCAGTGACATAGAGAGCCTCAGAATGGTCATGACTGTTGTTTTATGTGAAACCTTCCTTATGCGTTATTTCTTCTCTTGAAAGGTACTGGGAAAAAGCAGGGTGCTTGACGGAGTTGAACAGCTTGATGGAAAGAAGCAAGGCGAACAAGAAGACCTAGAAAAATTGAGGGAAAATGAAAATCTTTTGAAGCTCGGAGAGAATGAAGAATTGCTGAAGGTCAGACAGCATGAAGAATTGATGAAGAAACAAAAGAGTAAAAAAATTCGTACTCCTTCCAAAGTAAGTTTTCAATGCTTTTTTGTAAAAATTGTGGCCTGGAGTTTCTGTTAGGGGTGTAACCTAGAGAATGCACTGAAATGGTCTTGGGGAGGAGAAACTGCATGTAAGTCCTTTTTGCATAAGGCTCGCTTGCATAGGACCAAATGTAAACTCTCACTACATGAACTAGCACAATCCAGCAGCAATATTGAGCATAGTTGTTGCAGCCTCAATATTACTGAATTCAGCTCACTTTAATGAGAAGAGTTGGCCAAAGCATCGCTGCAACTAGGCCAGTCAAGAGTTTCATTCGCTGTTGGTCACAGGCCTTGGGTTCCAAGGGCTAATCAGTAGACTGAATTTGAATTCAGATTAATTTAATCATGTTATTAGTGGCAACAGCATGTTGAGAAACTGACGTGAGTGAAGCTACTGTTGATTGCTGGAGAGTGCAGATCAAGTTAGTAGCAACGGTTTGTGAGATCCGCAGCCCTTGTGCCTATGATTCTAGGTGCAGTGTGATGAGCCATCCTGGGACAGGCACAGTTGGAAGAAACCTGCTGTGCTGACTAGGGGACCTGGCCAGTTTTGTGGACTTTTGAGACTGAGTCAAAGGTCATGGAAATGATGGCATTAAGTGGCATTTGCAGAATTTGTAAGGTGCAGGAGCAGGCCATTCATCTCATTGTGGCCGCAATGGCTCTATTAACTATTCCAGCTCCATCATCTAGTGCCAATCTTCTGCCTTTTCCCCCATATCCCTGCACGTCATTACTATCCAAAAAGCCACCCAATGCCTTTTTGAATGCCTCAATTGAACCTGCCTCCACCATGTTTCCAGGCAGTGCATTCCATATCCTGACAACTTGCTGTGTGAAAATGTTTCTTTTCGTATCATCCTTCTTTTTCCAATGACTTTAAATTTATGCTTCCTGATCTTGTTTCTTTTACAAGCAGAAACAGTTTCACCCTATCTACTCTGTTCACCCCGCTCATGATTTTAAAAACCTCAATCAGACTCATCTTGGCTGCCTTCTGTCCAGGGAGAACAGTCCATTTTCTTCAATCTATCCTCATGCTTGAAATTTCTCATATGTGGAACCATTCTTGTAAGTCACTTTTGCACACTCTCCAATGCATTTGCGTCTTTCTTTTGGTGGGAGGCCCATAACTGTACTGAGTCCTCCAGCTGAGGTCTAAAAAGTGTCTTGTATAAATTCAACATCACCACCTTGTTCTTGTATTCTGTGCCCCTATTAATAGAGCCAAGGACACTCTATATTTATTTCACTCTTCACATGTCCTGTTACCTTCCATGATCTATGCACATATATACACTGAGATCTCTCTGCTTCTGCACCCCCTTTAGAATTGTACCCCTATTTTATATCGTCTTTCGCTGTTCTTCCAAAGTGCATTACCTCATAGTTCTCTGCATTGAACTTCATATGCCATCTAATTAACCACTCTACCGACTTGTTGATGTCCATTTGGAGTTCTGCACCATCCTTCTCAAGTTAACAATTCTTCCGTGTTTAGTGTCATCTGCAGACTTGGAAATGATCCCCTGCACACCAAGATCCAGGTCATTAATGTACATCAGGAAAAGCAAGAGTTCCAATTCCGACCCCTGTGGAACTGCATTACAAACCTCCTTCAGCCCAAAATACGTTCACATTCAAATATCCATTATCAGTACAACTCTATTTAAAATTCCCTGATATTTTGCATTGTTTGACCTAGATAGTGCTGTTATCCTGATGGGAACTCCAGACCTGAAATCGGAATTACTTGTGCTGCTTTGTGCTCAAAGTGGGAACATATCTGTTTGTTCACATGAGAACTATTTAAATGATAATACAAATGACTGTTCGAAGGGTTTTTCTAATAGTTTGGTGGGCACATACAGTGTCTACATGTTAACGTACTACATAAAGTAGATACCACACGAAGGCCTGGATGGTTCCATAATGTCACAGTGACAACAAATGCGGTATTACTCTGTTGTTCTGGGGAGTTAAATGTAGTTTGTTTGAACAGTGTAAACCAGCATCAGGGAAAAGTGAAAAAAAATGTGTTAGAAGTGGGGAAACGAACAGAGCAACGAGATGAGAACGGGGCACTGGGATTCATCTTGGATTGCTGTATCAAAGGAGCTGCTGCAAACATGAAGTACTGAACAGCCTCCAGTTGTGTAAATCTCAATTGTTTCTATTTAGTCTTTACCTTGTGCCCAGCTTAATGTTTGAAAATGGTGAAGAGTGAGCCCAATAACCCCTCTAGATGGCTTTTAACCTTCCCCTTGATAACTTCTATACTGTGCATGGGATATCCATGCCTTTCACGTTGAACTGCATTTGCAGTTGAGCGTCTCAAGTTCTCAAGTTCTGTTCGTAAAATCTCGGCTGCATCTTCTGAGTTTATGCACATCTTTTGTCATTTGGTAATTATCTAGTATTGTGACTGCAGACCAGACTATTCCTGTAGGTCAGGAACTGGAAGTTGGGAATTTCCTCATGCATGTTTCTGACTGGAGTTTCTGTTGCACTCTGATAAAGTTACGCTGATAGTATTGGGCATGTTTCAGCTCTACCTCCCCACCATCTCTATTGACTAAATTGTTGCAAAGTTGTGACACTGCTTATTCAATATCCAGTACAATTAAATATTGGGAAGACTGAGCCACTGTTTTCAGTCCCAGTTCCTACGACACGTAGATCAGATGGGCCTGTCTCTGCATGGAAGTTTAGTCTGACCACTGCCTCTCTCTATGTAGAACATTTGTTTGACCTGAAGCTACAAAAGGCATTTAGTGCATATCCCTTTTATGAAATATCCAGTTCTGTATTCGTAATAGTGGTAAAGGGTAACATACGAACGTCAGTGAGAAAGGATCTTGGCTGAGACTCAGGAAGAAGAGATCAGGAATGCAAAAGCCAGAAAATGCTGGTGAAAGTAGTTTATAAACCTTATTAAGTTTTATATTGTTGGACAGGGTGTTAAGCAAGAAATAATTGGAACTTTATAACAAAAATGATAAAATAATTGTGGGGACCTTCATTATTCTTGTAGACTGGATAAATCAAATTGGCAAAGATCGCCTGGGAGATGAATGTAGAATGCTTCTGGAACGTTATATTATGGAACCAACTGGGTCTGAAGCTATATTAAAATAGAAGCATAGGAAATAGGAGCCGGAGTAGGCCATTCCTTCCTTCAAGCCTGCTCCACTATTCATTATGATTAGGACTGATGATCCAATAGCCTGTCCTGCTTTTTCCCTATATCCTTTGATCCCTTTAGTCCCAAGTGCAATATCCAACTCCTCCTTGAAATGGTACAATGTTTTGGCCTTGACTGCTTTCTGTGGTAGCACATGCATTTAGAACCCTACCTACTTCCTCTGGTTCCACACACAAATTACCAATGTGGTCCTTAATGGTCTTACTGTCTCCCTAATTGTCCTTTTACCCTAATATACTTGCAAAATAACTTAGGATATAACAAGTAAAATAAAGGAAAATCCTTCCATGCTCTGTTTTTGCACTCCTAATTTCCTTTAAGTTCCCCCTAATGCATTCTATACTCCCCTAGGGCTTATACTGTTTTGAGCACTCTCTGCCTCTGATAAGCCTACCTTGTTCTCTTTATCCAATCCTGTATATCCCACAATATCCAGGGTTTGCTGGATTTGTTGGTCCCACCCTTTTGTCTTTATTGGAATGTGTTGGCCCTATCCCCTCCCTATTTCATTCTTGAATGCATCCCACTGCTTTGACTCAGATTTACCTAAAGGTGTCTGCTTCCAGTCCACTCTGGCCAAATCAGACCTGGTCTTTTTAAAATCTGCTTTTCATTAGAATCATAACCATGTGGAAAGAGACCATTTGGCCCACTGAGTCTACACCTACCTTCCGAAGAGCATCCCATTCAGACCCAGACCCCGAACCCCACATTCACCAAAGCTCATCCACCTAGCCTACACATTCCTGGACACTATGGAGCAATTACCCATGGTCAGTTCACCTAGCCTTTATATCTTTGGACTGTTGGAGGAAACCAGAGCACCCGGTGGAAACCCACGCAGACATGGGGAGGACATACAAACTCCACGCAGACAGTCACATGAGGCTGAAATTGAACCTGGGACCCTGGCACTGTGAGGCACCAGTGCTAACCACTGAGCCACTGTGCTGTTTTTTTTTCCCAGCTTAGAAACCTGATTTCAGGCCCATCCTTGTCTTTTCCATGACAGCCTTGAAACTAAAAGAGTTATGATAGTTGTCTGCAAAATGCTCCGCAACTGATACTTCAGCCACTTGCCTGGCTTCGTTACCTCAAATTAAGTCCAAAACTGTCCCCTCTGTTGTAGGGCCTTCTGTGTACTGGCTTAAAAAGCTCTCCTGGATGCAGTTTAAGAATTCTGCTCTCTCTATACCTTTCGCATTATCAAAGGCAAAAAAAAACCTGACACCAGCTTATAGTCCAACAGGTTTATTTGAAAACCCTGGCTTTTGGAACGTTGTTCCTTCATCAGGTGTATTGAGAGAGGTATCAAGACACCGAATTTATAAGTAAAAGATCAAAAGATCATGCAACTGATGTGAATGTATTGGATAAACCTAAAATGTCTGGCTGACTCTCTGCTGTTAAATCTTTAATCAGTTAGAAAGGAGATGCAAGTTTCGACTGATTAAAATGCAGATCCCAGAATTTCTTTCATGTCACCGCTCCTCCTTTCTTTTACTTATAAATTCTGTGTCTTGATGCCTCTCTCAATACACCTGATGAAGGAGCAAAGCTCCGAAAGCCAGGGTTTTCAAATAAACCTGTTGGACTATAAGCTGGCTTCGGGTGTCTTTTCACCTTGTCCAACACTGGCACCTCTACATCACTTTCACATTATGACTACTCCAATTAACGTTGGGAAGTTGAAATCCCCGACTGTCATTATCCTATTAGTTTTACACTTCTCTGTTGGACGACATTCTGAAAGTGCAACTAGGCAGCCTATTGCCAACAAAGATGTGGAGTAGCAGTTTCAGTTTAGAGTCTGATATGATGCTAAGGTTGCAAGGAGGAGTGTGGATTAACCTCAGTTTATAGATACATAGGCATAGAGTAGACAGCTTGGGAATAATGTTTGCGGCACAAAACAATGTGAATGACTTGATTTAGTTTGTGCAAATTTCCACTCACTCAGTACTGTGTGTGTCAAACCCAGCATCAGACACAGTAGCAATCAGCAATTGTAAACCTGTATGATTGTTTTTCCTGTAAACTCGATTTTAACTGGGTCCGCTATATCATTTATATCAACACAAATTCCTCCAAATTGAAGTAGGAACTACTGGTTTGCAAACATTTTCTAAACCTCAAGTCTCTGTTTTAATCTATTACAAGGGTGCAGCATCATGACTCGAAGTTTGGAGAGGCATTGCAGTAAGCAAGATTGAGTTGCTATTTTCAACATCTTTACTGCATCCTGTCGAGCATTAAATAGCTACTTTTGCTATTTTCTACCATTCTTGGTGTTTTGACTGCTGCACCGCATTGCTGAGTAGTTGCACATGCTTGGTTTTCTGCAGGCTTACTGCCTCATTGGGAGACGACGCCCCAAACAAATTGTCGGCAGATGAAATCTTGATATTGGAAATTTGCATTGTGCTGTTATCCAAATTCATGACAAATTGCATGAGGCCTCTGTTAATTCTTTTATATATTGAATTCTCTATTGTGGGTTATTTCTGATTTGTGTGGGAAAGAAAGGACGTGCACTTCCTGGGAAATCTCATACCCTGACCCCAGTTTTCTTGATATACCTTTCATCAAGACACTTGAACAGGAAGTCTGTGCTATTGATGTCACTATTATGTGCCCACACCTCCCTGGAAGCAGAAGCATTGTATCCATTGTTGCTGTCTGTCCCTTGTTGTCCTACTGGCTAACCTCCTCGCTGTCAGCTGTATTCTTTGCTATTTTGCTGGCTGCTGACCCTACCCTTGTTGCTGGCTGGCTGCCTCCCTTACTGCCTGGAGGGAGGTGGCTCTGAATTTTTGTGTCAACCGTTTAGTAATTCATTTCAGGGGTGCCAGGTTACTGCATGAAATAAACTTTAAATATGAAGCTATTGCATACACCTGCAGCACTGCTTACAGTGATGTCACAGGCACTCTGACTGCATGAGCTGAATGTGCCCTCTATTAGCACCAAATGCAGCCTTTTCTCCTTTTCTGTCCTGGAGGCACTGAGTCACAAGGATTACTGTTCCAGAGTTGCCAGCAGCCCTTTGGTATCTTGCTAATGTGACGAGTGATTGTATAAATTTATAGAGTGAGCACTCAGCAAGCTTATCGGACTGAAGCATGTATCTTAGCAACGTTGACACAAACTCCCTTCCTAGCAAGGCCGCTGTATAACAATCCAGAGTGGGAAGCCTGATCGATTTGGTTCATTACATTTCACTACAATGAGAGTGAATGGGAAATATGGGATTTCTGATGAAGGGTTTAGGCCCGAAACGTCAAGTTTTCCTGCTCCTATGATGCTGCTTGACCTGTTGTGTTCATCCAGCCCCATGCTTGTTATCTTGAATGGGAAATAATTTGCTTTGTTGATATTATGTAGCAGTTAAATAAACAGAAATGGATGGGTCTGTTTGGAATTCTGTCCAGTGCATGTAATAACCACTGAATTACACAACAAGATAATTTGTGTGTGGAGCTTAAAGTATCTTCTGAAAATTGAAATGAGGTATCAAAAACATTCCTGTAATGAGAATGATTTTCATGCATTGGAGTTCTGGAGTGAGTGGTTGAGTTCATTGGAATTCAATGTGGTGGAAACGCCACCCATTTCCTTATTAAGATCTTCTCGTTCCTATCTCTGCACCAAGAAACTGCTTTATTCTCAATGCCCATTGCCCTAGTGTCCTTCCTCGACCGTACATTTTATATAAATGATCCATCCCACCACCGCAGCTGTTGCAGCCTGTCTATCTGAAGTCTGGATTGCCTTTTATCATTTACGTCATTACTTCCGTGACTCCCTTTCCATCCAGATTTTCCTGCTATCTCCAATCTCATTATCATCACCAGCAGCCTATGGAATAAAATCTTCCAGAGCTTCTCCACGAATGCAGTCACATTCTGAAACTCCTAACTTTCTTGTTTCTAGCTGTCCCTCTGGCCTGGTCCCTTTGCTCCCTCCTCCCTCCCTCCTTCCCAGAAAATTAATCATTGTCTTACATTCCTGTTATTTCCCCTTTATAGCACAGATTTTTACCCTTTCAGGCTAAAGGGGAGCAGATGAGATTGCATGCTGCAAAATTAGACTTCTCATCAGTCACTGAAATTGGCACAACCATGCTTTTTCCCTTCTGTTTCCTTGCCTGTTCCCCTAACTGCATCGACTCTTAGTGGGATACTATTTCTTGACTATTGATGTTTTCGAGTTCCACAGGCACCCATGGTTTCTAGGTGCAATTGCTTGACGCCAGTTGTTGTTTTGTTTGCACTTCACCTGGCACTGACTCATGGTTTGGTTACAGTTCACCAGCGTCAACTCATTGGAG
Organism: Ginglymostoma cirratum; assembly: GCA_024137785.1. Classification (NCBI taxonomy): domain Eukaryota; kingdom Metazoa; phylum Chordata; class Chondrichthyes; order Orectolobiformes; family Ginglymostomatidae; genus Ginglymostoma; species Ginglymostoma cirratum. Next base: position 10,107,709 of record JAHRHZ010000089.1, read on the forward strand.
TGCAGTTCCTCTGGCACTGACTTGTGGGAATGTATGGGTCCAATGGAGTTGACTTGAAGGAACGTATAGCTGTGGCATTGTCCCTCATTGGTGTCCAGTTTCTATGCACTGTCTCACTAGGATAGAATTTCCCCAGCACATAGTTTCCTTTGGCACTAGCTAGCACTGACTTCCACCTGATGCTGAAAGCTACTGAGTACATTGCAAGACTTTGTTAGGAACACAGATGAAATCAAGGTATCTGAAAGACCTTCCAACAACCCAATACCCAACTTAAAGCACCACCAGCCACACATTGAGTCATTCAGCACAGAAACACACCCTTTGGTCCAACTCGTCCATGCTGACCATAATCCCAAATTATTCTAGTCCCATTTGCCTGTGTTCCTGCATCTATCACTTCCTCTGGCAGTTCATTCCACTTACGATCCACCCTCTAAAGTTGCTCCTCGGGCCCCTTTTAAATCTTTCTCCTCTTGCCTTTAAAAATATGGCCCCTAGTTTTGAACCCTGCCCCCCCACCAAAAAAAAGGTAGGGAAAAGACCATTGCTATTCACCTTATCTAAGCCCCTCGCGTTTTTATAAACATCTATAAGGTCACCCCTCAACGTCCGATGCTCCAGTGAAAAAACGCCTAGCCTATCCAGCCTATTCTTATAATTCAAACCCTGCAGTCCTGGGCAACATGCTGGTAAATATTTTCTGAACTTTTTTTTTCTTTTTTCCAGTTTAGTAATGTCCTTCCTATTAACAGGATGACCAGAACTGGACACAGTATGCTAAAAATGGCCTCACTAACGTCCTGTACAACCTCAACGTGATGGCCCAACTCATATACTCAGTGGTCTGAGCAATGAAGGCAGGCATGTCAGATGCTGCCTTCACCACCCTGTCTACATGAGATGCAACTTTCAAAGAACTATGTACTTGAATCCTAGGCGTCAAAGTTTGACAACACTACTCGGGGCCCTACCATTAACTGTATAAGTCTTGCCTTTGTTTTACCAAAATGCAATACCTTACGTTTATCCATTTTAAACTCCATCTGCCAGTCCTCAGCCCATTGGCCCAATTGATCAAGATCCCTTTGTAATCTTAGATAACCTCCTTCACTGTTGACTCTACCACCAATTTTGTTGCCATCTGCAAACTTATTAACTATGCCTCCGAAATTCACATCCAAATTGTTTATATAAATGGTAAACAAAAGTGGGCCCAGCACTGATTCTTGCGGCACATCGTTGGTGACAGGCCTCCAGTCAAAAAACAACCTTCCATCATTACCCTTTGTCTCCTACCATCAAGCCAATTTTGGATCCAGTGGGACCTTCAGATCCTTGACTGAATGGTTTGAAATTTCTGCAGAAAGTTTCCCTGAACCATCAAATTGTGCGCGCACACCTTGCCTCCACACACCCTGCCCCACGTACACCCACACTCACATACCCCAGGCATGCACACCACCCACACTCTCGCACTTTTTAAAGGCTTTTTTACAAAACAGTTCCTCCCTGAGGGCTTTGTCCAGGAGGTCCTGAGGCTGTGACATGAAGAAATCCTGTTCATTTTTACAGTTCAGTCCCTGCTGTAATGCTGGGAGGGTCCCTGAGATTGTGGCAAATTTTGCAGATTAAGTTCATCAGCCATCTCAAAGCCAATCAAACAGAGTTGCAGCAAATCATCCTTGATCCCAAGGGACTGCCAAAGATTCACGTTGATCCCCAGCAACTTAAGTTGCTAACATTGCTTTATCCCCACGTAACTAGTTTCACATCTCTGGCTTTGTAATGAAATTCTCTCCTTGCTTCTCCTGCGCTTTGCCATGTTGCCAAGCTTTCAGAAAGCTCCTGTCCTCTCACTCTACATCCTCCCTCCCTGCCTGTCATTTAAACCCCTCTGTCTGACTCCTCCTGCACCTTTTATTTCAAAATAAAACTTGTTGAAATTCATCCTCTGAAACAAATCTTTTTCTCCATGTCCTCCTTTATTAGCTCAGTATCAGTTCCTTTTACTGTGTCTGTGTCAAACATTTGTAGATGGTTTATTTGTTTAAGAATACCATCTAAATGTTGAGAGACTAAGACAGATTTGGTTTTTTCAAATTCTTGATGTTGGGAATTAGTGAGAAATGATTGGACTTTTTTTATGGTGCAAGTTAATGACAAGTAGTTTGCTGCACTGGAATTTTGTAAAGAGGGAATGAATGGCTTTGCCTGATGGAATTCTATGCAGGGGAGTGAATTGTGAATGGTTAGAGTAGTGTCATTTTGTAATGTAGGAGTTAACCCACAGCAAGTTACTCCTACATCCCATGACTCTTCTGATGCTCTCCATTACTTTGTTTCAGGTTTCCTGGCTCTAACCATGGCTGTCTAATCTCCCCATATCTGTAATCTTCCTATATGAATTTGTACTTCCTTCAATTTTGTATACTATATTTGCTACTCACAATGTGGACTCCTCAAACACAGGCTGGATGACTGTTCTGTAGAATGTTTCTGTTTGGTCTGCCAGTGTGACCCTGAAGTTGCAGTTAGCTGTCATTTTTTGTTCTTTACCTTGCTCCCACCATCATCTGACTGATCTCTGTATCTGCAGTATTCCAATGATGCTTAACACAAGCTAGAGGAACAGCATCCCTTTTTCAATTAGCCACTTTATAGCCTTTTGGACTCAGTCTGAATTTGGTGAATTGAATGTTAATGTCTGTCCCCATTCTGCTTCCTTACTGTTTGCTGCTTTTGATTTTACTCTTCCGTTCTCTTGATTTCTGGTCTTATGACAAATTACTTGCTGAAGTGTGGTTTCTGCTTTTTGATGCCTCTGATCCTGATCTGAAATATTGACTGGGGCAAAAGGCACACGTTTTCTTTGGCCGTTGAATTACTTTGAGACTTAAATCTTGTTCCTCACCTCATGGATTTGTATTTTCTGTCTTGTTCGGTGTAAATGAATTTAATTTTTATTTGTTGTTCCTCAGTGTGGCTCAATTGCTGTATTGCTCATGATACGCCAGCTGGATGAGCTTGGTTTCCTCCACTGCCCACAGCTTTATAGGCCAGACTGGCAAAATGCTTAGTGCAACACAGGAAGTAATGACCAAAGAGCAAATTACCCTGTTGCCGAGTGCTGCCTCAACAACAGCATTAGCAACAGCCTAAGAACTCATGCTTGTCCACGTTTCAATCAGGAACTCATGGAAAGCTTTAAAATGATGCATTGAGGGGAGGTAGAAGATGTAAAAAAGGGACCAAAAGGAGGACGGAGAGAAAATATACCTAAATAGATAATCATAATGTTATGGATGATTAATTCTGTTTTTTTGGTCTGAAATATATATGATGAAAGTTTGTTCTTTCTAGATATTTTCTGCAACTTTTTCTTTTGCTGGGAGTACAGTTGAAATCATTTATGATTATCAGAATATGTACGTTTATACATAGTGGTCACATATTTCCATTGTTTTTTGAGTTTCCTAGCATGGACATCTTAGGGCTTGTCCGATGTCTTGGCAGTAAGCATGTCGAGCATTGTGTGTGAATGTTCTGCCTTTCAGATTCTGGTAGTCGGTGAAGATGGCTCCTTCCTGGTTAAATCTCCCAAGACTCACATCTGCGAGCAGTGCAGCGCTGCCTTCCGGACAAACTACCATCTGCAGAGGCACATCCTCATCCACACAGGTAGAATGCAAGAACCATGGGTGTGTACAGAGCTCTTAGAAAGCTAAAGAATGTGTACGCTTTCAGAAGAAAATGCCACTGCAGCTAAACTCCTATTACAGGTGCCAGAAGGCTATTAACACCCTTGTCGTATTTAATAAGAGCTCTTTTAAAATTTGAGAAGTCATAAAATTATTTTCTTTTGATTGTGCAATGAGTACATTTAAACTTTCCTGTCTCCTATTTTCTGCTCACTTCCTCACAAGAAAGGGCTGTAGTTCCTTGAGTTCCCCCATCCAAGTAGCCATTGGTCTTGTGTGAACCAGTCATTATCATCAAATAATCTTAGCATGGCCAAGCCCGATCCTGTCTGTAGTGGACATTACAACGTACACATAATTGCTAGCAGGGGTCTTTTGGTCATGATTGGAATTGGGAAACCTGGCTAATGATGCTTTTACCCAGGGACACTAGATGGAGTAGTAGTACTTCAACTGCTACCCTAGCGGAGATCAGTTAACATAACATAGGAGCCAAATCTACGTGGTGTACTTAGCAGTCGAGCCATCAGTGGAAGATTTATAGAAAACATCAGCAAGTGTCTACTATTATAAATGTTCTAACATTTTTGAACTGAATTTCTTGGGAGTGGCTACACGTCACATGATGTCCATCCCTTGTGTATGTTGTGCCTAGGTACAGGTTTCTGTGAGCTGGGAACCTGGGCTCGCTCTTACACACATGAATATATATGGCTTGTTTGCATTACAGTTGTTTGTGACTGCTGCACCCAGTACGCTGACTTTTACTGTCCGGTTCTGTAAACTGTTTGGTTCCTTTCTGTCCGCATAGGTATTGGTGTTCTAAATTCAAACTTCAAAAGCACTTTCAAATACAGGAAGTAAACAGATGACCATGCCTTTTTTTCTTCCCTCTGAACATGCTGCCTCTTGTTAGAAGTTCGGGTCCACAGATGTCAACCGCCCTCCAGTCCTCTGGTGTAAGTGTAGACAGTCTGTGCCAGTGGACTGTTTGTTTTGGGTGCTGAGGGTGCGGTCAGGTTATAGGGGAGGGGGATGTGGAATATCACAGCTCAGCCTGATATTACCCTCATTTGAAGCCCATGGTCTTCAGTATATGTTAATGTGCTGTGATGAGGAGAGGGACCCGTGGCAGTTCCCTTTTTCCCTCCCCCCAAACCTAGCTACAGCTCTTACAGTCGCTCCAACTAAGATCAGCTGACTTGGCACAGATATGATGCTTTGAACCTGGGTCTTTCCTTACCTGTTTGGCTGTGATGTGTTGAACAGCAAAATTGCCAATTGATCATGCTGGAGGGGCTGAATGGCCTCTTGTTTCTGTTTCTCTGATCAATTGGTGGAATTGATCCTACTTATTCAACTAGACTCTGAATCAATAAGTTCTTTTGAATGCTGTGTTCAACTTCAAAAAACTAACTGCTGAACACAGTGGTGCGTCGTGTAACCTGCCTTTTGCTTCAAATTTGGAGCATAAGATTGTCAAAAATTTTCCGCAACAGCTTTTGCCATCACAATTTTATCTACTCATATCTGAATCATTCCTTGCTACATATCTAAGCAGCACGTGATAAACTAGACCTAATTGTTTTTCTTGTCCTGCACCCTGTCAAAAACAAACCCCAAATTAAATGCAGTTATGAACAGGCAAAGTTCAGTGCATCAAGTAGTTTTGTACTGACTGGTTCTGTTGTAACAAGGTTTGACTAAGTTGGATTCAAATCAGGCCTTTATTTCTTTCCAGTAACCTTGCCTTCTAGCTTCGTAAAAGCAAAGTAGCCTGTAATTAATTCCTTGTACTGAGGTGTATTCTGCCTGATTTACAAATGTGCCAATTAGTTTTAAAAAAGAATGAAATGCTAGATTTATGCAGGATGGCAAACCAAAAAGGAGCAACAAATAGTTAATTTTAATGAACATCCGACAGCTTGTGTTTTATCATAAAATATGTGTAATTTTTCAGTAACACTGACCTGACGTGCATTCCTACCAAACATAACACAGTATATGAGAATTCATAAAAATAAGATACCATTAAGCCTTGGGCAAAAATGGAAAACCAGGTGTTAATTATGTTGAAGAGTTGAGCAGTGTTGCAAAGGGCAAAAGATGATTCTTATGAGGTACCATCTTCAGAAGCGCTTTACCATCAACTTACTTTTATAAAGTGCCAGTTAATTTGTTCCTTTCTGAAATGTTGCCATCGTATGATATTTACCAAACCATAGTTATACACCAACTTAAATATTGGTGATCTTTTTGATTGTTCACTGGTTGTGAGCAATGCAGCATTTTAATGCACATTTTTACTTGCACTGAGGGCATAAGAATCTACCATGATCACAACTAAGTGCTTCGTAGAGGAGAGCCTGAAGTTGGGTTTTTGATGCAAGCGTGAAGAGAGGGAAGCAGGTGCTGCATTTTATTTTTCATTTCCCAGCAGTAGCTGGTGAGTGTTCTTTTATCTTTAAGGGAGGGAACTGTAAATTGCTGTTACTTTCTATTATTAAATTAGTAACAAATTAACTAATAAAATAAATAAGTTTCACCAGACATGGCAGAACAGATGGTTTGCCGTAACTAAAACATGGAAATATGTCAAGAGCGTTGTGACCTCTTATCTACCCTATCTACAGAAAATGTCTGTAGCTTCAGGAATTTTGGTTGAGCTGAGGTCTGAGCTGCAAACGTTTTGGGACAGAGATTGCCTGGACATTTTGTTTCTAGGAGGCAGGCATTCGCATTCGTGCTTTTAAGTAGAACTTTAAAAGTGTGAAGTGATTCATTTTGGAAGGTCGAGTTTGAATGCAGAATACAGGGTTAATGGCAGGATTCTTGACCGTGTGGACGAACAGAGGGATCTTGGGGTCCATGTCCGTAGATCCCTCAAAGTTGCTGTCCAAGTTGATAGGGTTGTTAAGAAGGCGTATGGTGTGTTGGCTTTCATTGGCAGGGGAATTGAGTTTAAGAGCTGTGAGGTTGTGCTGCAGCTCTATAAAACTCTGGTTAGACCACACTTGGAATATTGTTCAGTTCTGGTCACCTCGTTACAGGAAAGATGTGGAAGCTTTAGAGAGGATGCAGAGGAGATCTACCAGGATGCTGCCTGGACTGGAGGGCAGGTCTTATAAGGAGAAGCTGAGGGAGCTAGGGCTTTTTTCATTGGAGCGAAGAAGGATGAGAGGTGACTTGATAGAGGTTTACAAGATGATGAAAGGCATAGATAGAGTGGATAGTCAGAAACTTTTCCCCAGGGTGGAAATGACTATTACGAGGGGCATAATTTTAAGGTGATTGGAAGAAGGTACAGGGGAGATGTCAGAGGTAGGTTCTTCACATAGAGAGTGGTGGGTATGTGGAATGCACTGCCGGCAGTGGTAGTGGAGTCAGATATTTTAGAGACATTTAAGCGACTCTTGGATAGGCACATAGGCACACTTGGATAGTAAAATGTAGAGTATGCAGGGTAGATTGATCTTAGTAGGATAACAGGTCGGCGCAATATTGTGTACTGAAGGGCCTGTACTGAACTGTACTGTTCTATGTTCTATGATGCAACAAGATATCGGCAGGTTAAAAGAGTCTGCCACCTTGTCGCATATTTAGTATGGTGGAGGAAATGTGAGGTTATTCACCTATGGTAGCGTGAATACAAAAGCAGAATGGCTGGTTGATTTTTCTTTTCAAGGGCTTGGATTGCAAGAATGAGGAGGTTTTGCTACAATTGTAAAAGGCTTTAGTGAGACAGTGCCTGGAATACTATGTGCAATATTGGTCTCTTGCTTTGGATATACTTGTTTTGGAGGCAGTACAGCAAAGGTTCACTAGATTGGTTCCTGGGATGCAGGGGTGAATATATGCGGTCTAAATTCTCTGGGGGAGACAGAATCTTGGAGCAGCTGCTCCCCCAATCACAGATTCTATTTCTTTTTTTAATGTTCCTGCTCCAGTTTCTTCGTTCTCCTTCTCTTACTCCGTTACTTAACTCTTGGTGCTCCTCTATAGACAGAATCTCTGATTTGAGGAACAGCAAAGGTTTGTGGGGGCGCCGGGCGCCGGCGGGGGGTGGTTTCAAAATGGGGGGATCTTGCAATTAAATGACCTGGAGGAGTTACTCTAGCTGGTCACCAAGTAGCAGAGGTACAGGAGGCTGGAGCAATAGCCTGTTCAGAGGGGTGAGTAGAAATATAACTGGACCAGAGTGTTCAGGTAGGTTTGGTAGGAGAGCAGAGCCCAAGTATGGGCTAGGGTTGGTGAGGGATTAGAGCCTGAATTTCAGCTGGGCTGGGGAGAAGGGAGAGCCTGAGTGTCAGCTGAACGTCAGGCCTAGTTTGATTGATCCACTAAGGATTGGGCAGTTACACAAACTTTGTACATCATGTGGCTTTATGCATTACTGAGCAAGTTTATTGGAGCTTATAGCCACTCATGGTATCGAATGGCAAACTGGAGTACTTTATGTAAAGGTGAGACAATCAGGGTAGTTGAGGTCTTAATTTTTTTTTAAATCTGTAGAGCTACAGCAGTTGATAATCTGCAAGTTGTATACCTAGATGATGATCAACACCTTGCATTCAATTTTTATGAGGGTTTTCAGGAAGCTGTTTATATATTGCATTTTTGCACACTACAAATAATTCCTGGAAAATGGTATTAACGTTGCAACACTTTTACATAAGGTACGCATTTAACTATTATTTTGGTGAATGCATGGAAAGATAAATTTTGGGAAATTTATTTGCAATTAAATTAACAATAATTAATAAATATATAAAGATGTACCGTTCTAAATAACCTAACATACATACATAAGCATCAATTATCGGGAAAAAATCTTTCTCTGCAGTGATTAACTTGGGGGTTGTTGAGGGGAAACACCAGTTGGTAATTAAAAACTAACATAGAAAGTGCTTCAGAAACTCAGCAGGTCTAGCAGCATCTGTGGAGAGAAACCAGAGTTAATAAGTCAAGTCCAGTCTGACTCATCAGAACTATGGAGGAAAAGAAGATAAGATATGAAAGGTGGCTTTTAGGCAGCATCCTGGCACGTGTAGATATCTGTCATTAAATACCAGCCGTTGTCACTGGGACCTTTGCAGATGCAGTTTATTCAAGAAGCATCGAGAAGAAGGGCTTCAGTTGCAGCTGAGAGGAGAGAGACTTTGGCATTAATGGTGGCAAATAATCCAGAAAGCGTTTTGAGAAGAAGCCAAGTCTGTGTCCTTTGAATCTAAATGAACCCTGTGAAGCGCTCTGCAGTGGCTTGACCATGTTTGATCTTGTCCCTGAGTGTGGAATCTCAGCACCTAATGCTTTTAGGCCAGGGCTGCAGGTCATAGAGCAAGAACCATCTCTGATTGCAAGGATTGAAAATTGGCAAAGCTCACTGGTGCCAATAAACGAAGAAACAGAAAGTTGAAAAGATCATTCTTGTAAGTGATACTTCGCAGAAAAGTTTTGAACTAATGTTTAAAAAGTTAATAAATAACTGAATGAGTATGTTGTAATGAACGCTCTATAATTTATATATTAGGGCAGCATGGTGGCTCAGTGGTTAGCACTGCTGCCTCACAGCGCCAGGGAGCCGGGTTCAATTCCACCCTCGGGCGACTGTCTATCTGGAGTTTGCATGTTCTCCCCCTGTCTGCGTGGGTTTCCTCCGGGTGCTCCGGTTTCCTCCCGCAGTCCAAAGATATGCAGGCTAGGGTGGATTGGCCATGCTAAATTGCCTGTAGTGTTCATGGGTCTTTAGATTAGGTGGGTTATAGGGGGATGGGTCTGGGTGGGTTGCTCCAAGGTTCGGTGTGGGCTTGTGGGGCCAAAGGGCCTGTTTCCACACTGTAGGGATTCTATGATTCTATGATACGAAGTCTTTGAGGCTTTTCAGGAGAGTGGCTGGATCAGTGTTTCAGTTGTCAGACCGTACTTTCAAAAGGGTTTTCTCAAAGACAGGATGAATGGGGTCCTCTCACGCTGTCTGCTTTGCCCTCCCTCACTCTGTCTGTCTGTCTCTAGTCCTCCCTCACTGTCCGTCTCTCACCCTCCCTCTGCCTCTCGCTCTCCGTCCCTTCGTCTCAGTCTCGCCCCCCAGGCTGTACCCCACCTGAAATCCAAGCAATATCAAAATCTCTTGATCTCCCAGACTCGGACACAGGTGACTTTCAATAAATCCAGCCGCTGTCAACTGTAGTTTGGGGGGTAAAGAAAGGCATCCTACCCTTCTTTCAATGTTTTCAAATTAAAGAAATGTCCCTTTTTTTAAATAAAAAGGATCTTCTCAGCATTCCAAAGGAACCACTGTCCCTAATTCTTTAAGCATGAGTCCTCAAAAATAGAATTGTCTTCATAATACAGGTTAAAATATTTAATATGTACACAATCTTTGATATTGTGCTATCTTTAAAGAAGAAAGCCTTAAAAAATATCAACACAGACACCGAGGCAATATTACTACATGACTGCATCACCTCAAAGATGTAATGGTGATAATATAGCACTTGGGGAAAGATCGATTATGTTTAAACCCTGTAAGGAGCCATCGCAAAATTGAAGTCAATGGGAATCAGAAAACTCTCCGATGGCTGGAGTTATACCTAGCACAGAAGAAGATGGTTGTCTGCCTCAGGACTTCGTTGCTGGATTTCCTTTGGACAGTGGCCTCGGTCTAACCATCTTCAACTGCTTCATCAATGACCTTCCCTCCATCATTAAGGCAGAAATGGGGATGTTTTCTAATTATTGCAATGTTTGGATCCATTCTCAACTCAGATACTGAAATAGCTTGTGCCCAATGAAGTAATACCTGGACAATGCCCAGGCTCGGGCTGATAAAGATTGGGTAATATTCATGCCAACGAGTGCCAAGCTGATAGGCTTCTGAGCTGCAGGAGACAACACCATCTAGTGTTGATATCACTATCTGCAACCCGAAACAAATACTCCCTCCATCACCAATACACAGTAGCAGCAGTCTGTACTATCTATAGATGACACTGTCAAAATTTGCTAAAGCTCCTTTTGACTGTATGTTCCAAACCTGTGACATCTACTGCCACCTCGAACAAGGCCAGCTGACACATAATGAAGGTGCAGATGGTGATATCCTTCCCTGTTGCATCCTAGTGCATCTTGCCTGACAGCATGACGTCTGCCTACACTACGTGGACTGCAGTGACTCATCACTACCTTCTCTTTGCATTTAGAATGGGCAGTAAATGCTGGCATCGCCAGTGACTCTCACATCCTGTGAACAAATTTAAAAAAAATAAACAAATCCTTGTGCCATCTTGCTTAGGCTTAATACCTGATGCAGCTGACCTAGGTAATTGGGTTCTGTATTCATGCAATGTTTAAAGGAGAAAAAGAAAGGAGGTTTTGTATGAAGGATTGTCTCTTGCTTCATTCAGGGGGACAAATGTCTGAATGTTCGGTAAAAACCGAAAGAACTGCGGATGTGGTAAATCAGGAAAAAAAACAAAGTTGCTGGGAAAGCTCAGCAGGTCTGGCAGCATCTGGAAAGAAAAGAAACAGAGTTAACATTTCGGGCCCAGTGACCCTTCCTCAGAAGTTCTGAGGAAGGGTCACTGGACCAGAAACGTTAACTCTGTTTTTTCCTTCACAGATGCTGCCAGACCTGCTGAGCTTTTCCAGCAACTTTGTTTTTGGTCTGAATATTTGGATTGTGGAGGTATGTCCTCCTGACACCATTCGAGTGGAATGTATTGGCGTTGTACAGTAGGCAGTCGTGGGAACCCAACCGGTGAATATAGTATGTGTAGATTTGCCCCTGAGATACCATTATGGACTTGATTCTGATTTTTGTAGTTATCAGTGTAAATTTGGAACCGAGACTGTAGACGAAGCTGCTGATTTTTTTCCATAACTTGTGAAGTCAAGAAATGTTGATACTTTTATACAAGCTTCAGTTGAGACAGTTTCTTTTTAGTCTATGAAGGAATTAAGATAATGACACGTAGGGAATTAAATAACTCTCTACCAACCTTATTTGTCAATTAATTGAAATTTGAAAGTTGTGCATTCTGCTTCTAGCTGATAATAGCCTAGCAAGCTATTACCCAGTTGGACATCCTGTTGCTTGTTGCTATCAGTTTATCAGCAGCAATATCATATAATTATAACTATTGAATAATTTTGCACTTCCTTGAAAATCTGTTCCTGTACATCTTTCCACCAGCTGATAGCCTACAGAATACAGCGAGCAATACAATTGTGCTTTGATTGTTTTTTTTTTACCTCCAGCTAAGTAGATTCTAAATGGATAACCCAGCTGGAACATCCTTTGTCTCCAGCACTGTGTTGTTTTACTTAATTGATACTACTATCCCTTCTCCTTTCATTCATTCCCCAATCTTTCCTGAAGCCCTTTTATCCAGGAATATTTAGTACGCAGTCCCGGCCTCCTTTTGAAGCAGGCTGCTGTTGTCCCTACAACTTTATATTTCTGTGTGACTGTCTGGAGAAAACTATAACGGAAGGACCTGCCTTTGGGCAGAGCACATATGATGATAATATGTACCTGAAGCTCACCAGTTTTTCTTTATCACTCTCTGTGAATTTATATACTTGCATAATAACCCTAATTTAAATTTCATTACATTTCCTCATTCTCTGACCCTGCCTCATGCTTTTCTATTTCTAGTCTATTGCTGAAGGTCCCATTTAATTCTCTGTGCACCTTGGTGTTTCCCTCCAATGTTATCTCCTGGCTCACATACCCCTGCCAATATCATTTGAACCTTTTTTAAAAGTGCCAGCTAATTGTTGAAGAGGACATCAGTCCTGGCTGTATTCAGGTACAACCACTCTATCCTATATAAGTTCAGTTTCTCCCAGAATTGCTGCCAATTTTCCAGGAATCTAAAACTATTCGTGTCGCACTGTTACTCAGCCAGGATTAATCTGCTGTCATCTCCCATTTTTATACTCAACTGTGGTTGGTACCAGGAGTAATCCATAGAATTTAACCTTGAGGTATTGCTTACTAGTTTCTTAGTTCCCTGAACTGACTCTAGGACCATCTCACTTTGCTACCTATATTGGTGGCACTGATGTGAATCATGACAGCTAGCTGTTCCCCTCCGCCGCTTCAGAGCTAATTGATTAAATGTCTGTCAGTAAGGGAATCAAGGGTTATAGGGAAAAGACAGGAAAAGTGGAGGTGAGGATTATCAGATCAGCCATAATGTCATTGAATGGCAGAGCAGATTTGATGGACTGAATGGTGTACTTCTGCTCATACAGCTTATGGTCTTATCTTTTATGCTAGCACACAGAAGACAACAAACCATCTGGATTCATATCTGCTGTCAAAAGTGTCTGTATGTTCACTTACCAAGTCCCTTATCACTTTTAATTTCAAATATCCTCCCCCACCGGCCCCGCAAAATATATTTGAGGGTATCCATGTTACCATGGACTTGGCTGAGGCTACATACCCCAGGTGAACCACTGCCTTCACCAGTATCAGAACTGAAACTGGTTGGAATATGAGATACTGAGGCGACTCCTACAGTGCCTATTCTGGACCGCTTGGTGGCACCCGTTACTTATCTTCCTGCATGCCCTTAAGCTGCAAGGTGCTGACATCTATAAACATGCTCGCCATGTATCACTCCACCTCACAGATGTGCTGCAGTAATGATAGCTGCTGCTCAAGCCGAAACCCAGATCACAAGCTGCTGCGGTTGACTGCCCTTCCTGCATGTGATTCAGTTCCCATGTGGCACAGGATGCACATTACGCAGGTCTGTGATAGCTCTCTTTTATCCATATCTAAATATGAACAAAAGCAAGATGTTTGTCTATGTTGTTTGGCCAACCTCAACCTTCCCCTTAGTCCAAGGTATTATTCCACCAAGTTTGGTTATGGGAGAGTTAACATTTAAGTACATTCTCCGGGTAGTAGGGAATGGGTTTTGGCCTCCTAGCAGTGGGTGTTCCCACTGACGTTGTAACCAAGACATGTTTTAACTAACCTTGATGGTACATTCCAGGAAAGAATGTATTCAATCCCTAATCTGTTCATATTTTATTATTTTTCTGATTTTTATTTGTACAATGGAAGTTATGTTTTAAGATACCACATGTTACTTGGCAAGGGACAGATGGCATACAAAGAGACTAAAGCAAAAAGTTGACAGAAAGCAACAGGCAGCAAGAAGAGCAAGTGCTGCAAGTAGGAGAGCAAGACTCTTGAGGAAGTATGCACCTATAACTTTCATAGTTACGAGTGAGACCCAGAATATGATATTGGCAGTAGATCAGAGGTATCTGAATATTATGGACAAAGAGTGGAAGGAAGAGCCACATCAACATCATCACTCCTTGAAAAAAGTCAGAAAATGTAACAGTTGAGCTGGATTGCCAAAAAATGATCTTTTTTGGCTGGAGAAGGAAGGTACATCCCATTTGTCACCTTGCTCGCCACCCCTCTCCTGAGCCACGGAACAGTTCTCTCAGTCTCAGCCAGTTCATAATCCACTTTCCTTTTTGACAAACTAAAATTTTGTCTTTGTTCTTAGGTGGATTGAGCGCTGTGACCTGGTTTAAATAAGAGAATACTGCAGAGGTGGGCACAGCTGATACGTGATGCCTGTTTTTATTTGTAATCAAACAGCCTTCAAATGTGGTTGTTGTGAAATTTTCAACAAATGTTGAAAATGTGAGTAGTGACACTTAAAACATAGCGTGATACTACAGCTGTTGCTGTTTGATGCTGATGGTGAAATATGCACAGAATCAAATTAAGGAAACATGTATTTGTAGGTTTTGATCCTGAAGATTTTGAGAGTGACACGGAGGATGGAGAAAATGATTAGTGAAATCATTATAGTAAAAATTTGAAGTCTAATTAAATGAGTCAAGCCAAGCAAAATAAAGGAAATGAAAGTCAATTTGCTGTGGAAATAAATATTTTTTTGTCAAATAATATTATTGAGTATAGTCATTTTTTAAAAATTAGGCATTGTTTCATATTTGTGGGATTAAAATTGTAAGTTAAACTAATTGGGTGGAAGGAGGTCATTAATTGAGTTTTTGAATGACACCTGTTGAGTATTCAGTCCAGAGATAAAAGGCCTGCTGTGTTCATCCAGCCCCACACCTTGTTATATCGAGTATTCAGTCCATCTTTCTAAGGGTAAATATCTCAGCTGGTTACTTTGAAAACCATTTTCTTTATCAGATTTTTAAAAACTAACTTGAAATTTTTATCATTTTTATTTCAGACATAGAAGTGGAAGCCCAGCTTGTTAAACAAATAAAAGTTACTAATTAGATAAAGGCTCAACAGCAGCTCACCAATCAACTGCTTTCTGTACTGCCAGTGTCTCTACTTTATACTGAAATTAGCCGTTTATTTTTCCTTAACTCAGTATCTAAAAATCTTAGGTTTTAATTTACTGAAAAATTCAGGACACTTTAGTGTTACCATCCCTTTGTTATTTAATTATAACTTTATTTTCCGGATTTGATTGTGCACTGATTGTAATTACAAGTAGAGGTAATCCCCTATTTAAAGCTCAATTTTGCACAGTTTGTAAATTAGGGAAATTTGCTAAAACTAAAATAGAAGTATCACTTGAGTGCACTTGCTGTACATGCGCTACTTTCATCTGCTGTCTTTCCCACGTGCTGCCTCCCTCCCCTGACCTTCCTGTTCTCTGCTTATGTCTCCCAGACACTCAGTGCATCCCATTTGTCACTTTGCTCGCTGCCCCTCTCCTGAGCCACGGAACAGTTCTCTCAATCTCAGTCAGTTCATAATCCACTATAATCCACTTTATTTTTTTGTCTAGCTTAAATTTTGCCTTTGTTCATAAGTGAATTGAGCACTGTGACCAGGTTTAAGTGAGAGAATGCTGGCGAGGTGGGCACAGCTGACATGTGGTGCCTGTTTTTCTTTGTAATCAAAGCCTCCAAGGCTGCAACTGGAAGAATAAAGTGAAAAGACTTTAACTTTAGGTTTTGCAGATTGTCATCTGGACTGAATCAGCATAGCCAGAATCTCCTGGGTGATTGGCACTTGTTAAAGACCTCAGTTTTGTAGTTCAATTTCCGGTCCACATTTCCCAAAGGTTGCTGACTTTTGCTTGGATCCAGCCTTCAGCAGCAAGGTGTGCCCTCCATTACCTTTTCCAATGGTCCCTCTTGTGTGAGTCTCAACGTTGAATATTGACTGGGTATTTAACCCTGGAAAGTATCACAGTTGAACTCGATCCTGCATTCACCTATTCACATTTCCTTGAGCTGTGATTATGAATGGGATTCCTGGCTGATTATTCCAATTATTTCTCTCCCTATTTCTATTATGGAATAACAGTGGAGTCTGTTTCAGCACTGCAGCTATTACCGTGGGTGTGATCAACCAAACTCAACACAAACTAGGGATTTTGGTCTCTTTAGTTGAGTAGCTCAATTCTACATGTGGTAGTGCATCAAGCACTGACTCTTCATTAGTTTCTGAAAATTTGTTTTAACACTGCATACACTGATGGTATAGCTTGTCATGCCTTACTGAGATAGTACACTGGAAATCAAGCCCTGCTATTCCCCAGGGTGGTCACAAAAGTTAGATTCTGTAGAAATATACACAGTTCCCTAATATACCTGTCTTTTACACTTGGGTTGACAGAAAGCCCAGACCAGGTTTTTGTACT
Organism: Ginglymostoma cirratum; assembly: GCA_024137785.1. NCBI lineage: Eukaryota > Metazoa > Chordata > Chondrichthyes > Orectolobiformes > Ginglymostomatidae > Ginglymostoma > Ginglymostoma cirratum. The sequence continues at coordinate 10,124,084 of JAHRHZ010000089.1, forward strand.
TAAGAATGATGATTTATTACAAATGATTAGACTCTAACTACAGGCAAGCTATTACAAAACATTGGCCTGTAATTCTATCAGTTAAAACTCTAGTCCATTTATAAGGGGAGGCGATGGCATAGTGGTATTATCACTTGAATGTTAATTCAGAGACCTGAGTAATGTTCTGGGGACCGGGGTTTGAAATTTGAATTCAATAAAAATCTGGAATTAAAAGTCTTCTGACCATGAATCCATTGTCGATTGTCGGAAAACACTATTTGGTTCACTAATGTTCTTTAGGGAAGGAAACTGCTATCCTTTCCTGATCTGGCCTACGTGTGACACAGCAATGTGTTGACTCTTAACTGCCCTCTGGGCAATTTGGGATGGGCAATAAATGCCAACCAGTGATGCCCTCATCCTGTGAGTGAATAATAATATAAGCCCCCCCTTACACGCACAGGCACAGACAGGAAAAAATGTTTGGGTGCTCTGGACAGAGGAAAAACTGGGAAAGCAGTTTAGTAGCCTTTTCGTAGGATTCTCTGAGATGGTTCTTGTACTGTTCAGAATGCTGCTTCTCAGTCTTCTTTTTCCAGATGTTTCCATTGGTTTGCTGAATGTACAAGAGTTCCTTTCCCCACTTGAAAGGTTACTAACATTAATTAAAAGTCACAGTTTACAACAACTGCTGGAGGAAAAAGAAACTTTTTCTTCAGGCTTAAAGTAGCTTGTTAGTAAGCTGAAAGCTTTCATCATTGATAACTGGTCACTAGTTCACAGACCACCAGTTAATTATTGCCAACCAAGGGTCCGTTTGTACACAATCCATTGGCTCCAGCTCGTCTGCAAAGTACACTTCAGCTACTGCTGGAACAAGCAGCTGTGTACACAGTGTTTACAATGACTCTCTGGTTATTTGCTTTCAAAACATGCAGCAATCCTTGGTTTTAAAACAGTTCTTTTCTCATTTCAATCCAATATTAAAAGTACAGAGAAATTAAAAGACATTATCCCTACATGCTTAAATACTGCATTATTGTCAACAACTTTCAAAGCTAAATGTCTGGCATTATCAACCCAAAGCACTTACTATCCAGTCATCTACAGCACCAGCACCTTATTATGCCTCTGGCTTCTTATATAAGCAAGAGTGTCTTGAACTGTAAAGCAGACATTTGACTTGAGTTACCAATGATAGACAGCCAGCTGATAAGAGAGAATTTTAGACTACTAAGTATCAGTGATTAATCCCTGCTTTTGGTGCCATCCGTTGTTTACATCTGACCTATTTTAGAATAATTTGAACAGCCTTTCCATTAACGTCTTTCACAGCTGGGAGGAGATGTTTGTGAATGCTGTTCATATTGCTAGTAATGATTTCAAAGACCAGTTTTATCAGAGCAACAAAAAGGGATATTGTCTCTCTCTATTTGCTTATATTTTTTAAAAGAAGACAGTTGAGCTAAGTTCAGCTCAGGAGCTTCATGGTAAGAAAGTATCTCGGGTCGCTTGCAGGGCACCTCTGAAATAAATCCAACATTCGCAATTCTTAGTCAAGTATCTTAGAATGCTAGGTCGAGAAGAATAATTTTAGGCATTTGCATCCTGAGTGAGCTGAGGAGAAATTTGGATTTTGTTTTGCTTTTAGGTGAAAAGCCATTTCAGTGCAGCCAATGTAGCATGCGATTTATCCAGAAGTACCTACTACAGAGACATGAGAAGATACACACTGGTAAGTGAAATACCAGGAGTTTGTGTTGGTGACACGAGATAAAAGCAGTCTGTGAAACTCCTTAAAGAGACATTATCCCTTTTGTTGACCTAAAAGCGACAAAAGCATTCAAAACTGAACGCAGTATTTGTGTTATCTGCTCCTTGTTCATGAATACAAGGTGCAAGGCAAAGTAGTGTATCTCGGTTGGCCAATCTACAGTAGGGTGAAATCTTAAATAAGGTTTTGGTTGTTCTCTCTTCAGATCTCAGTTCTTGCAAAATATCGGGTCATTTGAAATTCTTTTGAGTAGTGAAGACGTATTCAGCTTCAAACATGCGCCTCTTTTCTGTCTCACAAGGTGCACAAAGTTTATTTTCTGCACAGGTGTATTATGGAATGGATTTGGAGAACTGTACAGAACTAAAAATCTTGACATTATTCATTGAACATATCAAAAAAAAAAACTCATTTTGGTCTTGCTGCAGAATTCCTCTGGTAACCATTAAAGGCTTTGATAAATTCACATTATTCTGTCACAGCCGCCATGCATATCTCTGGATTTTCTGTGAAAGTTTATTTTTACCAAAAATAGCATGCAGCTTACTAAATGGGATCGCTGAAGAGATACCATTTCAGAGTTTTATCCTGCAGCCTAGGTAAGCAAAGAAAGAGGGATACTGTCTCTTTAGTTTCCGCCTCTAGCCACAAATTGTTCTATTGCTATATTCCATGACGTATTAAAATGAAGACTGTTGAATTCAAAGAGTATCTGTTACTTATGATATGATATAGTATAACCCAGTAATACTCCCTGGGGACACTCATTGTGATATTGTAATAATTCCCGGGACACAGTGCAATATCTCCCTTAGGCAGTCACTGTGCCGTACTGCATCATAGATATTTACTGTGTTCGCTGGAATGCTATCCTACACATAATGACATCAAAATCCATTTGTCCACTCTGCCCCTTCCATTGTCTACTCAGATATCCTCACAGCACAGTCTCAATTACTTACTTTGCTTCCTATTTTAGTATCATGTATACTTTGAACATGGCTTTCTCTATCCCATACAATGGAAATACACAGTAAGCCAATGTGGACCCAGTCCCTGTGGGGTGCTACTGTGCTTTTACAATTTCTGTGAGAAATTGCTCTTAGTCTTGCTCACCATTTTTCTTCCTTTCAACCTGTTTTTAATTCCTCCCCTAATTCTATGCCTCCTAACCTTGTCCAATAGTTTATAGAGCAGTATTTTGTTAAAGTTTTCTGAAATTCCACATACTTCACGTCCACAGCATTTCCCTATTCACCATTACTAACTTCTCAGTTTCAAAGAACACTTGCAAGTTTGTGGAATAAATTAGTGTTCATTGTTTCTAGTTATTTTTGAACAGGAAAAGATCATTAAGCCCCTTGAATTCGCTCCGCTAGTCAATCAACTGATCATGACCCCATTCCCTAGGCACCATTTCCATTCCTTGCCCTGGGAATTATCCCCGGTTCAATCTGACTGTTCACAACACTCATTTTCAATCCCATATCCTCGACATTACAAAGGCCATCTACTTTCACGCATGAAATATTGCCCTGTCCAAGCCTACTGCTGAAACTGTCATCCATTCATTTGTCACCCCTAGACTTGGACTGTTCTAATGGTCTCCTGACCAGCCTCCCTCCCTCTGACCTTCATAAACTTCAACTCATTCAAAATTCAGCTATCCATTATCCTGACTTGTAGTAAGTTCCATTTACTCATTAACCTAAACTGGCTAACTCATCCAATTTAAAATACACACTATCATGTTGAAATATCCACGTGACCATGTTCCTCCCTATTGCTATAATCCCTGCTCTTCCCTCCATCCCCACAAGCCACCACTACTAAATTTTGTATTTCTCCTGCTCCAGTGCATTCTAGCCACTTTGCTCCATCTTGACTTCCGCTCTGGAATTTTCTCCCTCACTCTCTCCACCTTTTCCTATCCTCCTTCTACTTTTAAGAATGTAGTTGAAAACCTTGGTCAAAAAGGTTGCATTTTGTCACCCTTCTCAAGAAGTTCTCCAGTGTTTTGGTGTCTATTTTTGTCTGATTATGTCACTGTAAATGCTTTGGGACATTTTTCTATGTTAAAGATGTTATACAAATGCAAGTTGTGACAAACAATCTTTCATCAAATGTCTCTGTAATATGCAATGCCCACTTGTTGATTTTAATACACAGGGCCTCTCAGTGTGATGCTCACTTTTGAAAGTAGCAGAGGTCATCTTGGGGAATCCAGAGAGGGTTCACTAGGCTGGTACCAGTTATGGAGGGACTGTCTTACAAGGAGAGGTTGCGTAGATTGGGCCAGTACCCATTGGAGTTTAGAAGAATGAGAGGTGACCTGATTGAAACGTGTAAGATCCTTAGGTAGGTGCGGAAAGGTTACTTCCCCTTGTGGAAGTGTCCAGGACCAGAGGGCATAATCTCCGAATAAGAGATTGTCCGTTTAAGACAGCGATGAGGAGGAAACTTTGGAATTCTTTACCACAGAGTGATGTAGAGGCTGGGTTGTTAAGTATATTCGAGGCTGAGATAGACAGATTTTTTAATCTGTAAGGGAATCAAGGGTTGTGGAGAAAAGCCAGGAAAGTGGAATTGAAGATTTTCAGATTAGCTATGATCTTATTGAATGGCGGGGTAGACTCAATGAGCTCAATGGCCTACTTCTGCTCCTATATCTTGCGGTCTTCCTGGAACTACCCCAGCTTCCCCACACAACTGAAGATCTTTATCACTATACCCTCTTCAACATCTTGCCATAAAGTGTGCTGCCCAGAATTGTGCTCCAGCTGAAGCCTAACCACTGTTTTATATAAGTTTTGCTATATTTTCTTGCCTACACATCAGTATAGAAGGACCTTAACTCCACTGAGATCAAATTGGCACTCTCAGTATGTCATCCTTTCAGTAGGCCATTGTAATGTACCAGATTTTTATTACAACACTAATACACTGGGCCCTTTCTGTGACAAAGTTGTGTGCCATTTCCCTGCTGTTCACCTATGAAATACTGTCGCATTGATTCATACAAGGAACAGACATTGCAGTATCCAGGGATTCTTATTGTGATATTGTAACATATTAGCCCCTTGGTGATGCTAATCAACTAGACATTGCATTGTGTCACTGTAGTATACTAAGTTCTTAGACAAGGAAATGTACTTGTTCCTCATTACTTCATTAATATCATGATTTCCTCCCTGCGGTAGTTCAATATACCAGGCCACTGAATGTAATGTACTGACATCTCCTTTTTACATTGTACCATACCAAGCCAAGTACTGTGATACTGGGACACTTTACTTTGACAACCATCTTCCTCACGAATCACTATGACCCTACTAATGTGTCAGCCTTAATGTGATGTTACTGGTGCCCTCACCGTCAAGCCCTCACTTCTGCCATATACTATACATCAAATACTCACTGTGGTATTGTAATTTCTTTGCTGCTTAGTATGACATTGCCTCAGTGAACGACTTGGCATAGCACAATGTAATATACCCAGAATCTGGAGTTTTGACCCTTTCTTTAATGTCTATTTTGTGAGCTTTCAGTAGTCAAGTCTGTAAAATTAGTATATAACTGAGCTTGTGAGGGGCCTGTTATGGCTCAGTGGTAGTGTCCCTAACTCTGCACCACAAGGCTTGGGTTCAAGTCCCATCTGCCCCAGAAGTGTGTCATTACATGCCTGAACAGGTTGATTTAAAAACAATTATAACTGGGCTAGCTATACAGACCAAGAAGGCCCAAGGTTTGATTTTTGGTCTGTTCTCAACTAACTGATACATACATAAAGAGCAAGAGTTGGCCACTCAGTCTCGTGTGCCTGCTGCACCATTCAATAAGATCATAATTGACCTGATTACTTCCACCTACCCTGATAATCTTTCAGCCCCTTGCTTATCAGGAACCTATCCGTCTCTGCCTCAAAAATGATCTCAGCCGGCACAACATTTAAGAGCTACTGTTGGCTTTGATTTCTCAGATTGGCAATTAACTAGAGTTCCTGGCCATGATATGCGGAAAGGCATGAACCTTGGTGAGGTTCATGCAATGTATGCATTGGGCTCTGTTGCAATGGCACCCGTAAATTAATGTTTTGCCAGCAGTCTCCGCCCAGGGTCACCCATGAAGAATTGCTGCTAGTATTGAAAGGCACATACTGCCTTGGCAACAGCACCCCTGCAAGAGTTATCATGCCCAGAAAGGGGCAGAGAAGTCTACCATATGATGTGCTGCAAAGTTGGTCATATTCCCAGCCATTTATGCGGTTGTTAAAACAATCGAAGAGGAGCAAAGTTGGAACAGAGATTCATAGCTTATGTCAGAAGCTATTTTAGATCACAAGCTCTTGTACATCACAAAGAAGCATTTTATTAGAAGGTTCTTTCTTTGATTTCACAGGTGAGAAGCCATTCCATTGTGACGAGTGTGACATGAGGTTTATTCAGAAGTACCACATGGAACGACACAAACGGACCCACAGTGGGGAGAAACCATACCAGTGTGAATACTGTCTACAGGTACTGTATTACAGGAGCAGCATTACTACCAACTGCAATAACTATTTCAGGAGCAACCTGAATACAGACCATAACTAGTAGAATCGCAAAAACAGTGCTAATATTGATTATAAGCTTTTGCGTTACAGAAACTATGTTAATACTGAGTACAAGTTGCTGTATTACAGAAAGTGTTAATACTGATTACAAGGGACTCTATTATAGGGACATGTTTGTTGTTGAGACCTCCACAGAATCATAGAGATCAATACCTTTATTAGATGAATTTCCCCTTCATAGCCAATGGAAATAAACTGAGACTTTTTTTTAAACTTTTAAAGCTTTTGCTGTAACACAAACTAAAACTAATGTAGATTAAATGTTAATCAACAGGTAACCTATACATCAAACTTAAGAAAGGTACTTTTGCATTAACTAACATGATGGGGATATGCCCCAAAGTCACTCCCAACTGAGCAGTGGAGGTTAGCAACAAATATGGCACCAAGATTGTGAACAGACTGGCTTAATCTCAGACTATTGCTAAGAAGAAGGATGGAGTTGGGAGCTCAGGAACAGGGTTTGGAGTGAGGGCTGAAAACAATAGCTTCAACCTTCCTAATATTTAATTGAAAGACATTTCTGCTCATGCAGTACTGGGTGTCTGGTAAGCAATCTAATAAATGAGCAACAGTAAAGAGTTGTGATGATGGTAAGTTAGAGCTTGGTGTTGTCAGCATGCATGTGCAAACTAATGCTGTGCCTTCAGATGCCCTCTCTCGGGCAGCATATGGGTGCAAAATAGGAGAGGGCCATGAATAGATCATAGATCATAGATCATGGGGTCACCAGAGGAAACTGCAGGAGCAGGATGCAGCATTAATGCTGCCTCACCGTATAGTGAGCGGGATTTAGTTGATAACGCTGTTGTCTTTGTGAGAAGTTTGAGAGTCTAGGAAGTCAGTTTCTTAACCTGGACTGCCACTTCAGTGAAGCACTAAGGCTTTGTTACATTGTCAACTGGTGGTACTTTCTGATGCAACACTAAATGCCTGCTCTCCCAGGTGAACAGTAGAAGATTCGATGGTGTACTGCATGAAGGGTGTGGAGGTTCTCCCATTGTATATATTTCTCCCTCAGTCAACCCCACCAAGAGCAGATTAATTAATCAGTTATTTCATTTGTTGTCCATATAGCCCTGCTGTGCTATAATAAGCTTCCATTTTTATCATCGTAACACTTATTGAACCTCAGTATTAATTCCTGGAGTGCTTGGGCTGTCCTGAGGGGATGGTAAATAGGTAAATGAATGGAGTTCCTGTCATAACTGCAGCTGCAAAGAAAGTACTGCTGCCATCTGTTCTGTTGCAGAAGTTGTAAACAATACATTAGGCAATGACTAAGAGGTCTAAATCATGCCTGTAGGCCTTGCATTATTGCAGCAATGTGAATATTGCCTTTAAGGATCGGTGTACTTCATTACAAGAGCAGTAGCAATTTAGTGTATAAGCAATGAGCAGTATGAGTACTGCCTGAAGCTACTAGGCTATGGTGCAGTATTCATGTTGCAAAAGGTTTCTGTGTTACACTAACATGGCTACAGTATTATATAGGTGCAGCTTAGAGTGTTGTATTACAGGAGCTTGGAGTACAGCCTAACAACATTGCATTAGAAGAGGGAGATGAAAGCTGCCTGAACAAATTGTATTGCAAGACAAAAATATCGGAACTACTCAAATATAGTATTACATGCATTTTGGATAGCACCTATGAGTCTTACATTGTAGAAGCAATGGAAATAGAATGCACAGATTCTGTACTGCAGGAGCAATGCAAATAGCACACACATGTCCTGTTTTACAAGAGCAATGTAAACATCACTGACAGGTCCTGTATCATGAGCAATGAAATGGCACCCACAGGTCCTGTATTACAGGAGCTTGTAGTAGAGGTGTCATGTGAACACTATGTTCATAAACTACAACAGAAACAGTATGAAAGATGCTTAATGCTTCTGTATTAGAGGAGCAGTGCACATATTGCTTCTGGGATCAGTACTTCAGTAACAATGCAAATGTTGTCCGTGGAGCTTGTAATAAAACAACAATGAAAAATGTTCAGTATTGCATCTGCAATGCACACGTTTCCTGAAGGAAATACAGCAGCAAAAAAGTCCAAGGGTTCTGTCTTACAACAGCAATGTAACTACTGTCCAAAGATCATGCATCAGAACAGAAATGCAAATATTGCCAAAAGATTCTGTTTTACAGCAGCAATACAAAAATTGCAGAAAGGTTCTGTATTGGAGCAGCAATGCAAATATTATCTCACAATACAGCATTGGAGCAGCAATGCAAATATTATCTAACAATACAGCATTATAGCAGCAATGCAAATATTATCCAGTAATACAGTATTTCAGTGGTAATGCAAATATTGCTAAAATAAATATTCACAAATGGTTCTGTTTAACAGCAGCAGTGCAAATATTGCCCAAATGTGTCTTACAATAGCAACAATGCAAATATTGCTGAATGGGTCTATAATACTGCAGCAATGCAAAAACAGAAGGTCCTTTCTCACAACATCAATGCAATTATTGCTGTAAGCTCCCATATTACAGCAGCAGTGCAAACGTTGCCAAAATGTCTTGTATTACCGCATCAAAGCAAATATTACTCAAAGGTACAATATAACTGCAGCAATGAAAATATTGATTTGTAGCATTAGCGCAAATACTGTCAAATGGTTTTATATTCCAACAGCAATGCAAATATTGCCAGAAAGTTCTGCATTACAGCAAAAATGCAAATATTACTGAAAGGGCCTTTATTGCACCATTAATGCAAATATTGCAAAAGATGTTACATCAGCAATGCATACAGTACCCAAAAGTACAATCCTGCAGCAATGCAAATATTATCCGATTCTCCTATATTCAGCAGCAATGAAAATCTTACAAATTAGCTCTGTATTACAGCTGAAATGAAAGCAATGACCAATGGGACTGTAGTATAGCAGCAATGGAAGTATTGCCATGTGGTACAGTATTACAGCAGCAATGTAAATATTGTCCAAAGCTCCTGTACTACTGCAGCAGCAACTAAAATATCGCAGTATGGTTCTGTACTGCAGTTGTAATGCAAGTATCACCAAAGGTACAGATTTTTGGCAGCATTGCAAATATTGCTAAATGCTACCGTATTGCAGCAGAAATGTAAATATTGTCCCAAGGAACAGTTTCACAGCAGCGTGAATATACTGTCCAGAGGTACTGCTTTGCAAAGGCATTATAATTACTGCTAAAAGCTTCTGTATTAAAACACCAATGCAAATATTGTCTAGAGGTGCAGTATTACAAGAGCAATGCAAGTAATGCCCAAATATCCTATGGTATAGCAGTGAAATAAATGTTCCTTAAAGGTCCGATGTTACCCAAAGCTGCAGAATTACAGCAGCAGTGCAAATTTTGCCTCAAGCTCCAGTGTTGCGGCAGCAAAGCACATATATTGCCTGAAGGTACAGTATTACAGTAGTAGTGCTTACATTGCTGAACAATTGTGTGTAACAGCAGAAATGCAAGTTTTATCAAATGACTGACAGCAGCATAGCCACTATTGCCCAAAGGTCCTATAGATCAACAGCGCAGATTCAAGTATTGCCTTTGCAGTTCAGTCTGAATATTTTTTCTACTTTGCATGACATTATAATATCATTGACACATTACAAGTATTACCTAAAGGGCCTGTATTACAGAAACTGTACAAATACTGCCTACCACTTCCGAACAAACTACAACAGCAATGCAAATAATGCCTCTACATCCTTCATTAAAGGAGCAATGTAAATATTCCTATTAACACTATATTTCAATTACGTTGAGAATATTTTCTAAGGGTAGTGTATTCCACAACAAAATGAATGATGCACTTAGTGTTTTATTAAAGAAGCAATGTGTCTGCTGTCTATCGGCCCTCTAATATTGGAGTTGTGTGAATAATCCTTGTAGTACCAGATTACAGGAGCAAAGTGAATGCTACCTACAAGTCCCTGTATTGCAGAAATAGTCTGAACAGTCTTTGCAGTTCTGTGTCACAGAATCATTGTAAATTTTCCTGCAGTTATTGTATCAAAGGAGTATTGCTAATACTGCAGAATGTATTAAAATACATTGTGACTGTGCCTGTATCTCCTGTATTACAGGAACAAAATGAATGCTGCCCACAGGTATTTCACTTTACTAACAATAAGAATACTACCTTATAGTTACTTTAACAGGAGAAGTGTGACATGAACCTGCAGAATTGTATTACAATGACGATAATGCTTGCGTCTTATAAAATATTATCTCTGAAAGTTGACCATGTTAAATATAATTGACTTGTTCATCACTGTCACTTCAAGGATACAAACTGGTTCATTGTGCTTCCCCGTTCATTTCTCAGGTAGGGTTGCAATTGGGGAGCACTGTTAAATGTAGTTCTGTTATATGGCCCTCAAACCAAAGGCTTTTGGTGAATAATTATGTTCTACCTGTATTGAACATCCTAACAGTTGTGTACCTGAACTGTTTGAACCCATAAGTATGTGTTGGAGAGATGGTGTGTCAGATTATAGAATGATTACAGCACAGAATGAGGCCGTTCAGCCTGTAGTTTCTGTGCTGGCTCTATGAAGGAGTAATTCACCCAGAGCCACTCCCCAGGCTTCTCCCCATAGTCCTACACATTCTTCGCAAATTGAAATTTGAATTCCATCTTGAATGCTTCAGTTAAACTTGCATCCAACACGCTCTCAGGTAGTGCAGCTAGCTCCTGACCACTCGCTGCATGAAAAAGTTTTTCCTCAAGTCTCCATACCTTTTTTATCGATTAACTTAATAGTACATGCTTGGCTCTCAATCCTTCTACCAATTGGAACAGTTTCTTCCTATCCGCTCTGTCCAGATCCCTCATGACGTTGAATACTTCAAAATCAAATCTCTCATTCTTCTCTACTCCAAGGAGAACAGTCCCAACTTCTCCAATCTGTCCATGTAACTGAAGTTCCTCATCCCAATGAATCTTTTCTGCACCGTCTGTAATGCTTCTGTATCCCTTTAGAATTGTAACGTTTGTTTTCTGTTGTCACTGTATTCTTCCTACCAAAATGAATCACTTCATGCTTCCCTGCACTCCGTTTGGTACTTGTCTGCCTATTCTGCTAACTTGTCAGTGCCCCTTTGAACTTCTATAGTGACCTCCTCTTGGTTCAAAATACTTCCATATTTTATATGATTTGAAAATTTTAAAATTGTATCCTGTACACTAAGATCTGGGTTATTCATATGTATTAAGATGATTAAGGGACCCTACAATGACCCCTGGAGAACTCCACTATAAAGCTTTCTGCAGTCTGTAAAACAACCATTTACCATCATCTTCTGTTTCCTTACACTCAATCAATTTTGTATCCATGTTATTTTTGTCACTTCTATTCCTTGAGCACTGACTTTGCTTACATGTTTGTGTGTGGCCTTCTGAAAGTCCATTACACCATGATTGCTCTGATCAACCTTCTCTGTCACCTCATCAAAAAACTCGAGCAAGTTAGTTGGATATGATGTACCCTTAAATCTCTGCTGGGTTTCCTTAATTAACCCATATTTGCCCAAGTGACTGTTAATTTTGTCCCAAATTATTGTTTCTAAGTGCTTCACCGCTGAGAGATTAAATTGACTGACATGTAGTTGCTGGGCTTATCTCTACACCCCTTTTTGAACAAAAGTGTAGCGTTTGTATTTCTTCAATCCTCAGGCAGTACCTATAGCTGTGGGGTCACCGCATCCATAAACCTGCTAGCCGCGATGCTCTCCTCATTATGGATGTGCTTAACTGACATCGGCTAATGCACAGTTTGAACTGCTAAATCTTATTTTAATAGTTCATTGGATGTGGGCGTCATTGGCAAGGCCACCATTTATTGCCTATTCCTAATTGTTAAGAGTTAACTCCGTTACTGTAGTTAGCAGTCATGTCTAGGCCAGATCAGGCAGATTTTCCTCCCTAAAGGGCATCAATAAATCAGGTGGGTTTTTACAGCAGTTCATATATGGTCACCATTGGACTAGCTTTTAATTCAGATTTTATTGAATTCAGATTTCACCATCTAGAGTGGTGGGATTCAAACCCATGTCTACAGAATGGTAGCCTAATCTTCTGGATTACTAGTCCAGTAACATTATCACTACACCACCACCTACCCATTTGATGACACTTTCTGCACATATGGCTATCCAGGTCACAGGAATGTTCTTGGAATTCCCACATAGCACGTTGCGTACTGGAGAGGTTGGAGTTACCCTGCTGTTACTCTATTAGGTAATGAGCCTTCATACCTTTCTTTTAAAAAAGAAAACACTCAGCAGATTATCAGTTGCATTCCATTGGTGTCACTTAAATACGAGTAAGTTAATTGAATATTTTATTTGACCCTTCTTCTAAACAAGTTGAAATGTTTAATTTCTCAGCTCTTTGGGCTAGCTCCCTAACTTTAGAGATGGGAAAGCAAAGCTACAGTACTCACCAGCCAATCAACTCTTGGCATTCCTGTAATGTCACAGTCTGAATTGTTTTTTTCATTTTCCAAACTTGAATGCATTCAGGTCTGCAGCAACTGCTGATTCTTGCTCCAGGCAAGGTGAATAAGAGAGAGCTCTGAAGAATAGTCATACTGGACTTGAAACATCAACTCTGTTTCTCTCTCCACAGATGTTGCCAGACCTGCTGAGTTTTTCTGCCGTTTTCTGTTTGTTTCCAACCTTTGTAGTATTTTGATTTTACTTAAATTAGAAAATGTTATGTCTTTTAAAAATAACAAGAATATCTTTTCTTCAGTACATGTCTAATTTTAAACTAAGCACAATATGCAAGTATGGTCTTAAGGCAAAGAGAGCATATGTATTGCATTGGAACCCATTGTCCAAGGGCAAGCTTGGAGGCTGTTTAATGCTTCATACTCTGCCACAATGCAATGTGTTCTGTACACAGTGAGCTGTGTGTTACCATGACATAGCCAACTTTGTATTTGCATGACTTGAAAATGGACATTTTACTTGAAAGTATGTCGGGCTATTTAGATGTGATTTGCACCCGGTACATTTGTGATGCATGGAGCTTTGATTCCAAGGTGATGTCAGTCAGTGAAATAAAATTGATATTAGTCTGTAGCTTCCAGCAGCAGTCACTGGAGACATAACAAGATTAGGATTGGAGAATCATTTTTTTTTCCTCTTCCCACCCCAATCAAGCGGCACTGAGGTCAACACAAATCATTGTATCGCCTGTGCTAGAGCTCAAAGCAGGTAACTGATTACAGAATTGAGATAAGACCATAGAATCTTGTGATCTATATGATCCAGTTACTTACAAAACCCTCTAAGCAACACGTGCGGCATTGGTTGTATTACCTGCCACCTTGAGTGCCAATGTGAGCCCTGCATAGCCTCTTTTTGGGAACATCTGCCAAACTAAGTCCCAGTCAAGCACTTGAGAGGCCAATGGTGTGTCCTGGAATCAAGGCCCCTCAGGCTAACTTCTCAAAGGTGGTCATCTGTTTTGCACAACAGTGCCAATGTTGGCTGTTGCTGGTACTACAGTCATCCAAGACCTTGGCTGGACTCAGATACATAGGTGAGTGATGGTGGGAGGGCTTTTGTGCAGCATTGATAGGGGTGGGTTCCTCTTAGTGAGACCATGCTCTCTCAAAAGTTCCTGACAACATCCTAATACAGGGACCCTCAATTAGGCACTGAATACCTTTGAATAAGGGAATACCCCCAACAACCAATGGCACTAATTGCCCACTTAAGGTGTTCGATTGGCAGTGGGGCAGGAAAGCCCTCCATGGACTTTGCTAGTTTGGACTTAATTCAAGGTGTAAAGTGGAAAGATGGCAGAGCTCCCACCCACTACCCTCCGATCTAATATAATGCCTCCCCCCTACCACTTCCAAACTCACCACAATAAGGAATAAAGTTCTATCCCCAGTTTTCTAGCATGCTGTGATTCACACTACTCATAATTTTTCAACACTGTGCTGTCAGAAAGGAGATTTCGAAATTAAGTCAAATTCAGGTGCATTTAATTTATCATTATCCGGCTATTTTATGCCACACGTTCAAGTTTGACAATGGATGAGACTCTGTTGGAAGCTTAAAGTCAAAAGGTTATAGTGATTGATTTGTAAGAAGAAAATTGACAGCTTGCCTAGTTTTAAAAGAACTGGGCGGGTGGGGCGTAAAACAGGCATCCTATCCATTACTGCCATCTATCTCCCACTTGGAGGAACATTTAAATTCAGCCCATAGTTCTATTTCGTTTTAGAATTTCATTGTTTCACATCAGCAATAAAGTGCAATCATAAACAGTTGACATTAAGTTCAAAAGTGCACCATACCACAATCAATGTCATTGTTGAAAGGTGTGAAACTTTATAGAGTTAAGGATATGTTGCAGTTTTTCACTTTGCCTCATGTCAAATCTGTCTTTAACGTTCTAACCAGCCAAAATCAAAACACACCTTCTTGTCCATTGTTGCTTTAATCATAAACTAGTAAGCAATAATGACTTATTAATTCTCTGTAATGCGTTTCCTTGCAGTATTTTTCTAGAACTGATCGTTTGCTTAAACACAGAAGAATGTGCCACGAAAATCAAGGGAAAGCTCCTGGCAAAAACCCAGCTATGAAAACCGAGCCAATTATACTCGCAATCAATGCAGAAAACAGTTTCCTCTCACCTCAAAAAGACATCATTAATCCAAGGAAAAAAGTCAAAACTGCGGAGAAGTCAGCATTGGCAACCCTTGATAAAGAGGAGACTGGTAACCCAGCAGAGGGTAAGATGGATAAGGGTGAATGTGTAGAATATTACACCAGCAACTTGAAGGTGAAGGATGAATATAAAGTGGAGCACTGCTCACTTGTGGTCGCACATTCTTCACAGAATAATGATCACCTTGGGGAAGCATATCAGAATCAGATGAACCTGCTTCCAACAAAGCTTGTTCTGAAGAAGGTAAGCCCAAAGAAAAATCAAAAGACAACGGAAGAATTGGCTCAGACCTTGCCTGTTTCTGGCAATTTTGATGCCACAAAAGTCAACAAATATACCTATGCTATGGTAGACAACCCTGATCTTCTGACAATGGAGGGGCCTGGTGCTGATCAGGGCCAAGATGCTTCACGCAAACCAGGAGGCAACAGCAACTATGATGATGCAATGCAGTTTGTAAAGAAGAAGCGATTTTTGCAAGGGACTAGCAGCACCAGCAGAGAGTATGCCTTAACTGTAGGCCAGATCCCAATCCAGCCAGCTGTAACACAGGCAGCCAACACACCTGTTGGTGACACCAGTGGTAGCACACCTATGCTGGTGCAACCCAGTAACACTGATCCGAAAAGCAGTCAGGACAAAAGTGGGATTCCTGACGAAGTTTTGCAGACGCTGTTGGATCACTACACCAACAAGGCAAATGGGCAGGTTCCGTTTTCTGTCAGTGATACCCAAGTCTCCTCAAATATAACCGTGAGCTCTACAGACATTACTAATGTGCCACCATCTGAGCGAGTCAACGAGAGTTCCCAGCCAGCAGTCACAGACAACTGTAACATGCTCCATGAGTATTCAAAGTTCCTCCAACAAGCTTTGGAAAGGACTTGCCACAATGATAGCTACTCAGCTGAGCAAGGACTTGCATATGAGACTGAAACTCACCCGCTAACTGGAAGCCTTCCAGTGCAGCCTCTGTTTTCTACTCTAGAACGACAGGTTTTTGCAACCATGGTTACCCAGCATGGCTTCAGACCTGAAGTGGGTGCCCCTTTGAGGATACCATCACAAAAGACTCAGTATAGTTTATTAACTGGTGAATCCCAGCATCCTTTTGCTTTCATACCAACTGTAACAAGCAGCAACAGCATCTCTGCACCTTCTGATTTCATAGAGCAGGTTAATACACAGAAGAAGCGAGAGGAACCCCCAGCACACCACAATCACCAAATGGACACATTTGGTCAAGACTCTAGGTTCTCGGCTGCTGGAGGAGAAATGACTCCGTCGTTTAACAACAGTACTGGTGGACAGGTGAACTTAAGAATCCGACAAGGCAGCTCAGACTTCTCGGAGTTTTCTTTGGTAAACGTGCCAGAGGCCAGGGATCAAATGAGTGCCTCATCAGATGTCACAGGGGGCCAAGCCTTTAGGTGAAATGATTTGGTCATAAAACTTGGGATCAGAATACATGCGTTACTGTTTTTGAATTGCTCAACAAAGAAAAACTTATTTTTTTTTTAATTTTTAGAGAAAAAAACTATTAGTGATTTTATCAGGAAGGCATATTGAAGTCCAGTACCGCTGTGTATTTCCCTTCACTGCTGATACATGTTTGCAGGCTGACACAGAAAGGGGATATTGATTTTGTCTGTGTATGACTTTCTCCAAGCCCTCTGTATTTCTGCTTTATCAGAAACATTTGTCTGCCAGTTAAGAGAGCTGATAGAAAATAACTCTGATACTGGCATTGATACAGGTTCAATAATTATAACAAAACTGGCATTTATTCAGTTGCAGTAATTACCTGGATAGTTGTATTTCAGCTGATCAAATAGTTACTCCAATACTGGCGCTAGTACAGATCCAGTAATTACCTCAGTACTGTATGTGTACAGTTCAAATAATGCCCTGGCATTGGAATTAATGCAAATCTAAAAATTACGACAATACTATTTTTTAATCACATGTTAATTACACAGAAATTCATGTTGTGCATTTCCAGTAAAGAACTGGCATTGATGCAGATGGAATAATTGCCCTCTTTTATTACTTCACTCATGAGATGTAGGCATCCTGGTAAGGCCAGCATTCATTGCCCGTCACTGTTTGCTCGTGTGATGGTGATGATGAGACTCCTTTCTGAATCCATCTGAATGGATTGCGATGCCATTTCAGAGGGCAGTTGAGAGGCAACCACATTGCTGTGGATCTGGAGCTGCATATGCGCCAGACTGGGTAAAGACAGCAGATTCCTTTTTCCAAAGATGTTAGTAAACTGGGTGGGTTTTTGCGACAATCCAGTTGTTGCGTAGTCGTCATTGCTGATACTGGATTTTTATTCCAGATTTTATTTAATCAGTCGAGCTCTCCAGTAACATAACCTTTATGCTACTATACCCCCTTAGTAATATGAACATTTATCCATTATCTTGAAATTCTTATTTTTATTTGTTCATGAGATGTGGGTGTCACTGACTAGGCCAGCATTTATTACCACTTAAGTGCGCTGGAGAAGGTGGTCATGAGCTGTCTTGAAAATTGATAAAAATGTCAATGTTTATGCCGGTACTGATATCATTCAGAAATAGAGAAAAAAAATTGCATAATTGTAGGAGGCCAATTAACCCATCTTGTCTCTGCCAGTACTTTTAAATTTCATGATCTCTCCCTTACTGTTTTGGTGAGTAGCTTAATTTTTTGCCCTCTATTAACTAATGCAATTGCCAGTTGAAATAGTTTTTTTTCTACTTTACCTTATCAACTGCCTTTTATCAAACTTGTTTGTAGTTTCATCTGTTCTAGTGAAAACAGCCCTAAGTTTTTAGTCTGTCCTAATAGCTAAAGGCTTTCAATCTCGTTATCATCTTCATGAATCTCTTCTGCACTGTGCCTGTGGACTTGACATCCTTCTGAACATTGCGTTTCCAAAACTACATATTCTCATGGCCTAATCAGTGATCTGTATAGATATAGAATGATCTCTTTGTACTCCATCGCCCATTTATAAAATTTTACATTTATGTACCTGAAATCAGTCTCGACTCCCTTAAAATGTTACCAGTTAGCATAAACTCTTTCTCTATTATTCTATCCCATATGTGCAACTTCACATTTTCTGACATCTAAATTTTATCAAATCTACAAAACAGTGTACATCCTCGTGGAGTCAATAACCGCCAACCTTCACAATTAATTTGTATGCTGCCAATTTTTGTGTTGTCTATGCATTTTAATGTTGTGTCCCTCTAAATCCAAGTCGTATATGTATACTGAGAGGAATCCATACTACACTGACCGCAAGTGGACACCAAGGCATGCCTTCAGTTCAGTAAGATATTCTTAATAGTAATCTGTTTTCTGTCCTTGAGCCAATTTTTTATCCATGCTGCCTCACTCCCAAATTGAGGTAATTTTCAACTTGCTACCATGTGCTGACATTGCAGATCAGTGATAAGTGTCTGATTCACAATGTTATGGTTTAATCCAACCGGTCTCCCAGTATTCTTAATTTAGTCAACAAGCTTCCCATGTGACATTTTATTGTTTGTGTGTTTGATATCCGTGCACCAAACAGATACTGCATGCCCTTTATCAATTCCCTTCATCCTATCTTGAACTCCCCCAACATGACGTCTTCTAAGCATACACACAGCCCAAATTATCCCGGGTGTTTCCAGGTGAGTCTTAATTTTTATCATGTATTATGAAATCTAGCAGCAAACCCACAACAAATGTTTGGTCTATATTATCCAACTGATCGCTTTCAAATCATTTTTATCCCTGAAAAAGAGTCCTTACACATTAGATCTAGATCCCAAGATGACTGGAAAATTGTCGAGTCTCTGCCAATTCCTCCTGATGTGAGGAGTATTCCAGAATGCAAGCATTGCACTTTCCTGATTGTTTCACCATCTTTTAACATTACATTACTTCCTTAACTATATTTCTCTGTCATAAATAACACTAATGTTCCCATAAATAGGTGCGGTAATAATCCTAATTTTGATAACGATCCTGCACGATAATAACCCTGGTACTGACATTGATCCTCCTTTGATATTACCCCTTATATTGACGTTGGTTTTCTTGTGATATTAACACCTACAGTGATATTAACCCTATGATTGATATTGACACAGCTCCGATATTACCCCACATATAAATATTGATCCTCCTGCAGAATTGAAGAAGGGTTCTGAAGAAGGATCACTGGACCTGAGAGTTTAACTCTGCTTTCTCTCCACAGATGCCAGACCTGTTGAGTTTTTCCAGCAATTTCTGTTTTTGTTTCTGATTTCCAGCATCTACAGTTCTTTTAATTTTTATGTCAAAATTGATTCTCCTGCAATATTAACCCTGAAATTAATTTTGACTCTTCTCCAACATTAATCCAAATATGGACACTGAGCCTCATCTGGAAGTAACCCAGATATCAACATTGATCCTTCTCTGATAGTAACCTAGATATTGACATTGATTCTGTTGCAATACTAACCCTGAAATTGAGTTTGACAGTTCTCATATTAATCCTAATATCGACATTGGTACTCCTCTGATATTAAACATGCTGTTGACGTTGATCCTCCTCTGATATTAACCCCGACATCCACATTGATGCTGCTGCAATTTTAAACCAGAAATTGATATTGACCCTGCTGCAACAATAACCCAAATATAAACATTGAGACCCCTCTGACAGTAACCCTGATATCGACAGTGATCCTCCTTTGATACTAATCCCTGTGATTGACTTTGATCCTTCACCAACAAAAATCCTGAAATAGATATTGATAATCCTGCAGTATTGACTCCATGGTTAACAATGATTCTGCTTCAATATTAGCTCTGATTGTGATGTTGATCCTCTTGTGATTGAACCCCGATAACCACATTAATACCTCTCTGGAATTAACCTTGATGTCGTCAATAATCCTCAACGACATTGCCCCAGTGGTAACATTGATCATCTTCTGAAATTAACCCTGTAATTGGTATTGATGCTGTTGTGATAGTAACCCTGATATCAATAGTGAGCCTCCGTCAGTATTAACCCTGATATTGACATTGATCCTTCTCTGATATTAACCCTGATATCAACGTTAATCCCCCTCCAATATTAACTCTGACACTGACATTGATCCGATTCTGATATTAACCCCGATGTCAACATTGGTTCTCTTGTGATTGAACCCTGATATTGAGATTCATCCTCCTCTGGAATTAGCCCTAATGCTGATATTGATCATCTTCTGATATTACCCCTGAACGCAATGATCCTCTTGTGATAATAATGCTGATATTGAAATTGATCCTGTTCTGATATTGAACCTGTTCTGATAGTAACCCTGTTATTGACATTGATCCTCCTCCAATATTATACCTGATATCAGTATTGATCCTCTCGAGACAATGCCTTTGATGTCGATATTGATCCTCCTTTTGATATTAACCCTGATATCAACTTTGATTCTCCTCTGCTATTAACCCTGATAATGATATTGATCTTGCTGCAATGATGACAACATTAATAAAAATATTAATTCTCCTGGAGTGTTAACCCTGAGATTGATTTTGATCCCGCTCCAAGGAGGAAAAAAAGCGTTGGTATCAACATTAATCCACCTGCAATTTTAACCTTGAGATTGATTTTGATTCTACTCTAGTTTAAACCCACATATAGTCTCTGGGTCTTCTCAACACTAACCCCGATATCCATATTGATGCTGTTGTGATATAATTCCTTATATCAACATTGATTCTCCTCTGTTATTACCCACCTATTCACGTTGATCCTCATGTGATAATAGCCCTGTTACTGACATTGATCCTTCACCCATGATAACCCTGAAATCAACATTGATACTTATAATTGTCATTGACACAAAAACAGAAATTGTTTGAGAAACTCAGCAGGTTTGGCAGCATCTGTGGAGAGAAAGCAGAGTTAACATTTTGGATCCAGTGACCCTTCTTCAGAACTCTTCGAATTGTTATTCACGCAGCTCCAATAATAGCTCTGATATCAATATTTGACCCACTGACAGTATTAATCATAAAGTTGATATTACTGGTTGCAGAATCAATTTCAATACCTTTTGTTAATATTGGTGCTCAGTCAAAATCAATCTCAGTTAATATTACAGGAGGATTCATGTCGATATCAGGGTTCATATCAGGAATAAATGTTCTCCTGCACCAACAATAATTCTGAAATCAACATTGATACTCCTGTAATAGTAATTCTGTGATTGACATTGATGCTGCTCTGATATTATCCCAGATATTAACCTTGATGCTGATATTGATCATTCTGTGATGTTAATCCTGATATCAACATTGACAGATGGCAACATTGATCCTTGTGATAGTAATCCTGATGTCAACATTAATCCTTTAGCCATATTAGCCTTGATATTGATATTGATCTTCCTCCAGTATTAACCCTGATATTGACATTTATCTCCTGAAGTTAACACTGATCTTGGCATTGATTCACATCCAATAGTAACCCTGATCTCAACATTGATCCTCCACCAATATTACCCTGATATTGAAATCAATTCCCTTGTGATTTGTGATTCCTGATATTGACAATAATTCCTCCTCTGAAGTTAACCCTGATATTAACATTGTTCTTCTGATCTTAACCCAGGTATTGACGTTGATCCTCTTGTGATATTGTAATTTTGACATTTATCCTCTTGAAATACTAAGTCAAATATCAGTATTGATCCTTCTCCGATATTAATCCTGGTATTGACATTGATCCTCCTCTGGTAATAATCCTAATATTGACATGAATGTTTTTGTGATTTGAACCCGGATATCCACATTAATCCTCTGAAATTAACCCTGATATAGACATTAATACTAACTCAGAATTAATGCTGATGGTGACAGTAATCATCCTGTGAAATTAACCCTGATATACACACTGATCTTCTGATATTAACCCAGATATTGGTATTGATCTTCTTCTGATGTTAACCCTGATGCCAGCTTTGATCCTCTCGTGATTTGAACTGTGATATCGACATTAATTCTCCTCCGGAATTAGCCCTGGTATTGACGTGATCTTCCTCTGATATTAAACCTGACATTGATCTTGATCCTCTGCTGAAATTTTCTGATATCGACATTGATGTTCCTGCACTACGAACCCTGATGATGATATTGATTTTCTTCTGATATTAACTCTGATATCGACCTTGATCAGCCTCCAATATTAACCCTAACATTGACGTTGGTCTCCTGCGATATCAAACCTGATACCAACTTTGATCTTCTGATATTTACTCTGTTCTTAACTCTGTAATCAATATCAATCCCGTTCTAATATTAACCCTGTGATCAACATTGATCCACTTCTAATGATAAATGTGATATAGGCAAACCCCTAATATTGACATAGAACATCATCTTGTAATACAAACCCTTGTATTGACTTTGATCCTCTTGTGATATTAGCCCTGGTATCAACATTGGTCCTCTTGTTATTATTAGCACTGGTATCAATATTGATCCTGTAGTGATTTGAACACTGATATTGATATTGATATTTGAATATTAACTCTGATACCAGCATTGATCCTCTTGTGATTGGAACCGTGATATTGACCCTGAGATTGACATTAATCCTTCTCCAGAATTAACCCGAATATCATCAGCCCTGATATCGACATTGATCACCTTCTGATATTAACCCTTATATTGACACTGATCCACCTCCAATATTACCGCTGATATTGATTTTGATTGTCTTCTGATATTAACTTCGTCAGCATTGATCTTTTTCTGATATTAACCCTGATGTGTCAACATTGATCCTCCTCTGCAATTAATACTGACACTGATCTTCTTCTGATGTTACTCCTAATGGTGACTTCGATCCTCCTCTGATATTAATTCTGATATTGATACTCCTCCAAAATTAACCCTGACATTAACATTGATTCTCTAATATTAACTGTGATATTGGTGTTGATCATCTTCTGATAGTACCCCTGTTATTGGCATTGATCCTCGTGATATTAACCCTGATATCGACTTCAATCTTCTGATATTAATCCTGATATTGATATCGATCCTCTTCTGCTAGTAACCCTGTTATCAACATTGATCCTCTTGCAACAGTAATCCTGAAGTCACCATTGATCCTTCCTCAATATTAGCCTGATATCGGCATAAAAACCATCAGAAATAGGAACAGGAGTAGGCTGTTTGGCCCCTCAAGCCTGGTCCATCATTGAATAGGGTCATGGCCGATCCATCTTTCCTCACATCCACTTTCCTGCCCTTTCCCCATAATCCTTGATTCCCCGACTGATCAAGAATCTATCTATCACAGCCTTAAAGCTACACAAGGACTCTGCCCCCACATCTCTCTGTGGCAGAGAGTTCCAAAGGTTCACAACCCTCTGAGAGAAGAAATTCCTTCTCATCTCAGTCTTAAGTTGGTGCCTCTTTCTTCTGAGACTATGCCCTCTGATCTTAGACTCTCTTTTGATGGGGGAAAAAATCCTCTCAGCATTTACCGTATCAAGTCCATTGAAACATGTAGGATTCTTAATGAGATCAACTCTCATTCTTCTAAACTCTACTGAGTAAAGTGCCTATCTGTTTAACCTTTGCTCATAAGACAGTTTCACCATACCAGGGATCATCCTTGTGAACCTTCTCTGAACTGCCACCAATGAAATGATATCTTTTGTTCAATAAGGGGATCAAAACTGCTCACAGTACTCCTTATGTGGTCTCTACAGTTGCAGTAAGACTTCCTTGCTCTTATGCTCCAATCCCCTTGAAATAAGGGCCATGACTCTTCCTGATTACCTGCTAAATCCATGTGTTAGCTTTCTGTGTTATGTACACCAGTACCCCCAAGTCCCTGTGTGTTACAGCTTTCTGCAGTTTTTCTCCATTTAAATAATACTCTCTTCTTTTGTTCTTCCTTCCAGAATGAACAACTTCATGTTTTCCCACATTATACGTCATTTGCCAACTTTTTGCCCACTTGCTTAACTTGTCAATATCTCTGTGTTAAACTGTTTGTATCCCTCTCAGCACCTGCCTTTACACCTATTTTTGTGTCATCTGCAAATTTGGCTACAGTACATTCATTTCCTTTTTCCAAGTCATTAATATATATTGCAAACATTTATGGTTGCAGCACTGATCTCTGTGGAACAATACTGGCAACAGGTCACTCACCTGAAAAAGAACCAGTTATCTCCACTTGCTGTTTCCTGCCCATTAGCCAATTCTATCTCCATGCCAATGTACTATTGCGTTGATCCTCTTGTGTTAGTAACCCTGATATCGACATTGATCCTCCTACAATAATAACCTTGTCATTAATTTTCTTTGTCTTGGCATATTGACCCTTATATTGATACTGATCCTCTTGTGATATTAACCCTAATGTTGATATTGAACCCCCTGTGATATTAATCCTGACGTTGACGTTGACTTTGATCTTCATGCTATTTATGCACCATCTAAAATTGGTTTGATGCTCACCTCAAGTCTTCTCCATGAATTTACCTTGGTATTGTCATAGAAATCCCCCTAGTGATTGCCCTGATACTACATTCTCGTCCTCCAATAATTAACTTGATCTTAACACTGACTTCACTCCAGTGATTGCCCTGATAGCAACACTGATGCCATACATTACTTACCCTGATACTGGTATTCACGCCATTCCCGTCATTACCCTAACTCTTCCCTTGTTCCAGCTCCAGTCATTATCAGCATTGATCCCCCTTCAATTCCACACAATCCTGCAATTCTTTCCTCTTTGGGTAATGATCTAGCTCTTGTTTGAAAGATACAATTGAATCTGCTACCCCTACACACTCAGGCGGTGTGTTCCAGATTCTAACCACTCGCTATGTAAAATATTCTGACCTCATGTCACTATTGCTTCTTTTGCCAATCAGTGTGCTTTGGCTTTTGACTCTTCCACCATCTCCCTATCCGTTCTGTGCATAGCCATCATGATTTTGAATCCCTTGATCAAGTCTCCTCTCATCCTTCTTGAAGGACAACAGCTCCAGCTTCTCCAGTTTATTTATTTAAGTCCCTCACCCCGAAACTACTTTTGTGAGTTCTTTTCTGCACTCTCTCTAATGCCTTCACATCCTTCCTAAAGTGTGTTACCCAGAACTGGACCCAATTAGTTGATTAAGGCTGAGCTAGTCTTTTTTAAAAAACGTGTTCAACATGACTTCCTTTCCCCGATTTGGTTTATTACTGCACACTCAACCTGTCCTGACACCTTCAGTGATTTGTGTGTATATATTCCACAATCACTCTACTGCTGCACCCACTTTAGAATTGTAGCCATTATTTGATATTGCCTCTCCCTGTTACTCTGACCAGAATGAATCACTTCATAATTGTCTGTGTTAAATTTCATCTGCCAGTTCTCTGCACATTCCACTAGCTATTTTCCTCATGGATCAAACTATTTCCAACTTTCGAGTCATCCACAAATTGAGCCCCTTGCATCAAAGTCAAGAGCTGAATTTTATAGGGTACCAACATCCCCAATCCCAGCCTCATGTAATTTGGGAAAGACTGTTGCCTCATAGTTGCTTTACATTTGCCAGGATGTTCATTGACTCAGGGCAAGATTCCCACCCCCAGCTGGGGAAGAAATCCCACCTTAATCAGCCAGCAACTCCTTAATCTCAGTAGCGCAGTTCCAAGTGGGTTGCTGCTTCTGGGAGTCCAAATAGAACCTGAAGAGGAGGTTATGGAATCAGGACTCTAGGTAGATCCAGGATTTCAGCAGGGCCAGCCTGTTGGGCCCTGGCAATTTGAGCAGCAATATGGCACCCAAGTTTGAGAAGCCAGTGAGGGAGGTTGAAAAGTGGGCATGACCTTGGGAGGTAGATACCTCCACTTTGCATGCAATCTACCAAAGGCTCTACAGCCCTCTGTGGTAAATAATTCTATAGAATCAGTACCCTCTGAGAGAAGAAATTCCTCCTCATCTCTGTCTTAAATGAGCTATTCCTTACTCTGAGATTACGCCCCCTGGTCGTAGACTCTCTTAAATGGGGAAAGACTGCAGAAATCTACAGACCAGTAGGATTTGGTGTCCTCGTGATCACAAAAAGCTAGCATCCAAGTGGGAATTAGGGAAGGAAAATGGAATGCTGGCCTTTATTCTAAAGGGAATGGAGTATAAAAATCAGGAGGTTTTGCGAAAACTATACAAGGCACTGGTCAGACCACAGCTGGAATACTATGAACAGTTTTTGCAGCCCTTTATCTAAGGAAAGATGGACTGGCAATGGAGGCTGTCCAGAGAAGGTTCACTTGGCTGATCCCGGGTATGGAGGGACTGTTTTATGGCCTATACTTGGAGTTCAGAAGAATGATCTTATTAAAATATACAAGATTCTTAGCGGACTTGACAGGATAGATGTGGAGAGGTTGTTTCCCCTTGTGGGAGAGAATCTAGGACCAGAGTGCATAATCTTAGAGTAAGGAGTCACCCAGTTACATCAGAGATTAGGAGGGATTTCTTTCCTCTGAGAGTACTGAATCTGAGGGATTCTTACCACAGAAGACTGTCGAGGCTGGGTCATTAAGTATATCCAAGGCTGAGATAGACAGATGTTTTTAATCAGTTGGGGAATCAAAGGTTATGGGGAAAAGGCAGGAAATTGGCATTGAGGATTATGAGATCTTTCATGATCTCATTGAATGGCAGAACTACCTCGATGGGCTGATGGTCATGTCAAAGGCCTTCTGAAAATCGAAATACATTACACCCACAGCTTCCTCTTTATCTATCCTGCTTGTTACCTCCGCAAAGAATTCTAATAAATTTGTCAGGCATGATTTCCTCTTCAATGAGCCATGCTGACTCTGCTTAATCACATTTACATATTTCTAAATACTCTGCTATAACATCCTTTATAATGGACATTAATGTTCTCCCAATAACACCTGTTACCTTTTCTTTAGTTGTTTCCCTCTTTAAATAAAGGGGTTACATTGGCAGTTTCCCCAGTCTTCTGACTTTTGCAGAATCTAAAAATTCTTGGAAATTAACTACCAGTGCATCCACTGTCTCTGCGGTTACTTCCATTCATATCCTAGAATGCATCAAAACAGGTCGAGAGGAGTATCAGTCTTTAGCTCCATTAGTTCTTGTACTTATTTCCACTCCTCCTTTTGCCCTTGACTATTTCATAATTTTGGAATGCAATTTCTGACTTCTCCGGTAAAGACTGATGCAAACTATTTATTCAACTTCCCCTGCCATTTCCTGGTTCCTTATTATTATTGCCCTAGCATCGTTCTCTAAGGGGCCTATGGAGACAGTAAGGACTGCAGATGCTGGAAGCTAGAGTCAATAAATGTGGAGCTGGAAAAGGATACTGAGTCCAGTCCTGCCGTAGGGTTTCAGCCTGAAATGTTGACTTTCCTGCTTCTTGGATGCTGTCTGACCTGCCATGCTTTTCCAGCTTCACATTTATTGACTCTAAGGGACCTATGTTCATTTTGGCTGTTTTAAAGAAGCTCTTGCTGTCTTTTTATCTTACTTGTATGTTTATCCCTAAAACTTATCTTCTCCCTTTTTTTTGGTTGACATTTGTTGGCTTTTAAAACAGAGGATTGGGATAGTTTTACCTGTAATCTCTGCAGCAGTGTACGTTTTTGTCTTTCGTTTTGATATTATCCTTAACTTCCTTGGTTAACCATGGTTGGTTTATCCCTTTCCTAGAATCCTTCTTTCTCACTGGGATATGTGTTTGCTGTGAGATGTGAACTAATTTCTTAAATGTCTGCCGTTGTTCCTCAACTGTCTTTGCTGTTAAACTCCTTTTCCAGTCCACTCCAGCTAGCTCTGCCATTGTTCCTTTATCTTTATTTAAGCTTAGCATAGTTGTTTCCAACCCAGGTTCCTCCGTCTCAAACTGAATGCTAAATTCTATTATGTTATGACCATTGGTTCCAAGGGGATCTTTTACTCTGAGATCATTTGTGAAACTTGCCTCATTGCACATCACCAGATCCAAAACAGTCTGATCTCTGGTTGGATCTACAACGTACTGTTTTAGGAAACTGTTCCGAATACAGTCTATGAATTCTTCCTCATGGCTACCTCTAACAAGCTATCCCAATCTACATGAAGATTAAAGTCACTCATGATTAATGTTCCGCCTTTGTTACATGCGCTTGTTATCTCCTGATTTATTCTGTGTCCCACCATATAGCTACTGTTAGGGGTAGGGCCTATAGACAACGTCTACCAGTGTCGTCTTCTCCTTTTTCATTTCTTACCTTGACCCAAAGGGATTCTACATCTTTCATCTTCCTCCATCCTGTACTAACAATGCTACCCCACCACTTTCTTCCTTCGTGCTGGTCCTTTCAAAAAGTCACCTACCCCTGAATATTTAGTTCCCAGCTTTGATCTCTTTGTAATCATGTCTCCATAATGACTACAAGATCATACTCTCTAACCTGTATTTGTGCTGTTAATTAATTTATCTTGTTCCAAATACTAGGTGCATCCAATAAAGAGTAATTAGATTTGCATTTTTACCGTTTTGACCCTATTTACTGCTCTTTTGCTATGCCTGTATACTCTGTTACTTCCAGTCCCAGTTCGGTTATCATTATCCAATAAGCTACTTATATTCTCTTGTTTTATAAGCCTACATTTCCCCTTTCCTAAACCCCCCCTCCCTCTATAATTAGTTTAAAGCCCCCTTCTCAGGCATGCATCCTCACTCCAATTGTAAATACCCAATTCATCCCTAATCACTCCAGTCTTCCTTTTTACCACCTGTTTAATATCTATATCCCTTTGAAGACATTTAGATTCCAGTTTGTTAGCAGCCAGTTTTTGTTTTATCGTACTCTGCTGCTTTTTTTTCCCCACTTCTCAGTATCAAACCTGATTCTCAAGTGTGACTATCCATCGTATGCAAGCCTTTTCTGCTTCAGCATACTCTCTCGTGAGTGATTACATGTTCTATGTTCACAACTTCTATCTATCTAAGATGTGGATTCTAGGATCTTGGAAAATAAATGTTAGTGTTTTTGTAGATGTATTGTTTGGTTCATAGCAGCCAGCTATGCATGTGCTTTTGCTCAGGTTGAAATCTCTTTCCACAGATCAGTGAAGGTATTCATTTGGCACTCTTGGGCAGACCTAAACATAGATCTTTGAGCACCAATGTTTTATGCAAAGCCGCAAGTAGGAGTGAGGTTGACCACTGACTGACTACTTCACTGCTGAAGGTGCCTGATCCTGAACAGCGTTGTTGGTCCTCACAAAGAGAGTATGGGCCTCATCATTTTATCCTATTGACTGGAGAGAAATATTTGACTTTTTTATATGAAAGAATGTATACCATGTGAGGTGACAGATACTGTATTCATTTATGAAGTGTTTGCATGTTACACATTGCTCAGTCATCACTTGGAGTAAGTGGATTCCAACAACTGTCCAGTAACAAAAGAGTCAGCATCAGATCACCTTGCCCACCAACATTTCTGTGAGTTACTGATTTGAAAAAGAGATAACACCTTTGTAAACGTGTGTACTGGGCAGAAAATCTCGCATTTGCACAATAGTGCTCAATTGTTTTTAACTACTTGGTGAAAAGGACTGCACAGACTGTCTTCTGAAATTGTAACAATAAGGGGAAGGGCCGGGACAAGTCTCAAAGGAGGCACTTGTCAATTTCAAAGGCAGTGAGAGCATCCCATTTAAGCTATGTCCAGTTTGAGGTACTTTGTTGTTGTGTCTCTGTTGCTGTAAGGTAAAGAACAGCGGTCCAAAGGTGCAGCAAATAGTTCACTGAAACCGACACAGCAAACACTGGAGAAACTCAACAGGTCTGTCAGCATCTGTGGACAGAGAAACGGAGTTAACATTTCGGGTCCAGTGACCTGCACTGCACTTGAAACATTAACTCTGCTTCTCTCTTCACAGATGCTGCCAAACCTGCTGAGTTATTCCAGCTTTCTCTGCTTTAGATTTCCAGCTGCCACCATATTTTGCTTTTAGATCGCCAAAACAACTTCAATTCAGCGTCTATCAGTTGCATTGGCTTTGAAAAATGAATGGATTGGAGGTGAGCATCATACAAAGAGAAATGAAATAGCTGTGGCTTGTACGTTGGGAATGTGGATGAGCATCAGTGTCGAAATGTTGGTTCTTATTTTAAAAGATTCTACAGAAAATACTTATTTCTATTTCATGTACAAATCTGTGCATCATGCAGTTAGGTGTAGCACTTCATATTAGTGAGCCTTTCTTTAATCAGGGATAAAACCCAAGCCTGATTGCAGAACTGCATTTACAATGTAGACCTGTTTTGGTAGCTACAATGTTCAAATTTCTCTTGTTTCCCACTGTGCTTCCCACATTAGTGCACTGTATGTTGTGTGTCAAATGACAGCTGTGGTTCACACAGTATCTGTTGAACCTGTGGTATTTTCCAATGGGCCAGTTTCTTTTGGCAGCAAAATGTAAAGATTCTGGGATTTCTGTTTCAGATTTCACTTTCTTTTACACAGTATACATTTCCATTTTCCAAGGTTTTGAAGTTGATTTCATTGTTGGGCTGAATGTTATTCCACTGTTGTTGATATCATCCCATTTGTTGCCTTAATCTGCAGTACACTGTTCCCTTCTTGTACATTGTGTAGATTCCCTGCATATTCTCTTTGAAATTGTAAAAAAAATTCTATTAAAAACAGGTGAAACAACTACTAAAGTGTGATTTTGTTAACAGCTGTATTCACTGCATTGCAGGGTTGAAATTTCAGGTTTCAGATTCAGATGTTATCCACTAGATGTGTGCAGGCCAGCATTGCCCTGTGATAGAGACTTCGAGCCATCTCTGAGGAGCAGGACTATATTCTTGTTCATGCGTGATGCAGAGAACATGCAGAGCAGTTTTATCTCTGCCCCTGCCCCCACCCCTCCCCCTCCCAGAGACACTGTTCTTGTGAAGCTGCAGGCCTTGTGTCATAGTGCATTTAGCATCTTGAAGATGCCAGCAGCCTCTGAGACACACAATGCATTCACACTTGTATTTTTCACATATACGCAGACAAACAATACGTTCACATGTTTTTTGTATGTACATAAACACACTACATTCACACACACGTTTTTCACAAGTACGCAGAGGCACACTACACTCACGGGCAACATGGTTTTTATGAAGAGTAATTGACAGCCATCAGGATCTGGAGCCCTAATCAATTTTTACACTGGGCTGTTTGGGCTAATTTTGGCATCCGTACATTCTGCTTTGGTGGAGATGACCATAATACAGTACAGAGTATTGAATTTAGATTTCATGCACTCCTGAATTGAATTTGTTGTTCTGATCTCTGGACTGTTTCCCAAGTGTTTCATGGAATGTACCAGTCACAGAAGCAAATCATTCCGGAAGGAAATGTATAAGTTACATTTCCCTCAAGCTTGTCACAGCTGGGAAAATAGAATGGCGTTCCACTCCCCTGGAATATCTCTGAGCTGGAGAAAGAAAGTCAGCTGAAGTCCCACTGCAATCAGTAGCCCCCCCAGCCTTCTCTGCTCTAAGGAAAACAACTTCAGCCTATCCAGTCTCTGTTCAGCATTGAATCATTCCAGCCCTGGCAATATCCTGGTGAATCTCCTCTGCACCCCATATAGTGCTATCATAGCCTCCCGATAGCATGGAGACCAGAACTGCATGCTGTGCTCTGGGTGTGGTCGAGCTAATGTTACATACAGCTCCGTGATAACAGTTTAAAATAAAACAAAGAACTGTGGATGCTGGAAATCTGAAACAAAAACAGGAATTGCTGGAGGAACTCAGGGGCTCTGAGTCAGAGAGAGAGCCAGAATACTTTTGTGGGGTGTTATCGAGAAACGTAAATGGTTGAAAATGGGTTGCCTGTGCCGGGAGTAGCCTATACAGGACAGGATTAGGGGTGTGGGAGAGGGTGATCACATTTTGAAATTGTTAAAACTCGATGTTGAGTCCTGAAGGCTGTATGGTAGAAGATGAGATGCTGTTCTTCCAGCTTGCATTGACCCTCACTGGAGCACTGCAGCAGGCCTGAGACAGAGATGTTGTCCAGGGAACTGGGTGGTGTTTTAAAGTGTCAGAAAACTGGAAACACAGAGTCATTTCTGCAAACAACATGTGGGTGTTCTGCCAAACAGTCACCCAGCCTGCGTTTCATCTCCCCAATGTACAGGAGACCACATTGTGAGCAGCAAATGCAGTAGACGAGATTGAGTGACGTGTAGGTAAAGTGCTGCTTCACCTGGAAGGTGTGTTTGGGCCCTTGGATACGAAGGAGGGAGGAGGTCAATGGGTAGGTGTTACACCTTCGGCAATTGCAAGGTGAGGTTTTGTACAGCTGTGGGTGGGTGTTGGGAGTGAAGGAAGAGTGGACCAGGGTGTCCCAGAGGGAACAGTCCTTGCTCAAGGCTGACAAGGGAAGGGAGGAAAATATATATCTATTGGTGGCATCCTGCTGGTGGTGGTAGAATTGGTGGCTAATGATCATCTGGACATGGATGCTGGTGGGATGGGAGGTGAGAACAAGGGAGACCCTATTGTGGGGGGGAAGAGAGGGGGTGAGGGCCGAAGTGTGGGAGGTGGGTTGGACACTGCTGAAGGTCCTGTCAACCACAGTTGTGAGGAATCCTTGGTTCAGGAAGATGGTTCACGTTTTGGAGGTCCCCTTGTCGAACTTGGCATTGTCAGAACAGATGTGTTGAAGATGGAGGAATTGTGAGAATGGAATAAAGCCTTTACAGGATGCAGAGTGTGAGGATGTATAATCAAGGTAACTGTGGGAGTCGGTAAGCTTGTATCCCCAGAAATAGAAACAGAGATGTCGAGGAAGGGAAGGGAGGAATCAGAGATGGACCAGGCGAAGCTGAGTGTGGGGTGGAAATTGGAAGTGAAATTGATGAACTTTTCCAATTCCAGTCGAGAGAGGGAAGCAGCACTGATGATATCATCGATATATCGGAGAAAGAATTGTGGGTGGGAGCTGGAGTAGGACTGGATCAAGGAATGTTCCATGTGCACCACAAAGGGACAGGCATAACTGGGCCCCATGTGGATACCCATGACCACCCCTCTGAACCTGAAGAAAATGAGGAGAGTTAAAGGAGAAGTTGTTGAGGATGAGGACGAGCTCGGCCAAGCGGAGGAAGCTGGTGGTGAATGAGGATAGTTCACGCCTTTTTCCAGGAAGAAGTGGAAAACCCGGAGACCATCAATTCTACGATTCTATGATTCATCCTTATGGGGGTTGGGCATGTAAAGGGATTGCACATCCATGGTGAAGGGGAGGTGGCTGGAGCCTACAAACTGGAAACTTTGAAACAAATGTAAAACATCAGAAGCATCCCAGATGTAGGTGGAAAGTGATTACATACGAGACAGACAGCCGAACCAAATCAGCTTTGTATCTCTATATTCACAACACAGTCGTTTTGAATGACCAATCCCAGACTCTGTGAGAAATCAGTTTCAGACACTGGTTTGTATCTTAAACAAAAGACTTTGCAATTTATTAACAATACAGAAACTTTAGTAGAACAAAATTAAGCAACAAAGTAATCTAATTGGTCAATTGTATAAACCCAAAAACATTAGTTTTCATCCCCATTCACACAAAAGACAGACAGATGAACACAGTTAAGGGATAAAGAAAAAATAACAAAATGGCCAGATTACTGAAGTGGTTTTCATGGTGCCTTGTGATAGGCGATGGTTTCCTGGTTGATTGCCTGAGGATGTTGATCTGATGTTTGCTCAGATGAAGGCAGAAATCATTCTAACTTAGTTTTCTATAACTGAGCTTCCTAGAGCTGCTAATGGGAGGTTGGTCAAGGAGCTTTCAAATCTTCATGCTGTAACATCAAGAACAGAATCTTCCTTCTCCAAGAAAATATCGTCCAAATCCCAATTCCAGATCTGACCACTTCCTGACAGACTGACTATCTCCTCTGCAAGATTCCAGTTACCATTCAACATCTGCCATCTGCTTGAGTATATAGCCTTTTCCAGAGTAGCTGGAACCAATTCCCAGGCACTGACCTCATGAATAGCCAACTTCTACCATACAGTCGTAGAGTCATATAGCTTTGAAACAGACCCTTCGGCCCAACCAGTCCATGCCGAACATAATCCCAAACTCAACTAGTTCCACCTGCCTGCTCCTGGCCCATATGCCTGCAAACCTTTGCTATTCATGTACCGATCTAAGTGTCTTTTAAACATTGTAACTGGACCCACATCCACCATTTCCTCATGAGGTTCATTCCACGTGAACCACCCTCTGTGTACAAAATTTGCCCCTCGCGTCTTTTTCAAATCTCTCTCCTCTCACCTTAAAAATATTCCCCCAATCTTGAAATCCCCCCTCCTAGTAAAAGACACCTACCATTAACCCTATCTATACCCCGCATGATTTTATACACCTTCATAAGGCCACCTCTCAACCTCCAATACTCAAGTGAAAAAAGCCACAGCCTATCCAGCTTTTCTGTATAACTCAAGCCTTCCATATCCAGCAACATTCTGGTAAATCTCTTCTGAACCCTACCAAGATAACAATATCCTCCCTATAACAGGGTGACCAGCTGGTGACAAAGCATTAGCAGAGCCTTTTGATCAGGAATGAACCTGCAATTAACTTCCAGGCCTGGCTTCACAAATAAGAAAAAAGCTTGTTTTGCCTGTTTTCCATTTAACACGAGCTGTTACTCACAGTCCAAACATCATCTTTAGCCCACAGTTCCCAGTTCACATCTCCAAACTGAACTTGATAAAAGGATAAAATAAAACTCATGAAAAATCAACAAGGGCTCTAACAGGACGGATTGGACAAAAGAAGAGAAAAAAAATGAGTCAAATTAGAAAGAGATATGTTCAGTGAGGCAGAAACAATGGGTGTACCTGGGCAGTCCTCTGTGGATTTTGGGAAGGAGGGAGAAGCAGGCTGTACAGGGGACTAGGAGCTTGGAGGCAGTGGGGAGAGTTCACCAAATGAAATGAGATTAGTGACTGTTTTGGACACAGTCAGAACGTTCAGCATCAGAGAGCGGATGGTCAGAAGGGACAATAAATATGCAACAGAAGGTGGGGTTTGGGAGAGTAGATGGAGTCAGAGGGAAGGGGAGGGGAGGAAGGTTACAGAGGAGAGTGGGAATCTCTGAGTTGTTGCAGCTTATGTTCCTTATTGCCTGAAAGAAGTTTCTTCTTAGAATGTCAAATGAGCCAGAGCATGAAGTGGAACTGGGGCTAAGGACAGCTCTGAGCTAGTGTGAGGTGGTGCTGATGGAGAGAGATGGAGAGTGTGCATGTGGTAGCACGTAGCACTGACTGGGGATCTCAGGATGCGATTAAAAACTACTGTCAGAGGAGCATTGTACATCATAGAGATACCTGTGATCCTGAGTGGATTCAAAACACAAATGATGAAACTTGAGTTGGAATCCAAGTGGGGTGTGACTGAGCTGGAGACAGTCACTGAGGAATGTGATGTGGCTGTTGGAAATGGGTTTTGGTAAATACCTTGGCAAACTTCAGGAGCAACACTGGAAGTAATGATGGAGATTAAGAAAAAAGATTAGTACAGAAATCCCTGTCGGAGAGAGGAGCGGAATGTCTTCAATGTGGGCATACTTGGAAGAGATGTGGCAGTGAGTTAAACTTTAAAATAAAACAAAGAACTGGAGCAATTTCTGCTTTTGTTCCATCATGGTCTCCTCGTTTTTGTAGTCAATGCCTTGATGTATAAAAGTCATTGCCCTGCTCTTTGTTTTAAATAAACCTAGCCTCTGAATATAAATTGTCTATTTCCCTTTAAGGTTCCCGTCTGTCCACCCTCATACTTCCTGTCTGTCTTCCTCATTTAGTTTGCTGTAGTTTCTAAATTTTGTTTTGTTCTGTTTTGTTATTCCTAGATTTGTCGTTCCCTCATTCTATATCTGCATGTCATCATTTATCTTCTTGTGCAAGGAAGTCCTTTCCTCATGTAACACCTTTACCCCTCTCTAAAACCATTGTTCTCCTGAGCTGTAAGTTTAGATTCGTTCAGTCTGGTGTGGTCAGATCTTTCAAAGAGCTACTCATTGGTCCCGTGCTTCTTCTCCCTAACTCAAAAACAATCTTTTTCAAATATCAAGTTCTGTTTTTAAAAAAAAGCTCCCATTGAATTAACTTCTGAACACTTTTCAAAAAAATGTTGTTGTTAAACATTTTCACTACCTTGTCTTCATACCCTTTCTTCAATCTGTTTCCCAATGGTGTTTACGACATCTCCAAAGTAGTGACAGTCTATCTTTCAGTTCTAACCAAAAGGTTCAGCTTTTGTACCATTCCTGTGATCCAAAGCTGTAATGGATCCCATGTTAGATACTGCCACCCTCCCACTTTATTCGATTCTTCCTGACTATTTTGGAAAAAAGAATATTCAGCTTCCAATCCGACTTTAATCAAAGCCATTATCTTTTGATGTGCCATTGCAATGCCCTGGAAAGGTGTGCCCCTGTACCTTCACCAAATATATTCACAATACTTTTTGCAGCAATGTGTGTCGAACTCCAATCAGTCACAGACAATCTCACTCAGTTTACTCTCTACTCCCTTGCTGTCTGTTCTTTATAATGTCCTTTCTTTCCTTCTTTCCTCTTCCTTAGAGATGTTGGAACATTTGTAAATGCTCAATAAAACATAACAAAACAAGAGAACAGGATTGGATGTTGAAATAACATCAAACATTTTGCAGACAGGAGGAGGGAAATGAGCTGAATTTTTTTTTAATTGACCAAATGTTTTCAAATCAGTGCTGCAGCTTTTGTCGATGGAGCTGATGAGATACAAAGGTGCATCTGGTAGACAATTTCTTTATCATTCAGATGGACGAATCTGAATGTTGCAACGCTGAAACCAATTTAGAATGTTACGGGCAGTTATGTGCCACTTTCCACAGCCGCTGTTAGCCAAAATAGAATCACAGCAAAGGAGCAAGAATGAAGGTGAAGTAGGAGAGTTTAACAAAGTTGAAATTATTTTCCTTTTGGAGAGAAGCCTTACTCCAGAGATGATCCAGGTCAATGGGTGAACATGTAGACCCAGTGCTAAAGAAGAGAAGAAAGCTCCAAGTGAGGCTTGAGATTTGAAAATAAATATTTTCCCCGTCACATATGATGAAGATTATTCAACTCAATCCTTCAATGTGGAGCTGAACAAATACCGACTCAGTAACAGAGTATCTCAGTATTAGAAAGATCATGATCGAGAAGTTACTCAGCAGGTGTGAATTCTGCCGAATGCTTGAGATGTGATGAAGGATGAATATTTCTGGCATGTGAGATTGAAGTATTTTTTTAAATGCAGAATGCAATAGAAGAGATCCAACTGGTGATTTTTCTGTTCTGATATCTCTTATGGCCTCATACCAACACATTGTTGGCATTGGATGCCAAATTGAGTCTTCTAGGATGCCCCATGTTTCATCAATGAGCAGCTAATCAGATTGAACGGATATTTCAAAGCATTCTTTAACTCCTCTCTGAATTTAGTCTGGGTTACAGCATAAATACACGTGTTTGTGCAGCAACTGAGTAGTCGGAGTGCATCTCCAATATGGTCTGCTGTTGTTGAATCAACATGAATCCTGTAATAAGACATGATTGAAATCCGTTGTAGAAGAGAATGTATAACATGTGTCAGCCACAACAGGATGAAACTGCTTGAAATACTGAAGAGCAAAATGATGGATTTTCTTCGATGCTCCATCTCGGGACCATCCTCTTCCTCACTGCTCGTCTGGTTTCAGAGTGCCCTGCGGATTCGATTGGCTGCTAAAATATGCCTGACAGTCAGAGTGTTGAGGGTCAAGAAATGAAGAAACGGAATAAATGGGGTTATGCTATATTGAAGCAACTCAAAGGTCGACCACGTTGAGGAGACATAATATTCTGAGCTATTCCTTGAGCAATACCAGGGAATATTGTCAATTATTTCATGTGGTTCATACTGAAAGTACCAGGGAACGTTTATCACGCAACTAAGCACACAAATTGTGCTGATCACAATCGCTGCAGTTTTCTCAGTGCAATATTTTCTTTTCAGTTTCTGGCAACAAATGGTAATGAAACGGTCAAAGGTGAAGGAGACTGTTAACCACACCGAGCTGTCTGAAGCAGCATATCGCAGGACCCCTCTAAGACTACAAATGGCAGTAATATTCAGGAAACTGTCTGGGAAATATGAATCACCAATCTGATCGAAAATGACATCGACAACAACGACCAGTAGATCTGTCGCTGCCATGGATACGAGGTAGCGTGTGATGCACTTAGAGAGACCACATTTTCCCCGAGACAGGATTGCAATTGCTGCTATATTAACTGTGAGGAAGACAAAACATAAAATTTTCATGATCAGGTTCACAATACGAGCATCAGCTCAACAACAGTATTCAGAGATGGATGGTTATGTTCAGGTGAACTGCGAAGAAGTGAATACATTGTAAAGGACCAGGCATAGACCTCTCTTTAAGCTTAAGCGGAGGATGTATGAAGGGGCAATCGAGTTCTGGAGTGGGGAGAACATAACCAGTATTAGGAAGGCCTGGCCAGATTAGAGGAGAGTCATTTCGCAGGGGAAATTCTGAATTGTTCACCCTTGCTAATAAGCCCTCTCGTTCATACTCTGTGACAGTCTGCCTATCCTATTATACAGTAAAGGCCCTGGAAGGGTACAGGAATTGAGAAAGATTGCAGCAGAACTGCATTTACTGATCATGAAAGTTTGAACTAGACAGATCTCTTTTCTCTTGGAGAAAAGACATTGCTAGAAGAGCTATCATTTGCAGGGTGATAACTAAAGGCCATCAGAATGAGGTGATCACCAAGAAATCCATTGGGAAATTGAACAGAAACATCTTCATCCAATGTGCGGTGAGAATGGGACTTGCCATCACAAGTAGTGGCTCAAAAAAACAGATTAGATGCATTTAAAGGGAGACTTGGAAGAATGTGAGGGAGACAGGAACAGCTGGTTACAATGACAGAGTCATATGAAGAAACATGGATAGAAGCAGGAAATAGACCTTGATGTTACCATGGACTGTTTATACTGAATAGTCTGTTCCTTGTATTTATTTCCCAATGGTGGCAGAACTGAGAGGCAATAGAAACCACGGTTAGGATTAGGGTTGGAGCAAAGGAAAGTCAGTGAGATTGTAAGCCTCAGGAGACTGCCCACAAGAGAAATCAAGCAGCATTGACCAGGACAAACAGCGACGAGGGGATTAAATCCAGGAGATAACCCTGGAATGAGATGGGAAACATGACTAAAGATTAATGGTGGAGGATATGGAGTGTTTAAACAGATCAACCGCATTCGCTTGACTTGTGAAAAATGTTCAGTTTCGATCATTCATTCGGTCAATTTTTATTGATCTCGACGATTACCCATGCTATTGCTTTTAATCTGAGGGTCTGACCAGGTTACAGGCTCAGTGAAGCCAGATTGTGGGAAAGCTAAGATAAGGACAGGAAGTGGTGATACAGTGGTCAGACGTGGACAGACCGGTTCTAGAGGGGAAAACCTAGATCACAGATCCACATTGCATGCTTGTGGTAGCTTATTGAGTTGTCTTCCAATGGACAGAAAGACCATATTTCAATGTTTGTACATGTGTAAACGTTGTATTTTCAATGTGTCCCAATCATGAAAATTCACCTCTCATTGGTTCCTGATGTACTCAGATCAGCATAAAGAGTCATTGGGAATGACCACAAAGATCAGATAATATTCTGAACTCAGCTGCATGAGGTAGGTGTGTGCACTTCCCCAGTGCTAGTACAGACATCCTGCTACCACTGTGTTGACATTCCAATCGTGGTCCATGTTTATCTGCTTTGTAATAACAGGAGCATTATTTAATGGAAGGTATATCTACCAGCCTTTATAATGTATTAAATTATTTCACCAGGGAGAAATTTCTCTCTACAAATCTTCCATTTAGGATATTTCTGGCAGCTTGTTTTGCCCATACAAGAATATGTACTCAATTCAAGGTCCTCTTCCCTGCCCTGTTATCTTTCCTTATTTCAATCTCCCATTGTAACCATTCCTTCCCTTCTTCATGACATGCTAATTGAGATTTTCATTGAATGCACTTCAACCACTCCCTGTGCAAGTTCATTCCACTTTCTCATCACTGCCTGGGATGAGCGGGGTGGGGGTGGGGTGTCTGTGAGGGCTCAATTGGAATTCTTGGTGGCTCTCATCTTCGATGACCTCCATTTCCCCACAAGAGGAGAGATTCTCTCTGAAGTCACTATGTCTAATCATTTTAAAGACCACTGTGAGGTCAAATCTCAGCGACCTTTTCCGAGAGAACAGAGGTACATCCTGTTAGTCCTTTCATGATTGGTATCTCTACACATTTCAGCTGTTATATTTGTAAATAGTCTGTACACTGTTTTCATGTTTCCAAGCGCTTTTTATCGAATAGCCACACACTGAGGTTTGGTAGATGTTTAGCACAATCTCCTCACTCCCAGAAATAATATTGATTCATTTACAACAGAGAAGGATGTCATTCAGCCCATTGAGCCCATAGGTCGTTGTACCACAATCCAATTTCTCCCATTCCCCCACTGGGTTTGTGTGGCACTGTAGGCTACACTTGCACCTTCCCTTCAAAACCATTGATTGTTTCCAATTTCACCAGTTTCACAGACAGTGAATGCTTAGACATTACTGGCTACATTCACTGCATAAAGTAAAGTTCACTCTCACACTCTCCCTCCATCACAGATGTCATCTTGTTTTTATCCCTTCGGCGAATGGGAGCAGCTTTTCCTTGCTTATTTTATTGAACCCTGACATGAACTTGTCCAGCTCAATCAAATCGCCCCTCATTCTCCATTGCTCCAAACTCAGCTTCTCCCAGTCTGACCTTGTCACTAAGACCCCCATTCCTGTTTGCACACCCATGTCATACTCCTGGCATCTACTGCCAGGACGTAGAGGCTGTGGGTAAGGGTGATGTGATAAGGTGCCCACTATCAATTAAAGAACTCCAGACCTTCATCAATCACAGACCTCTCCAATTCTAACCTTTCCCCGGCACTATTTCTCCTGATATGCTGCTGGCTATAACATTCCCATTTCTAATGAAACAAACACACTCCTTTCAGTCTAGTTTCCAGTATTTGCTGCTCTCAGTGTGGTCTCCTTTATGAAGGTGAGACCAACTGCAGACTGGGTGACCACTTTGCAGGATGCCTCTTTATGCAGAACACCTCCTCTGATGTAGGAAGGACCCTGACCTCCCAGTTGCTAGTTATTTCCATAAACCACCTTACTGTCTCAGGCTAACATTTCCATCTGGGCCTGCCACAATGTTCCAATGAAACTCAACACAAACACAAGGAACAGCAGCTCCTTTCCTTGTTAGGCATTCGCAGCGTTCAGGACTGAAAGTTGAGTCTGACAATGTAGAGTCAGAGCATGTCTGACAATGTAGGGCCCCCTCAGCACCAACCTGGACCACACAGTCAATCAATGGAGTGAAACTTGAACATATCACCATGACTCTCTGACTCACAATGTTTTATGGTGCCAATGTATCAAAGTGGAGACAAACCAGACCAGGAATTGAAAGCAAGCCCATTCCTATTATAGAGAAGAAACAGATCTCACCCATTTGGCAATTACAACTTTGGAATTTAGCTGCAAAACCTACTTTGCTGCACCATTTATTGTACTATGCAAAGGCAGCTTCACAATACCAGCATGTGAAACGTGACGTCAGCTTTCACATTCAACTTGGAGCCTGCACAGACAGGAAAACTACTCCTCATCTCTGTCTCTGAAAGGGTGACTCCTAATTTTTAAAACGTGCCTCTTTCTTCTGGACTACCCCACAAGAAGAACGATCGTTTCTACGTCCACCCTGTTAAGCCTATCCAGGATCTTATACACTTCAATCAAGTCAGCCCTTACTCGTCTAAACTCCGGTGGAACCAAGTGCAATCTGTCCAACCTATTCTCATAGGACAACGCAATTATTTCAGCTATCAATCCAGTAAACCTGCTCTGTACTGCCCCCACTGTATTTGCACCCTTTCTGAAATAAGGGGAACTAAAATACACACAATATTCGAGATGTCATCTCACCAATGCCTTGTATGACAGAAAATTCCTCTCGCGATAAATACTTGAATCCATTCGCTTTCCTGATTCTGTGTTGTACCAGCCTTTGTGTGACTCTTGCATCTCAATTCCTCAGAATTCTGCAGTCATTCTTCATTTAAATACCACTCTTGTTTTTTAATTCTTCCTACCGAAGCGCTCAACTTCACATTTTTCCATGCTAAATGGATGACATAGTGGCTCAGTGATCAGTGCCAGGGGCCCAGGTTCGATTCCAGCTTTGGGCGACTGTCTGTGTGGAGTTTGCACATTCTCCCCATGTCTGCGTGGGTTTCCTCCAGGTGCTCTGGTTTCCTCCCACAGTCCAAAGATGTGTAGGTTAGGTGGATTGGCCATGGGAAATTGCCCGTAGTGTGCAGGATTTGCAGGCGAGGTGGGTTAGACGTGGGAAATACAAGGTTATCAGAGGTTGTTTCTGGGTGTGATGATCTTCGGAGGGTCAGTATGCAGTGAATGGCCTGCATTGATACTGTCGGGATTCTATGTTATACTCCATTTGCCAGACTTTTGCCGACACACACAACCTATCTATGTTACATCGCATACAATGTTTAAAAATGTCAGGCAAGATTACGTGGATTAATGACTCAAAGCTGAGTCCAATTTCAATACAGATGGCAGAGTTACAGAAAACTGGGACTCAATAGAATGATGCCGCTGAATGGGTGACTGTACAGCAAATATGTTAAAGTAGCTGATTCAACATTCCCAGGAGGAACAGAAGCAGGGTAAGAGGAAAACACAGATGGATGAAGTTACAAATGGGTCATTGAAGCTCACCAGAAACTCCGACAACAGCCAGAATACAGTAGAAAGCAAATTTGGCTATATAGGTTATCCAGAGAATCTGGAGCAGATCCATGTTCTCTGAGAATCCAGTGCTGGCATTGGAAGCAGAATGCCTGAGCCCTTTATTCAATAGATTTCCAATTTTATTTCACTCACAATTCTCCAATGACCTCATTGGAGCAGCGCTGTTGCTGATATTACTCAGAATTACTTGAACAAACAGGTTCACAAGGAGCCCTGGTTTCTCTGGTGTATTACTGAAAAATTATATCCCTGCGGGTTACAGCAATTTGAAGTTACACAGCTCCAGGATTGCACTGTTACTTTGGTAATAAATAACTCAAGCAGTGGCACTACAATAATGGTGCAAGCCATGAAACTCAGAGGGGGAATTGTTCTCTCCCTGGAGGGGGTGAGGGACACTGGAGGGCTGGGGGAACAACCGGGCAAGCTGTTGGCCCTAGCAAGAAGTGAATGATGTTCTGGATGCGAAGGTCATAGGTCACCTTCCAGACCTGCCACAATTTGAGGCCCTGAAGTGGTCAAGTAATGGCCACTTCCCTGATCACCTGACTCTCTTTTGGATGAGAAAGTAGGTGGGTATCCCGAACAGGGAACCGTGGCAACCTGTCAGCTGGGGTTTTGAGGGGGCATTCGAATGGCCCGATCTGGGGGTACTTAGAGCCAGAGATGTTGCTGAAAGGCTAAACCCCAGCTTCAGACCTCCCTAATCCCCTCATGCTGAGGTACCCAGCCCTAATGGAGAGCATTATATCAACTTCACTTTTCCTAGCTGGATCCCCTGGAGTAGATCCCTGGTGGATTTCAGGATCCAGACACTGATGGTATCTATTGACATTAGAAATTTGCCTGATTGCTCCTGCCAGCTATTCATGAGGGCGGGTTAATGGACATGTTCTCCCGGCTTTTTGGTGGGGGGAAGAGCGGGGAGGGGGGACACGTTATCG
This sequence comes from Ginglymostoma cirratum, assembly GCA_024137785.1. Lineage (NCBI taxonomy): Eukaryota > Metazoa > Chordata > Chondrichthyes > Orectolobiformes > Ginglymostomatidae > Ginglymostoma > Ginglymostoma cirratum. The sequence goes on from JAHRHZ010000089.1 coordinate 10,168,148, forward strand.
CCAACTGACACGCTACCCTTTACACCGAGGTGTTCAGCCTGAGGCTGGAGCTCACTAACAGAGGAGCACTCACTGCCACCTTCCATTGTGTTGGAAACTGAAAGTGCACAATGGGGACACTAATGACGGTGACCACACTCAGCAGGGGTGGAATGTAACTCAACCTATGAGGGAGGAGGCTGCAACAAATACCAATTGTAGAGCTTCTGAAGAGAAAGACCAGGCCCATACAATGTACAGCATACAGGAACACAAGCCACCTATTCTCTTGTCAAACTATAGCGTTAACCCTCTGTATGTTACACCTCCCTGGCACAGACACTGATGGACAACTCCTGAACAGTTACAACTTTGTGCACAGAGGGAGCAAGCAGTAGGAATGTTGAACAGAGAGGGATAAAGGTGTCATTATGGCCAATGCCATGTATGTACATTGTTCCCCCACTTCCAGATGGTGACTTAGCTCCCAGCACACAGCCCTATCGCTCGGGCCTTGTCTGTAGCCACATAGTACTGCCGGATGGCATGAAGGTGCATTTAGCATCTACACTGAGACACTCATAGACACATGAAAGTTAATATTAGGAACATTTATGCATAAACAGACTGCTGGACAAGCCTTTTACACTTGCACCACCAAAGTACCCTCAGTACCTTTTCTTCTTTCTCTCCCTCCCACTGCATTGCTGCGTACTCTCTGGTTTTTTAATTCTTTCATGGGATGTGGGCGTTACTGGCTGGTCCACCATTTATTGCCCGTCCCTAGTTGCCCCTTGAAAAGGTGATGGTGAGCTGTCTTTTAGAACCGTTACAGTCCACGTGCTGTGGGTAGACCCACAATGCCATTTGGGAGGGAATTCCAGGATTTTAACCCAGCAACAGTGAAGGAATGGCAATATATTTCCAAGTCAGGATGGTCAGAGGCTTGGAGGGGAACTTGTAGTGCGTGGAGTTCCGTGTATCTGTTGCTTTTATCTTTCTAGATGGTAGTAGTTGTGGAACAAAAACAAAGTTGCCGGAAAAGCTCAACTGGTCTGGCAGCATCTGTGGAGGAGAAAACAGAGTTAACGTTTCAGGTCCGGTGACCCTTCCTCAGAACTCAGTAGTAGTTGTGGGTTTGGAAGATGCTGTCTAAGAATCTTTGGTGAATTTCCAAAGGGCATCTTATAGACGGTACACACTGCTGCTACTGAGCATCGGTGGTGGAGGGAGTGGATGCTTGTGGATGTGATGCCAATTAAGCGGGGGCTGCTTTGTCCTGGATGGTGTCAGGCTTCTGGAGTGTTGTTGGGGCTGCACCCATCCAGGCACATGGGGAGTATTCCATCACACTGCTGCCTTGTGCCTTGTAGGTGGGGGGTTGTGATGTGAGTTACTTGCTGCAGGATTCCTAAACTCTGACCTGCACTTGTAGCCACTGTGTTTATTCGGGAAAACAAGCTGACCAGGTTGAACTGCAAACAACAAATTCTGGAGATCACAGCGGGTCAGGCAGCATCCATGGAGAGAGAGCGAGCTAACGTTTAGAGTCTCATCATGGCTGAAGTGAAGACTGGTTCACTGCAGAGGTTCAGAATCTCCCTGTTACTGAGGGCAGTCAGTCACTGGTGTGTCTCTGTGCCCAGAGAGTAACCTGCCACCTTCCAACCCTGCAGCATTGCCTTTGCATTGAGTCTCCTCCCAGATGGTGCCCCATGGAGACACATTTCTTCCGATGGGTGTATGACTCCAATTATGGCACACTGCTCCTGTTTATAGACCCACAACAGTCTTGAGGTTATAAAGTCAGAGAGGTCTACAGCACAGAAAAAGGCCCTTTGGCCCATCAAGTCTGCACTGGTCAAAAACAACCACCTACCTGTTCTCATTCAATTTTCTAGCACTTTATCCCTCCCTCTCCAAATGCAGATTAATTCTGTCCTTCAAAATTGCTTCCATTAAGTAGTTTCCCCATCACTGACTGGCATGTAGATTCCTGGTTTATCCCTTGCTCCCTTGAACAGTACTCCATTAGCTGTCCTCCAGTTCTTTAGCACCTCCCCTGTGGTGAGAGAGGAATTGAAAATTGTCAGTGCCCCTGCTATTTACTCCGTCACCTCAGTCGACAGCCTGGGATCTGTTTCATCCGGTGCTGGAGACTTACCTACTTTTAAAGCTGCCATATCGCTCAGAACCTTCTCTCTGCACTAGTTTCTTTAATTATATCACAGTTCTTCTCCCTGATTTCTGTACCCACATTGTCCCCCTCACACATGAACGCTGACTCAAAGTATTTGTTTCGAACCCTACCTGTGTCCTCTGGCTCTGACAACAAATTACCCCCACTGTGGTCCTTAATGGGACCTCCTCTTTCCCTAGTTATCCTTTTACCCTCAACGTACGTATAAAATAACAGGATGTTCCTTTATTTTATCTGCCATTATTTTTTCATGTCTCACACCCCACCACAACCACCATTTCTGCCCTCCCGATTTCCTTTTCCACTTCCCCCTTCTACATTCTATACTCCTCTGGGGCTTCTGCTGTTCTCAGTCCTCCGTTCAGCTCAGAGAGGCATAAAGGCCTCACACTCACTTTCAGCGATTGGTGCATGAGGACACCAAGATCGCTTTGAACATTGCCCCCTCTCAATTTACAGCCAGTCAAATAATCGTCTGCCTTCCTGTCTTTGCCAACAAAGAGAATAGTGTTACGTTTATCCACGTCATATTGCATTTGTCCACTCACTCAACTTGTTTAATGCGAAGCATCTCTGCATCCTCCTGACAGCTCACTCTTCCACCCAGCTTTGTGTCATCTGCAAAGTTGGAGATATTATATTGAGATCCCTCATCCAAATCAGTAATAGATGCTGTAAATAGCTGGGGTCCAATTACCAATCCCTGAGATACCCCACTATTCATGACCTGCTATTCAGAAAAAGATCCATTTATTCCTATTCTTTGTTTCCTGTCTGCTAACCAATTTTCTAACCAGCTCAATACAGAACCCCTGATCCCTTGCTCTTTAATTTTACACATTAATCTCTCATGTGGGACTTTGTGGAAAGCCTTCTGAAAGGGAGGCAGTGTGAGAGGTGATCGAAAGTGGTCCGGGTATCGTGGACAGAGTGGTTCCTGAGCAGTGCTGAAAGGGCAAGGGAGGGGGTGATGCTTTTGGTTGTAGCATCATGCTGCAGGTGGCAGGAGTGGCATCCGTGAGCCATTGAAAATGGAGTGTGAGTGGGATGGAAGGTGAGGACGATGGTGGTTCAGAACCAGTGAAAATGTGTAAGAGCTGAAGTGCAAAGAACAGATGGTGGAGGACACTTTGCGCCAGGTTGGAAAGTCAGTGCAAGCGCAGCTGATGAAAAGTGGAAGATATATATGACAAGATCAGATGGCAGGCTGAACCATCTTGACAGATACAAAGGATATGGAGAATGTGAGAGAATGGCATCAATTCCCTTCCAGAACTGAGCTTTGACAAAGTGTAGTCCAAGAAGCTGTGGAGGTCTGTGAATCCGGAGTGAATGTCCATCAACAGCCTGTTCTGCGAAACATAGACAAAGGTGTCTTAAAGAGGAAAGAAGGATGAGAAGTGCGAACAATGTAAATGAGATTTTCCAGTTCTGGGAGAGAGCAGGAAGTGGCACCAATCCATTCCTCAATGTTAAAGGTGACGGTGGGCAGGGACAAGGAATCCCCTACATAGCCGAGAAAATGCCTGATGTAGCTGGGACCCATAACCCAAAAGAACAGAGTCCTTTTAGAGGAAGTGAGTGTGCAGCTGAAGGGAATTAGTTTGATGTGAGATCAAGACCATCCAAATGAAGGGATGGGGTGGCAGACAGAGCCTGCTGAGGATGTCTCTTCAAAGAGGAAACTGGGAACAGTTGAAGGAATGTCGGGGATGTTCGAGTCGCCTTCAACTCCAGGTTCAAATGAAAGCTCTCACCATGGGTATCTGCGTAGGTGTTAATGATACCCCTCCCTTTCCATCATCAGGCTGAAATATTCCATGTTCCAGTCCCATTGAGACCCACTTCAATCACAGTTTACATTGATGATTGTGTTGTCGTCGCCTTGACACAGTCTACCTTGATCTGGAAGACCCCAGTTCATTCCTTCTGTTTCTTCTGTTTCTCTCCTTCTGTAGCATTTGCTCAGTTTCCACAAGATTCATTCTTAGTGATCCTGATAGGTCTTCCTCCCTTGATCACTGAGATTTGCACTCCTGCCCTTCTCCCCAGGAATGGTTACCCATCCCTGCACCAGATCCCTCACATTCCCCATTTTTCAGCTCCCATCCTTTGCCCACTCCCTCTCTCAGAACCATGATAAGGTTCCCCTCATCTTCCAACCCACCCATTGCCACTTTCAGTCAGTCTTCCCCTTTCATTTCCACCACCACAGGCGACTTGCCCTTCCCCAACTTTTGCTGCATTCCAAATCATAGGTTCCTTCTGTCACGCTGTTCCCCATTCCTCATACTGGCCCAACGGTCCCTCACTTCCCTCCTGCACCTTTCTATGCAAGAGCTGGAGATGTAAACCTTGCCCTTTATACCTTCAATCTCTGAACCAAACAAGGCCCCAAACACTTACGCAACGGTACGTAACAATTTTCCATGTACATGAGCAGATAGCTTTTGCTGCTAATAGAATGGCAACCCTGCTTTGAGGAGTTCAAAAGGAGCCTGGACGATTATTTTACAGAGCCGCTCTCTGTAGTCTTCCAGCATGACATACAGCATTTCAGACACTTCATTTACACAAGTGCTGACACACACAGTGTGTTTTTTATATAGCTAATTAAATAAAAATGATTAATTGGAGGCATTACACATGATTAATCCAATTCTCCAACACTATGATTCCTTTCCCCACGACTGTATAAGACAGTTATTGTGGATCACAGAGAGTATCCGAGCAGTTCTTTTCAGATTCGGCTAAGTGTCGTTAAGAGAAGGGTCGACAACAGCAGTTTGCTTAAATATGAACACGTATTGAATAATCATGAAAAACGAGAAAAAGGAGCATTTATTAAGTCAATAAAATGAGAGGAAAGGAACAATAAGCTTCACGCCCTTCTGCCCGTTGGGGATGCCTCGATCAATGGCTGGTCTTGAGGCTGAGGTTGTTCCTGACAGTGTTTGAGATCCCGGTCCGAGGTGAAGTCCAGCAACTTGGAACGAAACTCTCTCTTATACAGTGTAACAAACAGCAAGGCCCAGAAAAACAACTACAGAAGACAAAACGTCTGGCCAGTACAGAAGATAGCTACAGAAAAACAAGCTACAAGTATCAGCTTCAGCCCACAAAGGAATATTCACAGGACTCATTCAAGGTCATGCAACTTGTCAAATATCATCCTAAACTTTCCCAGATACCTGCTGTGTTCATCCAGCCCCACACTTGTTATCTCGGATTCTCCAGCATCTGCAGTACCTTTTATCTCTAAACTTTCCCAGGCTGTTTTCCCATCCTGTACAAGCAATTTTCTCATGTAGCTGTCGAATATCTTTGTTACCTTTTAGTCCTTTGGCCCATCCTATACAACAGTGAGTTGTAAATACATTACTCCTACTCACTGTGAGTGCTAGTCACCCCCTGGAATATTCTCCCATTCAGTGTGATATTGTATATAATATTGAAGGCTGTGGGCCTAGTGCAGGAAAGAGGGTCTGGAGTAGATTTAGTGTAGCTTTGGTGGATAGACTCAATGGGTTGAACGGCCTCCCATGTACTTTATGCATCTACGATTCTATGAGTGTGATTTTGTGCTACTTATTATGGGTTGTTTGAACCACAGGTTTGAATAATCCCATCTTCGTGCTGCATGACTTTCTCACATTCCTTTTCACAGTTACACCTTCCCGAACAATTAAAAGAGTGAAATATTTGAAGTCCCTCAAATCACTGATAACTTGCTAGTTGTTTTATCAGTGAATAAAAAAATTGTTGCTCTGAGAAATCTATGAATAAAACAAGAGACATAAATCATCATCATTTGAAAACAAGTATTACTCAGGCATAATCGAGACTTGTCCACTTGTGTCATTTTCATACAGTAAACTTCACAGACACATAGTCATTGTGGATGCTAACCCTCTCTGTCCATGGTCAGGTTTAACAAGCTCTGGAACAATTGTCTGCTTCCAATTTGTCAATGACGTTTTTGTGCTGTCTTTTTCGAGTTGAACTGGAATCATTTATCTGATCTTAACATATTGCATCGATTTGTTTTATTTATTAAGCTTTTCCAACAGTTTTGTTTTTAGGAATAGCTCTGGATCAATGAAAAAAATTGAATCAAACAGTATTTAGCAAGAAAAATGATGAATTTTAACATTGTTAAAAAAAAAGGCATTGTATACAGTTCACCAAATTCTCTTAACGATCATCCAATGCCCTGATATTTTTCCCCCAGGACTGTATCAGGCAGAGACTTGTAAATACATCACTCATCCTCACTGTCAGTGCTAGTCACCTGTTGGAATAATCTCCCATTCAGTGTAACCAAATTTATCCCGCCTTTCACCAGCTCCTGTCTGAACTTTCTCTGTGTCAGCCCATAGATACATGTGTTTGTACATGAACTGAGAAGCTGCAGCATAAACCCAACTTGTTGGGTGATGTATATCGGGTTACTGTAATATTTGTCCTTGTAGTAAAGGTTTGTCACTGGCCAGTTTACCGAATGAACCATGTATGTCATCCACAAAAGTATGAAATTGGCAGAAATAGTGAAAAGCAAAACTATCGATTTTCTCCGATTTTTCAACTCTGTGTCATGTTTGTTCTCAGTGTTACTCCAGAGTGCCTTGCGGACTCTATTTGCTGCTATAATTTGTCTGATACTCAGAACATTGAAAAAGAGAATTAAAAACACTGGTAATAAAGGGGTAATAATGCTGTCCATCCACTCATGTGCTTTCCAGAAGGGGGAAGTGTAATAATCAGCAGTTGGAACACAATACCATGGTACATTGTCAATTCGAATGGCAGGTTCCATGAGATAGTAAAAGGGAATGCTCCTCACACAGCTAACCACGCACACAGTCGCAATAGCTATTCTTGCTGTTTTCTCAGTGCAGTATTTTGTTTGTAGCTTCTGACAGCAAATTGCCATAAAACGATCAAATGTGAAGGTGACAGTAAACCAGACAGAACAGTCTACAATGACAATATATGCCACAAAGTTTACAGTGCACACTGGAGTTAGAAGCAGGAAAGTAATCGGAAAATATAAGCTATTAATCTTACGTAAGATCACATTGATGATAACCACCAACAGATCTGCTGCAGCCATGCTCACCAGGTAGTGTGTGATACATTTAGAGAGACCGCACCTTCCTCGAGAGAGGATCACGATTGCCATCAAGTTAACTGTGAGAAGCACAAAGATTAAAATTTCAATCAAAATAGTTTCGAAAGTAAACATTTCAAGGGGAAAATGGGTCGATTAAGAAGAGTTTAAAGTAGTCATTTTCTATTTTTAAATTATATCTAAGTTTCAATTTAAAGAATGTTTTATTGATAGATGTTGGTACTTGTTGTAAGCATTGTAAAGGAGAGTGAGGATGCAAGAAAATAAAAAAAGCATGTAAGAATGCATGCTTTGCATACACGGAGACCACAATTCTGCACTACTGTGTGCGATCTTACACATTGAAGCCATTCCCATGCTGTTGATTTATAGTTTGTACAATATGGAGCTCATAAAGGAGGGCTGCATCGTGGCTCGGTGGTTAGCACAACTGCCTCACAGTGCTAGGAACCTGGGTTTGATTCCAGCCATAGGTGACTGCCTGTGTAGAGGTTACACATTTTCGCTATGTATGCGTGGGTTTTCTCCCACAGTCCAATGATGTGCAGGTTAGGTGCATTGGCCATGCTAAATTTCCACACAGTGTCCAGGGACACGTATGCTATGCGGATGGAAATGTTAAGATTACAGTGATGCTGTGGATCTGTGTGGGATGCTCTTCAGAGGGTCAGTGCAGACTTGATGGGCCAAATGGCTTCTTTCCACACGCTAGAGATTCCGTGATATTGCCACAGTATTGGGTCATCCTATAATTGAAGCACATTCATTCCTGCTCTTTTTTAATGTTCAAAAACTGCAATTTCAACAAGCCAACGGGCTGAATCTTACAGCAAGGACTGACAATGAAATACTGGGTTCGGAAATGGGAGCTGAAGCTTCTCCTGCAGGGCACATTTTGATTCTGTTTGATCAAATAGTTGTTGGGAAGCAGTGGAGAGCTTCTACTCCAATTTGATGGGCCTGAGGAAGAAGCAGTCTGTGTAGAAGACATACAGAAAGTCTTGGATGAGGGAAACACAACATACAAGTATCTGTAGAAGATTTAAGAAGAATCTGTCAGTGAATATGGTGCACCACCCATCTCTACCCCACGATTCTGCAAACACCCTGTCACATCCCATGATATGCCAATCATTACAACAACATTGGGCATAAACTATAATCATAATCTTTGAAATTTGATGCTGTCTTTCTGTTGTACCTTGAGATTATGGGTGATGCACAGAAGATGAGAATTACATAATTCTCAAACCAGTCATCATTTCTTCAAACATCTGCAATCTCGAACTTGGGCTCGGCTATAATTGCATTTGTTTGGGTAATCCAGAGCTAGTGGAAAAAAAAGAACTTCCTTTTTCGCTGCTATTTTACAGTAACGTTATTTCTGAAAGGCACTGCTTCAGCAAATCTTGTGGAAATTCCTAAATCATTAAAAAAAAGTTTCCAATTCCTGGTTTTTGGTAAGGATCCCACACAATCCGTCATTACCCTGTTAAATGGAACTTCAATAGCTGCTATCCAAATTAAAGGTGCAGTTTGATTTGAGGGTTGAGTTTTCCCCTTTATCTGACATATACTTCACATCTGGCAATATTTGACCATAACTTTATGTAATCCTGGCCAATAAATATGCCTTAGTATTTTAGCCTGTGTTCTCCCAATTCCTAAATGTCCTGCCTTTGGAATTTTGTGAACCACTCATTAGATTTCATTCAGATATAGAGATAGGTATCTGCCACCTGATGGACCACTGTCCATTCCTCATCAGCTAACGTTTGAGGTGGTCTGCATTCCCTCATTTTTATTTCTCAAATAATAACACACAGGCATTGTCTTTGAGTCAATTTCTGAGCAGCAGTTTGGTACAACTCTTGCAATTCCAAACCTGATTGTTGCATTTCTGCTGTCTAAAAATCTCAAACTTATTCTCTCTCTATCTGATAACTAAACAGGATGAAGGCAATTTTTGAAAATTTAACTCAATTTCCAAATTATCTGCCTGTTTTGTGCACTCCTTTTCTTTCAGTCTAATTTAATGGGCCTGAGATCTAGTTACAACTCCATCAGGGAACATTCCAGGATCTTCTGCTTGCAATATTTCCTTCTCTTTTACTTCCACTCTTATTCTCCAACGCTTGGTGAAGCTAATATTTTTGAATTTGCCCGGTCATTTCCCAAAATAAGATCAATTTCTCCTCTGTAGGAATTTCTTTTCCCTACTCTAACTAGCACTTCTCCACTTGCCAAGTCACTCTTGACCCAACTTTGGGTAATGGACCTGGTTTGTAACCTGCAAGAAAATCTCCAATTAATATTTTCTCCTTCATCAACTCCTCTGGAAGACAAATAGTATTAGTGTCAGTGATTGACTTGCTCCAGGGGCCCTTAATGTCTTTACTGGTTCACCTTGTTGATTGAAAACATAAGGAAATGCCTCCCCTTTTGGTGTAAGCTACTCGGAGCCTCCAGTGGTCCAATTGTACATGTGAATGCTCAAAAGAGAGAATTCAGGGCTGTCCTGATCTATGACTTCTTTCTTAGTGCATTCCAAGGAAACATGTTAACCTTGTACCCCTGCTACAGTTTTAGGACCTACTTCCTTTCCTGATGCCTCCTTTTCTGAAGACTCCTTCACTTTCCTATTACTGCAATTGGTTTCCTATTTAATTTCCAGCAATTGGTGTTGGTACATATGATCATATTCCTATGAAAGCAGTTTAATTGCTTTACATCACTTTTTGGTTTTCACTATTCTCCTTTATTCTTTTGATATCCCTATAGTTTTTCTAAAATTAGTGCCTCTTAATCAGCAGACTTTCTAATCCTTCAATTTCCTTGTTGTTTACCATATGACCATTTCCCCACCTGTTATTGTCTATCTGAAATATCATAGACATTTGCTAGAATTGATGTTTCTTTCATATAGATGGGCGCTTTAAAGATGAGCATCAGGTATTAATTTTCAGGAAATGAATTCTTCCACAATCATAATTTCCCTCATATTCTCAAAATCTTCCTCTAGTTTGAGTGATCTAGAACATGAATCCCAAAGAATTTCATCCTCCCTTACAAAGTTCAGAATTGTCTGATTATGTTCTTTCCTTGACAGCTGAAGTTTCAATGGATATGTTCAGGCATAAGCTCATAAGCATTTGACTTTGTCATAAGCATTGACAGTTTCATGCTCTGCAGATTGTACTTCTGACAATTTGGCATACAGACCGATTGCTGTACTTGTCAAACTCTTTTGCAACATTCAGGTCCAAATCTCCTATTCCAAGGATGGCATTCGGACAAACACCAGACAGAAAATGCAAAGGGTAGATCTGTGCTGGTCATTGATATCTCCAAATTTCCCTTTCCATCTGTACCAACTGCAAACTGAATCCAAACTGGATTCAAGCACCAGCAAACAAGGTATATTTCCACAGTGGAAGCGGTTATGAAAAGGAAATAACTAATTGGACCGGATTTTGTGTTGCTACTGACAGCCCAGTAAAATATTAGTGAGTACCGTGAGAACTGTCACTCCTGGCTATAACATTAGCCATTTGTCGACATCAGAAAACTGATGCAATGCATTCTCACGAGGCGATAGTAAGGACGGAAGATGCTGGAAGTCAGAGTTGATGAAATGTTGAGCTGGAGGAGCGCAGCTGGTCAGACAGCATTGGAACAGTAGGAAAGTCTTACTCCTCCGATGCTGTCTGACCTGCTGTGCTCCTCCAGCTCCACGTTTTATAAATGCACTGTCATTGCTGTCTGGTGCGATACCATCCACATTTTTGGATAGAGCCATTGACAAGATAAACATCCATGCAGAGTCAGCTTTTTTCCAACTCAGAGGGACAAATAAGAATAAAACGAGTGTCACTGGGAAATGACCTGGAGTTCCATTTTGAAGTTTATGAGGTGAAGTGCACCAATACGTTTCATCCATAAGTGTTCCTTCTGGGAAAAATCATCTGGTTTGCTCACTGTAGAGAGCATTTCTTTTACATTGTTCAGCCATGTTCATTATCAACATTCATCCAATGTCTTTCCCATCTCCTCTTTATCACTGAGGATAGTAATGTCTGGTATTGTGCAATTTGTACTCATTTTCAAGTCAGCTATTGATGAGTCAAACAAGAGGGCAGAGTAAGTGAGGCCATTCACTGCTCCCCCATCCCCAGCCGCCTGTTTCTTTATCTCAAGGAGATTTATCTAGATAGACAGACAACAGAATCATTAAAATTATATAACATAGAAAAATTAACAAAATTGGGTTAAATTCCTGCACTGAAAATGCTTGCCACCAGCCTCTGGGATTGGTGAAATGCTTTAGCGTTTATTAAAAGAGTCATAGACATTATACAGACTGGAGAGGCCCTTCAGTCCACCATATCCCTGCTGATCATTGAATATCCATGTATCCTAATCCCATTTTCCAGCACTTGGCCCATAGCCTCGCATGCTGTGGTGTTCAAAGTGCTTATCGAAATAGCTCTTCAATGTTGTGAGGGTTTCTGCCTCTACCACCCTTTCAAGTAGTGAGTTCCAGACACTTACTGCCTTCTGGGTGAAAACACTTTTCCACAAATCCCGTCAGAACTTCCTGTTCCTTCCCTTGAAACTGGTTATTGATCCCTCTACAAAGATTACAGTCTATCTATCCCGTCTCTGCCCCTCACAGCTAATTACACCTCAATCCCCTCCTCAGCCTTCTCTGTTCTCAGGAAAACAACCCCAGCCTCTCCAGTCTGTCTTCAGAGCTGAATCACTCCATCTGAAGGAACCTTTTCTCCATCCTTTCTAAAGCAATCACATCCTTCCTCTGATCCTGAGAGGTGACCTCTCCCTCGGCTGATCCTTTGGCTGGTGGCTAACCAGCCTATGGAGGTACATAGAGAGATGGGTCCATTGAGTTGGCCATGTCACAGACACCATGTGGAGAAGCGCCTTCCAAACACTAGCTCTTTTTTGCCCCCAGTGTCACTCCAACATTATTTCCATCGAAGGATCATAAGGGACATTTCAGACTGACACAGAAAAAGAACAAATACAAAGCATAAGCAAATGCACATTAAGAATGAACATTTTCTCCTTCCATTGAACATCTTACCCGGGACACTGAAAGCTGCAAGAACCGGGTAGTAAATGAGCTCAATTTGGAAAATCAAAGGATAATCCATTTCTATTCTGACACAATAATGCCTCTGCTCCAATGCCTCTTCTTCAACCTGACTGGGAGAATGGAGAGACTTAATCAGAGGAGTCCCCATTTAAACTAGTGTGAGGCTCTACCGAGACTGTAATCTATGGAGAGCAATCAATTACACCCTTCTAAACAACTACGTCATTTTTGTTCCAAGGATTTGTGTGTGACATGTGACTTCATTAGAGGGAATTGTAAAACAAAACAACAAAATAACATTATATTTCTTTGAGATTTCTAAGAAAGGAGAATTTGATCTCTTTCCCCCCTAATATTGGTGTTGAGCTGAGTTGCCAGTGTCTGACCTGGTGGTGATGAAAAGGAGCAGGCTCAGTTTGAAGGGGCTGTCACAATAGAATGGTTGTAAATAGAATGATCCCCGCTCCTCGAAACCACTTCTGTGGTTCATCAATCACTTCATCCACCCTGGAAAAGCTCAGTTTTGTACGAAGCTATCAAACCCACCCCCCGCCCCTCCTGCACAACTACTCAGGAAACTGTTCATTCACCTCCAAGCCAAAGGACAAAGCAAAACACTGTCGGTTCTCGAAACAGGAAATGAAAACAGAAATTGATGGGAAAATATCCACAGGTCAGGCAGGACCTGAAAGGGGAGGAAGATGAGTTAACATTTTGAATTGGATGTGATGCTTCTTCAGAACTGCTTCTTTCATTCATTTACAGATATGACCATTGCTGATTGACCCAGCAAGTATTACCTGTCCCTAGTTGCCCCTTCAGAAAACGGTGGTGAGCTGCCTTCTTGCATAGCAGCAGTCCAGGTGCTGTAGGTCGACCCACAATGCCCTTAGGGAGGAAATTCCATAATTTTGATCCCGCAACACTGAAGAAATAGCGATATATTTCCAATTCAGGATGGTGAGTGGCTTGGAAGGGAAGTTGCGAGTGGTGGTGTTCCCATGTATCTGCTGCCCTTGTCCTTATAGATCGAAGGGGTCATGTGTTTGGAAGGTGCTATTTAAGGAGCTTTGGTGAAGTTCTGCAGTTGTAGATAACATGCGCTGCTTCTACTGAGTGTTGGTGGTGGAGGGAATGGATATTTGTGGATGTGGTGCCAATCAAGTGGGCTGCTTTGTCCTGGATGGTGTCAAGCCTGTTGAATGTTGTTGAAGCTTTACCCATCCAGGCAAGTGGGGCGTATTCCATCCCACTCCTGACTTGTGCCTTGTAGATGGTGGACAGGCTTTGGGGAGTCAGGAGGCGAGTTACTCGCTGCAGGATTCCTGGCCTCTGACCTGCTACTGTAGCCACTGTATTTATATGGCGAGTCCTGTTGGGTTTCTAGTCCATTGTATGCCCCCAGAGTGTTGATCGTGTGTGATTCAGTGATGGTAATGCCATTGAATATCAAGGGACAATGTTTTCATTCTCTCTTGTTGGAGATGGTCATTACCTGGTGTTTGTGTGGTGTGATTGTTATTTAACACTTTCCAGCCCAAGCCTGGATGTTGTCCAGCTCTTGTTGCATTTGAACATGGATTGCTGCGGTATCTGCGGAGTTGCATATAGCGCTGAACACTGTGCAATCATCAGCGATCATCCCCACCTCTGACCTTACGATGGAGAGAAGGTCACTCATGAAGCTGCGGAAGATGGTTGGGCCTAGGACACTGCCCTGAGGAACTCCTGCACAGGTGTCCTGGAGCTGTGATGACTGATCTCCTGCAACCACAACGACCTTCCTATGTGCCAGCTATGATTCCGACCAGCGGAGAGTTCGCCCCCTGATTTCCCATTGATTCCAGTTTTGCTATGGCTCCGTATTGCCTCATTTGGTCAAATATGGCCTTGAAGTCAAGGGCTGTCACTCTCACCTTTCCTCTGTAATTCAGCTCTGTTGTCCATGTTTGAATCAAGACAACAATGAGGTCAGGAGCTGAGTGGAACCCAAACTGGGTGTCACTGAGCAGGTTATTGCTGAGCAGATAGCTCTGTTGATGATACCTTCCGTCACTTTACTGATGAGCGATAGTAGATTGAAGGGGCATTTATTGGCTGGGTTGGATTTGCCGTGCTTTTAGTGGACAAGGCATACCTTGGCAATTATTCACATTGTCGGGTAGGTGCCAGTGTTGCAGCTGCACTGGAACAGTTTGGCCAGGGTCTGTAGTTTCCTGCTTTCTGCCTCACTCCGTTTTTGAATATAGGGTGACATTACCTATTTTACAATCTAAAAGAACCTTCCCTGAATCTAATGAGTGTTAGAAATTAAAGCTGATGCATCAACTATTTCATCACCTACTTCTTTTAAGGCCCGAGATTGAAATCCATCATGATCTAGGGACAGGTTAACTCACAGTCCCAACAATTTGCTCAGTAATTCTTCCCTGGTAATCACAATTTCCTTGAGCTCCTCTCCCCCTTTTGATTCCTGATTTACAGATATTTCCAGGATGCCGTATCCTCTCCATTGAAAACTAACAGAATATCTGTTCAACTTGTCTGCCTTCTCTTTATCCTCCATTATTAATTCCCCAGACTCAGTTTTCTGTAGGATAAGTAAAAAATAAATGCAATAATAATTGTGGATGATTGTAACTAACCCAGTGTTAATTGGAAAATGCAGAATAATAAGGGAATGAAGTTCTTACAATGCGTACAAGACTCTCTTCTCACAGCATATGTCAAGAACCCAACCAGGGGTGTTTCACAATTGGTTCATTTTCCATGACTAGATCCAAAGCAAATACAAGAATTAGGGGAACCTCTAAGCAACAGTGATCAGAACAAAATACAGTTTCAGGTGATGACAGAGAAGGGCATGTGTGATGAGACACAGGTAAACAAACTGAAGAAACTCTCAGTTTGAAGGACTGGACATAGAATCTGAGAAGATTAAATTGGCATTTCTATCAGCAAACATTTAAAATTTTAAGAATGAAGATTTGTTGGATGAAATAAATAAACATGAGGGGAAGGAATCCTGTCTGTGGGTGGATTGCACCTGGGTATATGGAAGCTCCTTAGAAGAGGGAGCAGCAGTATTGTTTCATCTTTTTAATAACTCACTGAAAAAATGCAGAGTGCGAGAGAGCTGGTGGATAAATTATGCAATTCGGATAATCCAGAAGGAAACAGGAAACATTTAGTGAGCTCGAAACCAGTCAGGTTCACATCTTTATGATAAAGGATGGATTCAAGTATTTATCGCGAGAGGAATTTTCTGTCATACAAGGCATTGGTGAGATGACATCTCGAATATTGTGTGTATTTTAGTTCCCCTTATTTCAGAAAGGGTGCAAATACAGTGGGGGCAGTACAGAGCAGGTTTACTGGATTGATAGCTGAAATAATTGCGTTGTCCTATGAGAATAGGTTGGACAGATTGCACTTGGTTCCACCGGAGTTTAGACGAGTAAGGGCTGACTTGATTGAAGTGTATAAGATCCTGGATAGTCTTAACAGGGTGGACGTAGAAACGATCGTTCTTCTTGTGGGGTAGTCCAGAAGAAAGAGGCACGTTTTAAAAATTAGGAGTCACCCTTTCAGAGACAGAGATGAGGAGTAGTTTTCCTGTCTGTGCAGGCTCCAAGTTGAATGTGAAAGCTGACGTCACGTTTCACATGCTGGTATTGTGAAGCTGCCTTTGCATAGTACAATAAATGGTGCAGCAAAGTAGGTTTTGCAGCTAAATTCCAAAGTTGTAATTGCCAAATGGGTGAGATCTGTTTCTTCTCTATAATAGGAATGGGCTTGCTTTCAATTCCTGGTCTGGTTTGTCTCCACTTTGATACATTGGCACCATAAAACATTGTGAGTCAGAGAGTCATGGTGATATGTTCAAGTTTCACTCCATTGATTGACTGTGTGGTCCAGGTTGGTGCTGAGGGGGCCCTACATTGTCAGACATGCTCTGACTCTACATTGTCAGACTCAACTTTCAGTCCTGAACGCTGCGAATGCCTAACAAGGAAAGGAGCTGCTGTTCCTTGTGTTTGTGTTGAGTTTCATTGGAACATTGTGGCAGGCCCAGATGGAAATGTTAGCCTGAGACAGTAAGGTGGTTTATGGAAATAACTAGCAACTGGGAGGTCAGGGTCCTTCCTACATCAGAGGAGGTGTTCTGCATAAAGAGGCATCCTGCAAAGTGGTCACCCAGTCTGCAGTTGGTCTCACCTTCATAAAGGAGACCACACTGAGAGCAGCAAATACTGGAAACTAGACTGAAAGGAGTGTGTTTGTTTCATTAGAAATGGGAATGTTATAGCCAGCAGCATATCAGGAGAAATAGTGCCGGGGAAAGGTTAGAATTGGAGAGGTCTGTGATTGATGAAGGTCTGGAGTTCTTTAATTGATAGTGGGCACCTTATCACATCACCCTTACCCACAGCCTCTACGTCCTGGCAGTAGATGCCAGGAGTATGACATGGGTGTGCAAACAGGAATGGGGGTCTTAGTGACAAGGTCAGACTGGGAGAAGCTGAGTTTGGAGCAATGGAGAATGAGGGGCGATTTGATTGAGCTGGACAAGTTCATGTCAGGGTTCAATAAAATAAGCAAGGAAAAGCTGCTCCCATTCGCCGAAGGGATAAAAACAAGATGACATCTGTGATGGAGGGAGAGTGTGAGGGTGAACTTTACTTTATGCAGTGAATGTAGCCAGTAATGTCTAAGCATTCACTGTCTGTGAAACTGGTGAAATTGGAAACAATCAATGGTTTTGAAGGGAAGGTGCAAGTGTAGCCTACAGTGCCACACAAACCCAGTGGGGGAATGGGAGAAATTGGATTGTGGTACAACGACCTATGGGCTCAATGGGCTGAATGACATCCTTCTCTGTTGTAAATGAATCAATATTATTTCTGGGAGTGAGGAGATTGTGCTAAACATCTACCAAACCTCAGTGTGTGGCTATTCGATAAAAAGCGCTTGGAAACATGAAAACAGTGTACAGACTATTTACAAATATAACAGCTGAAATGTGTAGAGATACCAATCATGAAAGGACTAACAGGATGTACCTCTGTTCTCTCGGAAAAGGTCGCTGAGATTTGACCTCACAGTGGTCTTTAAAATGATTAGACATAGTGACTTCAGAGAGAATCTCTCCTCTTGTGGGGAAATGGAGGTCATCGAAGATGAGAGCCACCAAGAATTCCAATTGAGCCCTCACAGACACCCCACCCCCACCCCGCTCATCCCAGGCAGTGATGAGAAAGTGGAATGAACTTGCACAGGGAGTGGTTGAAGTGCATTCAATGAAAATCTCAATTAGCATGTCATGAAGAAGGGAAGGAATGGTTACAATGGGAGATTGAAATAAGGAAAGATAACAGGGCAGGGAAGAGGACCTTGAATTGAGTACATATTCTTGTATGGGCAAAACAAGCTGCCAGAAATATCCTAAATGGAAGATTTGTAGAGAGAAATTTCTCCCTGGTGAAATAATTTAATACATTATAAAGGCTGGTAGATATACCTTCCATTAAATAATGCTCCTGTTATTACAAAGCAGATAAACATGGACCACGATTGGAATGTCAACACAGTGGTAGCAGGATGTCTGTACTAGCACTGGGGAAGTGCACACACCTACCTCATGCAGCTGAGTTCAGAATATTATCTGATCTTTGTGGTCATTCCCAATGACTCTTTATGCTGATCTGAGTACATCAGGAACCAATGAGAGGTGAATTTTCATGATTGGGACACATTGAAAATACAACGTTTACACATGTACAAACATTGAAATATGGTCTTTCTGTCCATTGGAAGACAACTCAATAAGCTACCACAAGCATGCAATGTGGATCTGTGATCTAGGTTTTCCCCTCTAGAACCGGTCTGTCCACGTCTGACCACTGTATCACCACTTCCTGTCCTTATCTTAGCTTTCCCACAATCTGGCTTCACTGAGCCTGTAACCTGGTCAGACCCTCAGATTAAAAGCAATAGCATGGGTAATCGTCGAGATCAATAAAAATTGACCGAATGAATGATCGAAACTGAACATTTTTCACAAGTCAAGCGAATGCGGTTGATCTGTTTAAACACTCCATATCCTCCACCATTAATCTTTAGTCATGTTTCCCATCTCATTCCAGGGTTATCTCCTGGATTTAATCCCCTCGTCGCTGTTTGTCCTGGTCAATGCTGCTTGATTTCTCTTGTGGGCAGTCTCCTGAGGCTTACAATCTCACTGACTTTCCTTTGCTCCAACCCTAATCCTAACCGTGGTTTCTATTGCCTCTCAGTTCTGCCACCATTGGGAAATAAATACAAGGAACAGACTATTCAGTATAAACAGTCCATGGTAACATCAAGGTCTATTTCCTGCTTCTATCCATGTTTCTTCATATGACTCTGTCATTGTAACCAGCTGTTCCTGTCTCCCTCACATTCTTCCAAGTCTCCCTTTAAATGCATCTAATCTGTTTTTTTGAGCCACTACTTGTGATGGCAAGTCCCATTCTCACCGCACATTGGATGAAGATGTTTCTGTTCAATTTCCCAATGGATTTCTTGGTGATCACCTCATTCTGATGGCCTTTAGTTATCACCCTGCAAATGATAGCTCTTCTAGCAATGTCTTTTCTCCAAGAGAAAAGAGATCTGTCTAGTTCAAACTTTCATGATCAGTAAATGCAGTTCTGCTGCAATCTTTCTCAATTCCTGTACCCTTCCAGGGCCTTTACTGTATAATAGGATAGGCAGACTGTCACAGAGTATGAACGAGAGGGCTTATTAGCAAGGGTGAACAATTCAGAATTTCCCCTGCGAAATGACTCTCCTCTAATCTGGCCAGGCCTTCCTAATACTGGTTGTGTTCTCCCCACTCCAGAACTCGATTGCCCCTTCATACATCCTCCGCTTAAGCTTAAAGAGAGGTCTATGCCTGGTCCTTTACAATGTATTCACTTCTTCGCAGTTCACCTGAACATAACCATCCATCTCTGAATACTGTTGTTGAGCTGATGCTCGTATTGTGAACCTGATCATGAAAATTTTATGTTTTGTCTTCCTCACAGTTAATATAGCAGCAATTGCAATCCTGTCTCGGGGAAAATGTGGTCTCTCTAAGTGCATCACACGCTACCTCGTATCCATGGCAGCGACAGATCTACTGGTCGTTGTTGTCGATGTCATTTTCGATCAGATTGGTGATTCATATTTCCCAGACAGTTTCCTGAATATTACTGCCATTTGTAGTCTTAGAGGGGTCCTGCGATATGCTGCTTCAGACAGCTCGGTGTGGTTAACAGTCTCCTTCACCTTTGACCGTTTCATTACCATTTGTTGCCAGAAACTGAAAAGAAAATATTGCACTGAGAAAACTGCAGCGATTGTGATCAGCACAATTTGTGTGCTTAGTTGCGTGATAAACGTTCCCTGGTACTTTCAGTATGAACCACATGAAATAATTGACAATATTCCCTGGTATTGCTCAAGGAATAGCTCAGAATATTATGTCTCCTCAACGTGGTCGACCTTTGAGTTGCTTCAATATAGCATAACCCCATTTATTCCGTTTCTTCATTTCTTGACCCTCAACACTCTGACTGTCAGGCATATTTTAGCAGCCAATCGAATCCGCAGGGCACTCTGAAACCAGACGAGCAGTGAGGAAGAGGATGGTCCCGAGATGGAGCATCGAAGAAAATCCATCATTTTGCTCTTCAGTATTTCAAGCAGTTTCATCCTGTTGTGGCTGACACATGTTATACATTCTCTTCTACAACGGATTTCAATCATGTCTTATTACAGGATTCATGTTGATTCAACAACAGCAGACCATATTGGAGATGCACTCCGACTACTCAGTTGCTGCACAAACACGTGTATTTATGCTGTAACCCAGACTAAATTCAGAGAGGAGTTAAAGAATGCTTTGAAATATCCGTTCAATCTGATTAGCTGCTCATTGATGAAACATGGGGCATCCTAGAAGACTCAATTTGGCATCCAATGCCAACAATGTGTTGGTATGAGGCCATAAGAGATATCAGAACAGAAAAATCACCAGTTGGATCTCTTCTATTGCATTCTGCATTTAAAAAAATACTTCAATCTCACATGCCAGAAATATTCATCCTTCATCACATCTCAAGCATTCGGCAGAATTCACACCTGCTGAGTAACTTCTCGATCATGATCTTTCTAATACTGAGATACTCTGTTACTGAGTCGGTATTTGTTCAGCTCCACATTGAAGGATTGAGTTGAATAATCTTCATCATATGTGACGGGGAAAATATTTATTTTCAAATCTCAAGCCTCACTTGGAGCTTTCTTCTCTTCTTTAGCACTGGGTCTACATGTTCACCCATTGACCTGGATCATCTCTGGAGTAAGGCTTCTCTCCAAAAGGAAAATAATTTCAACTTTGTTAAACTCTCCTACTTCACCTTCATTCTTGCTCCTTTGCTGTGATTCTATTTTGGCTAACAGCGGCTGTGGAAAGTGGCACATAACTGCCCGTAACATTCTAAATTGGTTTCAGCGTTGCAACATTCAGATTCGTCCATCTGAATGATAAAGAAATTGTCTACCAGATGCACCTTTGTATCTCATCAGCTCCATCGACAAAAGCTGCAGCACTGATTTGAAAACATTTGGTCAATTAAAAAAAAATTCAGCTCATTTCCCTCCTCCTGTCTGCAAAATGTTTGATGTTATTTCAACATCCAATCCTGTTCTCTTGTTTTGTTATGTTTTATTGAGCATTTACAAATGTTCCAACATCTCTAAGGAAGAGGAAAGAAGGAAAGAAAGGACATTATAAAGAACAGACAGCAAGGGAGTAGAGAGTAAACTGAGTGAGATTGTCTGTGACTGATTGGAGTTCGACACACATTGCTGCAAAAAGTATTGTGAATATATTTGGTGAAGGTACAGGGGCACACCTTTCCAGGGCATTGCAATGGCACATCAAAAGATAATGGCTTTGATTAAAGTCGGATTGGAAGCTGAATATTCTTTTTTCCAAAATAGTCAGGAAGAATCGAATAAAGTGGGAGGGTGGCAGTATCTAACATGGGATCCATTACAGCTTTGGATCACAGGAATGGTACAAAAGCTGAACCTTTTGGTTAGAACTGAAAGATAGACTGTCACTACTTTGGAGATGTCGTAAACACCATTGGGAAACAGATTGAAGAAAGGGTATGAAGACAAAGTAGTGAAAATGTTTAACAACAACATTTTTTTGAAAAGTGTTCAGAAGTTAATTCAATGGGAGCTTTTTTTTTTAAAACAGAACTTGATATTTGAAAAAGATTGTTTTTGAGTTAGGGAGAAGAAGCACGGGACCAATGAGTAGCTCTTTGAAAGATCTGACCACACCAGACTGAACGAATCTAAACTTACAGCTCAGGAGAACAATGGTTTTAGAGAGGGGTAAAGGTGTTACATGAGGAAAGGACTTCCTTGCACAAGAAGATAAATGATGACATGCAGATATAGAATGAGGGAACGACAAATCTAGGAATAACAAAACAGAACAAAACAAAATTTAGAAACTACAGCAAACTAAATGAGGAAGACAGACAGGAAGTATGAGGGTGGACAGACGGGAACCTTAAAGGGAAATAGACAATTTATATTCAGAGGCTAGGTTTATTTAAAACAAAGAGCGGGGCAATGACTTTTATACATCAAGGCATTGACTACAAAAACGAGGAGACCATGATGGAACAAAAGCAGAAATTGCTCCAGTTCTTTGTTTTATTTTAAAGTTTAACTCACTGCCACATCTCTTCCAAGTATGCCCACATTGAAGACGTTCCGCTCCTCTCTCCGACAGAGATTTCTGTACTAATCTTTTTTCTTAATCTCCATCATTACTTCCAGTGTTGCTCCTGAAGTTTGCCAAGGTATTTACCAAAACCCATTTCCAACAGCCACATCACATTCCTCAGTGACTGTCTCCAGCTCAGTCACACCCCACTTGGATTCCAACTCAAGTTTCATCATTTGTGTTTTGAATCCACTCAGGATCACAGGTATCTCTATGATGTACAATGCTCCTCTGACAGTAGTTTTTAATCGCATCCTGAGATCCCCAGTCAGTGCTACGTGCTACCACATGCACACTCTCCATCTCTCTCCATCAGCACCACCTCACACTAGCTCAGAGCTGTCCTTAGCCCCAGTTCCACTTCATGCTCTGGCTCATTTGACATTCTAAGAAGA
Organism: Ginglymostoma cirratum; assembly: GCA_024137785.1. Classification (NCBI taxonomy): domain Eukaryota; kingdom Metazoa; phylum Chordata; class Chondrichthyes; order Orectolobiformes; family Ginglymostomatidae; genus Ginglymostoma; species Ginglymostoma cirratum. The sequence continues at coordinate 10,190,807 of JAHRHZ010000089.1, forward strand.
AACTTCTTTCAGGCAATAAGGAACATAAGCTGCAACAACTCAGAGATTCCCACTCTCCTCTGTAACCTTCCTCCCCTCCCCTTCCCTCTGACTCCATCTACTCTCCCAAACCCCACCTTCTGTTGCATATTTATTGTCCCTTCTGACCATCCGCTCTCTGATGCTGAACGTTCTGACTGTGTCCAAAACAGTCACTAATCTCATTTCATTTGGTGAACTCTCCCCACTGCCTCCAAGCTCCTAGTCCCCTGTACAGCCTGCTTCTCCCTCCTTCCCAAAATCCACAGAGGACTGCCCAGGTACACCCATTGTTTCTGCCTCACTGAACATATCTCTTTCTAATTTGACTCATTTTTTTTCTCTTCTTTTGTCCAATCCGTCCTGTTAGAGCCCTTGTTGATTTTTCATGAGTTTTATTTTATCCTTTTATCAAGTTCAGTTTGGAGATGTGAACTGGGAACTGTGGGCTAAAGATGATGTTTGGACTGTGAGTAACAGCTCGTGTTAAATGGAAAACAGGCAAAACAAGCTTTTTTCTTATTTGTGAAGCCAGGCCTGGAAGTTAATTGCAGGTTCATTCCTGATCAAAAGGCTCTGCTAATGCTTTGTCACCAGCTGGTCACCCTGTTATAGGGAGGATATTGTTATCTTGGTAGGGTTCAGAAGAGATTTACCAGAATGTTGCTGGATATGGAAGGCTTGAGTTATACAGAAAAGCTGGATAGGCTGTGGCTTTTTTCACTTGAGTATTGGAGGTTGAGAGGTGGCCTTATGAAGGTGTATAAAATCATGCGGGGTATAGATAGGGTTAATGGTAGGTGTCTTTTACTAGGAGGGGGGATTTCAAGATTGGGGGAATATTTTTAAGGTGAGAGGAGAGAGATTTGAAAAAGACGCGAGGGGCAAATTTTGTACACAGAGGGTGGTTCACGTGGAATGAACCTCATGAGGAAATGGTGGATGTGGGTCCAGTTACAATGTTTAAAAGACACTTAGATCGGTACATGAATAGCAAAGGTTTGCAGGCATATGGGCCAGGAGCAGGCAGGTGGAACTAGTTGAGTTTGGGATTATGTTCGGCATGGACTGGTTGGGCCGAAGGGTCTGTTTCAAAGCTATATGACTCTACGACTGTATGGTAGAAGTTGGCTATTCATGAGGTCAGTGCCTGGGAATTGGTTCCAGCTACTCTGGAAAAGGCTATATACTCAAGCAGATGGCAGATGTTGAATGGTAACTGGAATCTTGCAGAGGAGATAGTCAGTCTGTCAGGAAGTGGTCAGATCTGGAATTGGGATTTGGACGATATTTTCTTGGAGAAGGAAGATTCTGTTCTTGATGTTACAGCATGAAGATTTGAAAGCTCCTTGACCAACCTCCCATTAGCAGCTCTAGGAAGCTCAGTTATAGAAAACTAAGTTAGAATGATTTCTGCCTTCATCTGAGCAAACATCAGATCAACATCCTCAGGCAATCAACCAGGAAACCATCGCCTATCACAAGGCACCATGAAAACCACTTCAGTAATCTGGCCATTTTGTTATTTTTTCTTTATCCCTTAACTGTGTTCATCTGTCTGTCTTTTGTGTGAATGGGGATGAAAACTAATGTTTTTGGGTTTATACAATTGACCAATTAGATTACTTTGTTGCTTAATTTTGTTCTACTAAAGTTTCTGTATTGTTAATAAATTGCAAAGTCTTTTGTTTAAGATACAAACCAGTGTCTGAAACTGATTTCTCACAGAGTCTGGGATTGGTCATTCAAAACGACTGTGTTGTGAATATAGAGATACAAAGCTGATTTGGTTCGGCTGTCTGTCTCGTATGTAATCACTTTCCACCTACATCTGGGATGCTTCTGATGTTTTACATTTGTTTCAAAGTTTCCAGTTTGTAGGCTCCAGCCACCTCCCCTTCACCATGGATGTGCAATCCCTTTACATGCCCAACCCCCATAAGGATGAATCATAGAATCGTAGAATTGATGGTCTCCGGGTTTTCCACTTCTTCCTGGAAAAAGGCGTGAACTATCCTCATTCACCACCAGCTTCCTCCGCTTGGCCGAGCTCGTCCTCATCCTCAACAACTTCTCCTTTAACTCTCCTCATTTTCTTCAGGTTCAGAGGGGTGGTCATGGGTATCCACATGGGGCCCAGTCATGCCTGTCCCTTTGTGGTGCACATGGAACATTCCTTGATCCAGTCCTACTCCAGCTCCCACCCACAATTCTTTCTCCGATGTATCGATGATATCATCAGTGCTGCTTCCCTCTCTTGACTGGAATTGGAAAAGTTCATCAATTTCACTTCCAATTTCCACCCCACATTCAGCTTCGCCTGGTCCATCTCTGATTCCTCCCTTCCCTTCCTCGACATCTCTGTTTCTATTTCTGGGGATACAAGCTTACCGACTCCCACAGTTACCTTGATTATACATCCTCACACTCTGCATCCTGTAAAGGCTTTATTCCATTCTCACAATTCCTCCATCTTCAACACATCTGTTCTGACAATGCCAAGTTCGACAAGGGGACCTCCAAAACGTGAACCATCTTCCTGAACCAAGGATTCCTCACAACTGTGGTTGACAGGACCTTCAGCAGTGTCCAACCCACCTCCCACACTTCGGCCCTCACCCCCTCTCTTCCCCCCCACAATAGGGTCTCCCTTGTCCTCACCTCCCATCCCACCAGCATCCATGTCCAGATGATCATTAGCCACCAATTCTACCACCACCAGCAGGATGCCACCAATAGATATATATTTTCCTCCCTTCCCTTGTCAGCCTTGAGCAAGGACTGTTCCCTCTGTGACACCCTGGTCCACACTTTCTTCACTGCCACCATGCCCCCACAGCTCCACAGCACCTCACCCTGCAACCACAAAAGGTGTAACACCTGCCTGGTTAACTCCTCCCTCCTCAGTATCCAAGATCCCTGACACACCTTCCAGGTGAACCAGCATTTTACCTGCACTTCATTCAATCTAGTCTGCTGCATTTGCTGCTCACAATGTGGTCTCCTCAACATTGGGGAAATGAAACGCAGGCTGGGTGACCATTTGGCAGAACACCTTCATTCTATCCACAAAAATGACCCTGACCTTCTCGTTGTTTGCCACTTCAATACACCACCCTGTTCCCTGGTCTACGTCTCTGCCTCAGGCTTGCTGCAGAGCTCTGGTGAAGCCCAGAACAAGCTGGAATCATAGTACCTCATCTTTCGCCTTCCAGTCTTCAGGACTCAATGTTGAGTTTAATGATTTTAGAACGTGAGTGCCCTCTCCCACAGCCCTCGGTCCTATCTTGTATGGGCGTCTCCTGGCACAGTCAACCCATCTTCAACCATCTACACTTCTCAATGGCACCCCACCTAGCTATTCTGTCCCTTGGCTTATCATCAGCAGTCTCTTTATTTGCCTATCCCTTTTGTTTTTTTTTTCCTTTCTCTCGATCTCACTCTCTCTCGGCACCATCTCCATGTACTCTATTTGCACCTTTCCCAAACTGACCCCACCCCCTGTCATCAGCATAATCACCATCATATCTCAGCTGCTTTCAGCTCTGAAGAAGGGTCACTGGACTCAAAATGTTAACTCTGTTTCTCTCTGCACAGATGCTGCCAGACTTGCTGAGTTTCTCCAGTAATTCCTGTTTTTGTTTCAGATTTCCAGCTTTATTTTAAGTGGTTATCATGGAGCTGTATATGACATTAGCTGGACCACGTCTGGAGCACTGTGTGCTGTTCTGATCTCCATGCTATAGGAAGGATGTGATAGCACTGGAGGGGGTGCAGAGGAGATTCACAAGGATATTGCCAGGGCTGGAATGATTCAATGCTGAACAGAGACTGGATAGGCTGAAGTTGTTTTCCTTAGAGCAGAGAAGGCTGGGGGGTGGGAGGTACTGATTGCAGTGTACAAAATTATGAGGGGCATTATTAGGAACAAACATTTCCACTGAGTAGAGGAATTGTGGGAATAGAGTTAAGGTAAAGGGCAGGAGGTTGTAAAGGATTTATGGAAGACTTTTTTTCACTCTAAAGGGTAGGGATTCTGGAACTCACTGCATTTACAGATTCTCCAGGATTTCTGCCAAAGCAGCAGCGCATTAGAGAGAGGGTCTGAGGAAAGTCTGTGCCTCCAATAGTAAGGGCCTTATTTCAAGGAATATGTCATGATGATGGAGAAATACCAAGGGTTAACACTGGAGTGGTGGAGACATCGGGGAAACTGGGATCTTCATTAGAGGAGATCAACCAGAGAATGTTTGGAGATGTTCAACATCACGAGAAGTTTTGACAAACTATGGTGCCTGAAGCTGTTTCCACAGGTTAGTGCATCAGGAAGTCCGTGGGAAACTAAAATCAACAACAGAATTTAGGAGAGAATTTCTAAACACAGAGTGTTACTAAGAAATGAAAGGTCCAACTAGAAACAATGGGTGGAAACAGGGTCAATAGCCACTTTGAATAGATGTCACTTATATTGAAATCGAAGCAATGCTGATAATGGTTTTAACTTAAAGTTTTGGTAAAGACCTGTATCTCGGATTGTGGATGAGGCTGTTGACTTGTTCACTGAGCTGACTTATTTTCATTCAGACGTTTCATCACCATGCCAGGTAACATCATCAGTGAGGCCTCCAATGAAACGATGTTATTCTGCTCCGCTTGGAATTTATACTGTCCGGTCAGTTATGGTGAGTAATGCCATTTCTGGTTTTGATCCGTATGGGTTTGTATATGGGGTCCAATTCTATAGGTTTGTTGATTGAAGTATGGGTGGAGAACCATGCCTCTAGGAATTCTCGTGCGTGTCTATGTTTGGCCTGGGCTACTATGGTTGCTTTGTCCAAGTTAAATTGATGGCTTTCATTTTCTGAATGTACCAATATTAAGGAGAGTTCGTCGTGCCATTTTGCTGCTAGTTGGTGTTCTTTATTCTGATGGTTAGTTTCCTTCCTGTCTGTCCGATGTAATGTTTGTGGCAGTCGTTGCATGGTATTTTGTAAACTGCATTGGTTCTGTGTGTTGTGGGAATGGGGTCTTTAATCCTTGTAAGTGTTTGTTGTTGAGTGGCTGTGGGCTTGTGGGCCACCATGATTCCTGAATTTATACGGTCCAGCTCACTAATATGAAGTGCTACACCTAACTGCATGATGCACAGATTTGTACATGAAATAGAAATAAGTATTTTCTGTAGAATCTTTTAAAATAAGAACCAACATTTGGACACTGATGCTCATCCACATTCCCAACGTACAAGCCACAGCTATTTCATTTCCCTTTGTATGATGCTCACCTCCAATCCATTCATTTTTCAAAGCCAATGCAACTGATAGACGCTGAATTGAAGTTGTTTTGGCGATCTAAAAGCAAAATATGGTGGCAGCTGGAAATCTAAAGCAGAGAAAGCTGGAATAACTCAGCAGGTTTGGCAGCATCTGTGAAGAGAGAAGCAGAGTTAATGTTTCAAGTCCAGTTCTGAAGAAGGGTCATTTCTGGGTTCCTATTTGATTATAGGACCACCCGTCATGCAGGTACAGGGATAGCTCCAGCAGAGTTGCCCATGGGGAGAAGGCTCTGCGCCAGGTTAAATCTGATCTTCCTGGACCGGGATGGGGGTGGAGGGTGAAACGGCATTAGGAACGCCGATGCTGGGCACAAGATACTGCTTAGCAAGAGAGGTAGTTGACTTCAGGGAACTAAGTTTGGTGTAGGAACCATGGAAATGGTCCTGTATGGATAAGAGGCATGGTCGATGCGAGGTCAGGTCCAGTGACATATTAAATTTGGTTAGGGGCGACAGTCCTCAACAAGCATGTGGACCATATGAAAGCTGAAATCTCACAAACGGTGCAGGAGTAAAACATGCCCAGCTCCTCGACAGCCTTTCTGACTTTTCCAGAACCTTGTGGGTTCTCGCTTTCTGTCAAGCGTTGAAGAGACTTCTGAACCTGAAATAGTTACGGCAGATGTTGCCACCTTGATGCCTTTGCAGCCTGAAGAAGAGAATGAATTTCTTCTGAGACGCTCTGGGCGCAAGAGGCAAGCTGCTGTGCATGACATGCCGCCTGTTTCCGAGACAGAATTGGAGGAACCTGAGCTGGTACTAAAATGCCCTGGGAGGAGCTATAAGAGAAAGAACCGGTCTATGTCCTCAGGCTCAGCGGGGGAGAAATGTAGTGACTGTAACAGGGCCAGCCAGGTGGTCCTCATAGAATATGAGTTCCTTGATTAGGGCTGTTAACCTGGTCCAATCAGGGAGCCCTTGCTGACAGATATAAACAGGAGTGTCAGAGGTTCTGTTCACTCTGAAAGCTTGCTCTGAGGGAGCCGGATCAGTGTCAGGCACTCTCCATGTGTAAATAAAGGGGGACTTTGTGATGGGGTACCGGCCCCTGTGGAGTTATTTCACCCCCTGGACCTGGACTCTCCCATGAGGGGAAATATCCTCTTAGCATTTATCCTATCAAGCCCTTTAAGAATCCTACATATTTCAGTGAGATCACCTCTCATTCTTCTAAACTCTAGTGAGTAGGATCCCAACTTGTTTAATCTTTGCTTATAAGACAATCCCTCCATACCAGGAGGCATTCAAGTGAACTTTCTCTGAACTGCTCCCAACGAAATAACATCTTTCCTTCAATAAGAGGAACAAACCCCAAAAGAATGGGCCTGGCCTTGAGGTGGATTGTCACCATGACTTTCTCAAGAGACAGCTGGAGGGCAGCCAATAGATTCTGGTCTAATCAGCTGCGTCCACATCCTATAAGAATGATTTATGAAAAAAATAGCATTCTTTAAGCTTTGGGTGGAGTTACACACTGAGTTTCAGTGTAAAGACTCAGGTTATCTCATCCTGTCGGGAAATACGGCACAAGTTGGAGCTCCTATCTCTGGAAAAGAAAGGCAGAGGGGTGATCTAAAAGGTTTTCAAAATGAGGAACAGATGGGAGAAGATAAATGTGTTGGCTGAGGCTCTGCTGATCAGTCTATTTGGTGAACATAAATGCACAAACCCTGCAGTTGATCAATCAAAATCAAACTTTATTTGACAAAGCACAAGCACCTATCTCATGTTCTAAAGTACTATGATCTATTCCCCAAAAATAAGCAACACTTACCTTCCTATGTAAGACCAGTGAGTCATGTCCAAGTCACTCTGGCCAGGCACTAATAGGGGTTAACTACCAGTGCTATGGTCCTAGGGCTCAAAGCTTGTGGTCTTCATCTCTTCCAATTTATTTTTAAATTCATTTTGTGGGATGTGGGTGTCACTGGCTGGCCAGCATTTCTTGCCCATCCCTAGTTGCCCTTCAGAAGGTGGTGGTGAGCTGCCTTCTTGAACTGCTGTGGGTTGACCCACAATGCCATTAGGGAGGGAATTCCAGGATTTTGACCCAGTGACAGTGAAGGAACGGTGATATATTTCCAAGTCAGGATGGTGAGTGGCTTGGAGGGGAACTTGAAGGTGGTGATGTTCCCATGTATCTGCTGCTCTTGTCCTTCTAGATGGAAGTGGTCATGGGTTTGGAAGGTGCTGCCTGAGGATCTTTGGTGAATTCCTGCAGTGCATCTTGTAGATGGTACACACTGCTGCTACTGAGCGTCAGTGGTGGAGGGAGTGGATGCTCATGGATGTGGTGCCAATCAAGCGGCTGCTTTGTCCTGGATGGTGTCAAGCTTCTTGGGGCTGCACCCATCCAGGCAAGTGGGGGGTATTCCCAATGCAATTGTTTTTCCCAGGTTGTCACTCCATTGTTCTGTTTGCCAGTATATTTCTACATTATTTCTCCCAGGATGAGACTTGATACCTGATTTCCTGCATGTCGTCAGCCACTAAATCCCATTTTATTATTCCAGTGATCAGGTTGTCTCCTGATGTCAAGCTCACTAGGCAAGACCCTGTTACTTCATTTAATCAAGTTACTGCCTGCTGTTGAGTCTGTAGCTCGTTATGCCCATATTTGTTTCGAGCCACTCAACTCCTCAGAGTTGGCCATTTTTACCACCAGATGTTTCTGTTTATGGGATTGACAAGGTCTGGGGATATAAGTACGAACATCCAACCACTAAACTCAATGAGAAATTCAGGAGTAATTGATTTATTAAGAGAGGATGAGAAAGTGGAATTTGCTTCATAAGGAATAGGTGAGGTGAACAGCTTTTATGTGGAATAAAAACCAACAGAGCTGCGGATGCTGTAAATGAGGAACAAAAACAGAAGTTGCTGGAAAAGCTCAGCAGGTCTGGCAGCATCTGTGAGGATAAGTCAGACTTAACGTTTTGGGTCCGGTGACTCTTCCTCAGGACATGTGGAAGCAGGTTAACAACTTGAAGGAGAATGGAATAGGTCATCCTGTTGGGAATCAATGATATAAGGTGGAAGTTAACTCGTGCAGATGATAAACACCAGAACAGAGAGTATTAGACTGACTGCTCAGTTTCTGTGCGGAAAATACAATAATCTTCTATGACCTGCGCAAATTTATGAACCTTTTCTTGTCAAATGTTTTAAAGAACAAGCGAGAGAGCAACTCATCGACTGGCAATATTCAATTAACTCATTAACACGAACATTATACCTTAAACATTGAGTATACCAATGATTAAGAATTAAAAAAAAGTTGATGACAGAGTTGTCCAGCAATTTTGGTAATGCTCACATTTAATAGACAGGTAAATAAGACAATGAATGAGAGGGGTCGTCTGCTGAAACTATCACCATCAGGAAATATTTAAGAGATCACCAATTACATCAAATGATAATTTAGATCAGTGTCTGAGATTGCTACAGATTGGGGAGATTGATCTAATATCAGCTATTTAGGAATCTAATTAATCCATTCCAGTTTCTCTGTGGATATACTGTTGGTTAAAGGATAGGATTGCCCTGGGAGTATGACTAAAAGGGGTGATATTAAATTGGAGCTTTGGCGATGTTATGTAGTGTACCATATACAAGGTGCACTGCAGAAATTCACGATGGGTCCTTAGACAGCACCTTCCAAACTCCATGATCACTACCTCGAAGGATAAGGGCAACAGTTAATGTGAATCACCTGCAGGTTTCCCTCTAAGTCACTCACCATCCCGGCTGGCAAATGGATCAGTGTTCCTTCAGTTTCACTGGACCAAAATCCTGGAATCCCCTCATCAACAACACTGTGGGTCTACCTACATCAAATAGACTGCAGTAGTTCAAGAAGGCAGCTCACCATCTTCTCAAAGGCAACTAGGGATTTACAATAAGTTGTGTCCCAGCTAACCACAGACACATCCATTAAATCAATCAATCAATGGGCTATGTTTATTGTACTCAGGCTATTGATTTGCGTTCACCAATGAGCAGTTACTCAATGGTACTGTCTGTTCAACAGAAGATGCCACCTGCTCTAACACAGGATGATATGGGTTTCTGAATGTACATGTATCCCTCAACTTGCTAGTCTGTTGAGAAACTGAAATTAAAGTCAGCGGCCTCACAGAAACCTTTCAATTTCTATCTTAAGGATCTGAAAATCTAGTTTTACACCTAAGCGACGAGTTTCTTTTCTGTCCATTTCCTGGCTGTGGATATCGTTGGTAAAACCATTGTAATTGTCAACTCAAATTACATTGAAGATTTGTTCTTGGTCTGTCTACTTGAATTGTTACTGTAACTTTCTGATACACTCGGGAGAATGGTAGAATACTTCAGAGGCACTGAACGTAACAGTCACTCCCACCCTCGCTCAGCTTGAGCTGGAAACTGGGAAACAGCTGATGAGATTTTAACCTGGAGTGCAGCCATTTAAAGGGGGGGACAGCGAATGCCCCTATAATGAGGGGAGTGGTGTTTATGAATCGAAATGTTTACACTGTCACTTTCAGTCCAGCTCTTGTATCCTGCAGTGATTTCAGTTGTCCAGGTGACCTGAAGGAGTTCTCCACCAGCCTAAAATCATTAAAGATGAAAGAGAAAATAAACAGATTGTGGGAACAGGGGGAGTGAAGTTTTATTTCAATAGTGATTAAACAACCTTAATCAATAATCCTGACAAATACATTAAAATGCTGCTTCTTACATAAGCCATTTAGACAGACACTCATCAGATTTGCTTCAGATTCGCTTCAGATTCCTATAATTCTTTATGAGTTGGCAGAGAGTGGGGACAGATTGGTGTGTGAAGGAGTTTGATTGTCGGTTCAGAAACATGAGGGACTGGTTGACACTGACAGCAGAGGTGAGATCCTCACCACAAGAAGCTGTGAGACCAGTACCCCATAGGCTGGGGATCAGAGAGAGAGAAAAATAACAAGAGTCAGGGTTAATTCCATATCACTGATACTGAGAACGACGTACACCATTCAACATTCACCTTCATATACACAAACTCAGAATGTAGCACTTACTGTATTTTCTGTATTTTACAGAGACAGTAGGAACTGCAGATGCTGGAGAATCCGAGATAAGAAGGTGTGGAGCTGGATAACACAGCAGGCCAAGCAGCATCATAGGAGCAGGAAAGCTGACATTTTGGGCCTAGACCCTTCTACAGAAATGGGGGAGGGGAACGGGGTTCTGAAATAAATAGGGAGAGAGGGGGAGGCGGATAGAGGATGGATAGAGGAGAGGATAGGTGGAGAGGAGGCAGACAAGTCGAAGAGGCGGGGATGGAGCCAGTAAAGGTGAGTGTAGGTGGGGAGGTAGGGAGGGCATAGGTCAGTCAAGGGAGGACGGACAGGTCAAGGGGGCGGGATGAGGTTAGTAGGTAGGAGATGGGGGTGGGGCTTGAGGTGGGAGGAAGGACAGGTTAGGGAGGCGGGGACGAACTGGGCTGGTTTTGGGATGCGGTAGGGGGAGGGGAGATTTTGAAGCTTGTGAAATCCACATTGATACCATCGGGCTGCAGGGTTCCCAAGCGGAATATGAGTAGCTGTTCCTGCAACCTTCGGGTAGCATTGTTGTGGCACTGCAGGAGGCCCAGGATGGACATGTCGTCTGAGGAATGGGAGGGAGAGTTGAAATGGTTCGTGACTGGGAGGTGGAGTTGTTTATTGCGAACCGAGTGTAGGTGTTCTGCAAAGCTGTCCCCAAGCCTCCGCTTGGTTTCCCCGATGTAGAGGAAGCCACAACGGGTACAGCGGATGCAGTATACCACATTGGCAGATGTGCAGGTGAACATCTGCTTGATGTGGAAAGTCTTCTTGGGGCCTGGGATTGGGGTGAGGGAGGAGGTGTGGGGGCAGGTGTAGCACTTCCTGCGGTTACAAGGAAAAGTGCCGGGTGTGGTGGGGCTGGAGGGGAGTGTGGAGCGGACAAGGGAGTCGCGGAGGGAGTGGTCCCTCCGGAAGGCAGATAAGGGTGGGGAGGGAAAAATGTCTTTGGTGGTGGGGTCTGATTGCAGATGGCGGAAGTGTCGGAGGATGATGCATTGGATCTGGAGGTTGGTGGGGTGGTAAGTGAGGACGAGGGGGATTCTTTTTTGGTTTTTATTGCGGGGATGGGGTGTGAGGGATGAGTTACTGGAAATGCGGGAGACACGGTCGAGGGCGTTCTCGACCACTGTGGGGGGGATGTTGCGGTCCTTGAAAAACAAGGACATCTAGGATGTCCGGAAGTGGAATGTCTCATCCTGGGAGCAGATGCGGCGGAGGTGAAGGAATTGGGGATAGGGGATGGCATTTTTGCAGGAAGGTAGGTGGGAGGAGGTGTATTCCAGGTAGCTGTGGGAGTCGGCGATAACAAGCATGGGGCTGGATGAACACAGCAGGTCAAGCAGCATCATAGGAGCCGGGGGAGTTGGTCTGGTTTCCTGAGACAGTTGTGTCACTCTTGAATCTTCCAGTTTGTTGTCCCGCAGGCTAAACAGAAACATTTACAGGGTGAAAACAAACTAAATCAAACCAAGATCTGATTTTTAAATTTTTTCTTGGATATCCCAGGAACTACTGGAAAAAAAACCCTGCAAATGAATATTCAAAGTTTCTCCAGTTGACAATGCGTTTAATGTTTTAATGAAGATAAACAATGGGCCACAACTCTTGAACAGGCCATAAGGATCAAGCAAAACAGGACCAGAACTAAGAAGAGACTCTCACTACGGGAAAAACTGATGAAACTGATGCATAGCAATGACAAGAACAAACCAGACGCATGGATAAGAAATTTATCAGACATGTAACAGCCGCTGATGAAATGGACGAAACACAACGAGCCATCCATCAAACCATAGTCCCTACACTGAACAGAAGAAGCCAGGCAAACACACTCAACATATCAGAAAGAAAAGCCCTCAAAGGACTAAAGAAGGATAGGAACATCAAAATCTTACCAACAGACAAAGGCCACTTGACGGTTATCGTGAACAAATCAGACTACATTGAAAAAGCACACAAACTACTTGCAGATACCAGCACTTACCAACAGAGGGAGTTGGAGCCCACACAACAATTCAATTAGGGAACAGGATCACCAAAATGTGAAAGAAATTACAGCTGACAGGCCAAATATCAAGAACAGACATCCTAAAAATGAAACCTGACGGCCCAAACACCCTCCAATTCTAAGGACTAGCCAAAGTACGCAAACCGGACATCACCCTCAGACCCATAGTTTCCCTGCCGGGCACACTGATATATAGGATAGCCAAGGAGCTACAACATAGACTGAAACACCTCACCAATGGACTGACTTACTCCACACACTCAGCACAGGAATTCCTGATTAACATTAGAAACATAAAAATCTACGAGGAGGAAATGATGGTGTCTTTCAACATCACAGCACTATTCACCTCTATCGACATGACACTAAGAAAAGAGACACTGGTCACATTACTACATAATTTGAAAATACAGGCCTCCAATGAAACCAGCAGCAATGACAACATGCTGAAATTACAAGATCTATGCCTTACCATGCACTTTGTCTTCAATGGCCAGATATGTGAACAAATTCATGGGACACCCATGGGTTCACCCATCTGAGGTCTCATAGCGGAAGCTGTTATGCAAAGATTTGAATGCACAGCCCTCCCCCAGATCCAGCCTAAACTATGGGTTAGATACATGGGCGATACTTCCATGAGCATTAAATGAGCAAAATTAGAAACACACCATCTTATTAACAGCATATTTACTGGGATCAAGTTCACCAGGGAAGAAGAGAACAACAATCAACTTCCACTTCTAGACGTAGTGATGGAGCGAACGAACAACGGAGAATTCCTTGCCAGTGTATAAGGAAAAGGTACACACACAGACCAAATCAGTAACCACCCCAGCGTCTACAAACAGAGCTGTGTCAAGACTCTGTTTAAACGAACGATAGCACACTGCATCACCCCGGAGCTATGCAAAAACAAAGAGGAATAACTATTCAAAGTCTTTGCAAGCAATGGGTATCCTAACAGCTTCATCTGCCCCAACACACTGGCCACCCTACCCTATGTTGGAAACATATCGGAGCTGACTACAAGACTCCTACGACCTCTTGGAATAAGGACAGCACACAAACCAACAGCCACACTACACCAGTTATTCTCAAAGACGAAAGACCCCATACCCACAGTGAGCAGGACAAACGTGATATACAAAATGCTGTGCAGCAAATGCAAGAAGCAATACATAGGACAGGCAGGAAACTCGCCACCAGGATACACGAACACCAACTCGCAGCAAAATGGCACAACCAACTCTTCCTCGTTTCTATTCACTTCGACAAAGAAGGACATCAGTTTAACTGGGACAATGTAACAGCACCAGGACAAACAAAACAAAGGAAAGCATGAGAATTCCTGAAAGCCTGGTTTTCAATCACTGGTGCCATAAACAAACAGGTCGAAATAGACCCCATCTACATACCACTACGGAGCACAACCAGAAACAGAACTACTCACCGTAATAGACCAGGGCCATATAAATTCAGAATGGAACAGAACAACAGCACTTCAACAGGGGCTAGAAAGCATTGAAGATGTCCCGTAGAATAGGGATGAAATGTTTGTACGAAAACCAGTCAGCTCAGCAAATCAACCAACAACTCGAGGTTCTCTTTGTCAGGCTGAGGCACTTGCATGTCTGGAGTTTAGAAATTTCCAGGCCACTTCAAGAAATTGTAGCTTGAAGAGGACAGTGTCCAGTTCATAAAGTTGAGCTTGTAAGGACAAAAGCATAAACAATGGATGACCCACTTCTGAGATTTGTAGGGTGTACAGATCATGTCTTATTAACGTTCTATATTTTTAATTGTGGACTGAAATGAGGAAAGAGCTGCTTTAAAGCCAAGGATTGCTAAAAGATTCCTGTATATTTTTAAAGCAAGTCACCCATTGTAAGCACTGTTTACACAGCTGCCAGCTCAAGCATTAGAGGAGGTGCAGATGGACTGAAGCCTGGGGCGCGTACAAATGGAGATTCATCTGACAACAAATAGCTGATTGGGCTGTGGACTAGTGACCAGTTGCAAGTGACAAAGGTCCTTTGCTTGCCAACAATGACGTGATTGGCTCCAAGATAACTGAAGAGCGTGGGGTTGCGAATGTTTTGGGAGATGCCATCTGATCTCCACTAGCCAGGAGTTGGCAATGCTCTGTACAGTGAAACTCACCTAAACCTGAAGAAAACTATTTATTCTTTACTTCAGCAGTTGTAAGCTGTGACTTTTCACTAATAAGTCAGAGACCTTTATATCTGTGAACCAGTCACCCTGTGCCTTCTGCAAATTAGTATGAGCATCTGGTGAAGGAAGACTGAGAAGCAATGTTCTGATCAGCACCAAAATCATTGCAGCACACCACTGAACTGCCTTCACGGTCTTTCCCTCTGTCCATACAGCCCATTGATTTTCTTGTGTGTGTGTGTGTGTGTGTGTGTGTGTAATGGCAGGGTGTTTCCTAAGGGAATTAAAGTTTTAACTGGTCAGGGTATATGCCGATTGTTCGTCATTGTTTAATTAAAGCTAGAGTCTATTTACCTGTAATAACAAGAATTACCATTTAAGTGCAAAAACCTGGTATTGATTTTAAAGAATTTGTGATCACAGTTACTTAATATAGGCTGTCAACACTTTGTAGCAATTTTCTGATAGTTTATTGAGTTTTAGAAGCAGCAATTTAGATGTGAGACATTCTTTAATTAGATTAAAAGTATGTAACTGTGACAATTTGGGATTATGCACTAATACCAGAGGGGACACAGGTTATTAGCGTAGAGCCTGTTGGCCTCATTAAAGTTGCAGGGACAACATCCTGCTCTCTAGCTGAGGTGTTGAGGACACATCCTCCTCTTCTCCCAGTCCACCTCCCATCTGGAGAAGATAGCTCTCTGAAGACTGCTCAATAAGGACTGCTCAGTGAAGACTGCTGCCTACAAGGTTCATCGAAGAGAACTCCACTCTGCCCTGAGCACTTATTGAAATATCCTATTTCTGGGGGCAGGTACTTTGTGTCAATCAGGTATCTGAACCCTTTGGCCAATGGCCATGGGATAGCTGGTCATCAGATGACCATTGTCCCCTTCCCACCTTCATCTGAGGGTCAGTTTACCATTCTCTAAGAACAAATGCTACTTATTTTCAAAAACAATGTAATGATAATAGGGTATCTTTGACGCTAAATTGTTGATGCTAGTTCAGTGGGGCATCATGACCTCTGTGTTTCTCATAATTCTTCCCTTTCGTTTTCATATGCTAGAATTTGCAAAGTTAATTACTGCTGTAATAGCCGTTAAATGAAATCTCATGCTATGTGTAAATACCAGGAAAATTCCGTTTTTAAGTGATCCCAATATCCAACACTCTTCCTCTCCCCTGCTCTTTTAGCTGCTGCTAATTGTTTCTGGGTCCTCCCCTTTCCTGCTTCAAACCACCGTTTCCACCTGTTCTGTTGCCTTAAGGGATTTATTGACCAAAATCTCAATGATCGTATCTTTCATCATGTGATCCCTTGCCTTGTTACTCCTGCCAAAATGCATCACCTCACATTTATTGGGATTGAATTGCATTTGCCACTGATCAACCCATCAGATCAGCCCGTTTATACTCTCCTTTAATCTAAGGTTTTCCCCTTTGCTATTTACCACAATACCAATTTTTGTGTCATCTACAGACTTATTAATCATACCTCCAACATTCATGTTCAGATCATTCGTGTGCAAAACAAACAGCAAGGGACCCAACCCCGAAACCTGTGGTACACCACTGGACACAAACTTCCAGTCACAAACACACCCTCCAACCCATCACCCTCTGCCTCAAAGTCAAAGGGTCTTTCCTTCTTAACCAGTCTGCCATAAGAAGCCTTGTTAAAAACCCTTTTGGAGTCCAAGTAGATTACATCAACTGCACTACCCTCATCTACACACCTAGTCACCTTCTCAAAATCTCAATCAAATTTGCTAGACACAATCTCCCCCTTACAGACCCATGCTGACTCTCCTTGATTAATCCATGTCCCCCCAAAGTGGGGGCTAATTCTGTCCCTCAGACGTTGTTTCAATAGTTTCCCTTTCACTGATATTAGAATCACTGCCAATATCGCAGTGATTTATTATTCCTATTCTTCTTGAATAATGGTGTCCCACCAGCTGTCTTCCAGTGCTTTGGCACGCCTCCTGTTACCAGAGATGATTTGAAAATTAACGTCAAAGCCCCGTCACTCTCCTCTCTTGCCTCCCACAGGAGTTTTAAATACATCTTACCTGGACCTTGGGATTTATCCACTTTCAAGCCCACTAAAACCATTAATGCGTCCTCCCTCTCAATGCAAATTTGTTCAAGTATATTACAGTCCCATGCCTGATTCCTAGACCTACATCATCCTTCTCTGCAATTTACATACATGCAAATGACTAAAATCAAACTTATGCGACGTCATTCAACTCCACATACTTAACGGACCTACTCTTTCCTGATTATTCACTCATCTTAAATTATGAAATGTCTTCATGATTTTCTTTCATTTTATCTGCCTGTGTTTTCTCATGTCCATTTTCCTAATTAATTTCCTAATTTAATTTTTAAAGCAACTCCGAACACTGCACTTTCTGCAAACCTCCAGGGTTTCTGGCGTCTGTATCGATCATAAACTTCCTGTTTTTTCCTTATCCAATCCTGTAGATTCCTTGATATCGAGGGTCCTCTGGGCCTGTTGATCCTACCCTTTACCCTGACAGGAATATGTTGACCCTTCACTTTCATTATTTCCTTTATTAAAGCACTCGACCTGTTCTGATTTGGATTTTCCTACAATCAGCTGTTCCCAGTTCAGTTTGGCCAGATCCTGTCTTCTGATTTTAAAATCGTACTGCCCCAATTCTGACCCTTTGTTTCTGATCCATTTCTGTCCTTTTCCATGAATGCCTTTAATCTTGCTGAGTTATGGTGAGTATGATTGAAATATTCCCCCCAGCTGACATTTCTGCCACATGCCTGGCTTCATTCCTTAAAATTGGGTCCAGCGCCAACCCTCTCCTGTAGGAATTCCTGCATGCTGGTTTAAAAACCTCTCCTGGACACACTTTGAGAATCCTGACCCCTCTGAGCCTTTTACACTTTGTCAATTCTAGTTAATTTGGGAAGCTGAAATGATTATTACCCCATTATTTTTACACATCTCTGAGATTTGCCAAAATATAAACATTATAAAGTAATGAGGGGTATTGATAGGGTTAATGGTAGTTGCCTTTTCCCTGGGATGGGGGATTTCAAGACTAGGGGGCGTATTTTTAAGTTGAGAGGAGAGAGATTTAAAAAAGACATGAGGGACAATTTTTTTTACAACGGAGGATGGTTCACATGTGGAATGAACTTCCCAAGGAAGTAGTGGATGTAGGTACAACATCTAAAAGACATTTGGATAAGTACATGCATAGGGAAAAGTTTGGAGACATATGGGCCAAGAGCAGACAGATGGGACTAGTTTAGTTTGGGATCATGATCAGCATGGATTGATTGAATCAAAGGGTCTGCTTCCATATTGTTTGACTCTATGACTCTATATCTGTCCTCTCTCCCTAGTTGTTTATGGGTCTATAGTACATGTCCAACAATGTTATTACTCCCATTTTGTTTTTAAATTCTACCCATATAACCTCAATTGAGGAATCTTCGAGGATAACATCCCTCTTTATCACCATACTTGACTTCTTGATCAATATTGGAACTCCACTTCCTCCTTGATATTCTCTCTCTGTCTCACCTCAAGATTCCATACTATAGAACATTGAGCTGTCAGTCCTGTCCCTCTCACAACCATGTCTCCGTGACTGCAATGATCTGAGAGCACAGGAGAATTCAACTGAGTGAGACAAAGGCTGAGTGAATATACTGCTGGAAGTTTGATTCAATGTGGGAATTCAGTGCAAAAGGGGACAGAGGTGCTTTAACTAGAGTTCAGAGCAAGAAATAAACTCTCTGGAGTGGGAGGTGAGCGGGAGTGGGTAAAAGGCATGGATTGAAATGCTGAACCTCAATGTGACCAGTGGCGGAGAACCATCACAAACCACAGCATGATGTGTGTGCAGGGAAAGAAGCTGATTGGTGAGTACGACTGGTGACTATTTCTACTCTTTAAAAGTAAGGACTTCAGTTTGTGTTTCCAGTGCTTTTCTTAAAAATAGCTTGAGCACAAGATTGATACTAAAACAAAATTAATTACAGTAAAATGTCACGAGCAGGGATTCTGGAGTAGTTAATTAATTTGTTAAATAAAATAAGACAGTGAAGGCAGAATGGGTGATGCGTTGTTGCTGCAGCGTGTGGGAGCTCCTGGATACCAATGTGATTCAGAGCAAACATATCTGTTGTAAATGTTTTCAGCTCAAGGCATTTTGGATGCACATCCAGGAGCTGGATTCAGAGCTGCATGCATTGCGTCACATCAGGGAAGGGGAAACAGACCTGATGCTTTGCTCCACAGGAGAGTCACACCCCTCAGACTGGGTGAATTAAAATTGGCCTGTGATCAGGAACAGGAGGGTGTGACTGCAGGTGAGGCTGGTGTAGGGAACCAGGGGGTTATAACTGAGAAGCCTCAGGAAATAGGAACATTGGGGATGGTATAATGAAGGGCATAGATACTGTTCTCTGAAGTGTGAGTGGGAGTCCCAAAGTCTGTGTTGCCTGCCTAGTGCCAGGGTTAAAGGGCCTGGGGCTGGAGAAGAACATGGAGAGGGATGGGAGGGACCCAGTCATCATCATCTACATTGGAACCAACAAAATTGGTAAGACTAGAAAGGAGGTTCTGCTAAAAAAAATTATATTAAAAAACAAAACACCCAAAACAGTAATCTTGGGATTACTACCTGAGCCATGGGTAAACTGGCAAAGGGTAAATCAAGTCAAGGAGTCAAATGTGTGGCACAAAATTGGCATGGGTGGAATGGATTCCTGTTCATGGGGCACTGGCACCATTGCTGGGGTAGAATGGAGCTGTTCTGCTGGGACAGGCTTCACTTGAACCATGCTGAGACCAGAGTCCTGATGAATTGAATAACTAGGGCTGTAGAGAGGGCTTTACATGAATTTGAGTGGAGCTGGGTGGGGCGGTGGTGTGGGAGGGGGGTGGTGGTGTTGTCGGTTTTGGGACAGAAGAAACAGAGGCTTACAAAGCAAAAGAATATAGTTGCATTGCAGGGCAGCTATTTTGATCATGAAATCCAGAGTAGGTGAGGAAGGGACAGGGTGTACAAACATAGAATAATAGCAGCAATTACAGAGGTGATAATGGTAAAAAGGCGAAATTAATGGTTCTTTACTTCGTTACAGGTAGTAGTCTAAACAAAATAGATGAATTAATGATATAAGGAGGTTAAAGCTGGGAACTAAATATTCACAGGTATGTGAGTTTTCAAAAGGACAGGCAGGTCAGAAAGGGTAACATTGTTGGTACAGAATGGAATAAGGATGATAGCAAGATTGGAACCCATAGAATCACTATGGGTGGAGGTAAGAAATAAAAAGGGAAAGACAACACCAGTAGGAGTAGCCCATAGGTCCCACCCCAACAATAGCTATATGTTGGAATTGAGAATAAGTCAGGAGGTCATGAGGGCATGTAACAAAGGCAGATTATGGGTGATTTTAATCCTCATGTAGATTGGGACAGTCAGATGGGCAGAGGTAGCCACAAGGAAGAATTCACTAAAGGTATTTGGAACAGTTTCCTCAAACAATATGTAGTGGATCCAACCAGGGATCAGGCTATTTTAGATCTGGTGATGTATAACGTGGCAGGCTTAGTAAATGATGGCAAAGCAAAAGAAACAGTGATTATAACACGCTAGAATTTAGCCTTCAGTTTGAGAGGGAGGACCCTGGATTGGAAACACCTAAGCTAATCTTAAATAAAAGTAATTATAAAGAGCTGGCTGGAGCGGATTGGAAAAGGAGTTTAGCAACAAAG
This sequence comes from Ginglymostoma cirratum, assembly GCA_024137785.1. Classification (NCBI taxonomy): domain Eukaryota; kingdom Metazoa; phylum Chordata; class Chondrichthyes; order Orectolobiformes; family Ginglymostomatidae; genus Ginglymostoma; species Ginglymostoma cirratum. The sequence goes on from JAHRHZ010000089.1 coordinate 10,211,197, forward strand.
ATAGTTGAGGAACAACAGTAGACATTTAAGAAAATAATTCACAGCACACAGCAAAGATATTTCCCAGAGACAAAGAAGGATATTAGGAAAGAAATAAACCAACCATGGTTAACCAAGGAAGTTAAGGATAGCATGAAAATAGATTTTTTCTCTTTCAATGTGGCAGAGATTAGTGGTAAAACAAAAGATTGGGAAAATTTTGAAAACCAACAAAAGTCAACTAAAATAGAGGGAGAAGATAAACTTTAAGGATAAACAGGCAAGTAATATAAAAACAGACAGCAAGAGCTTCTTTAACTACATAAAAAAGAAAGCGGCCCTTAGAGAATGAGGCTGGGGGATAATAATGGGGAACCAGGAAATGGCAGGAATTGAAATAAATACTTTGCATCAATCTTCACAGCAGAAGATGCTAACAGCATTCCAAAATTACTAAATATACAAGGAGCTGCTGTATTACTCTATGTTCTATGTTCAAAAGGAGAAGAGGAAATAAAAACAATAACTAGCACTGGAAAAAAGGTACAAGGGAAACTCATGAGGCTAGGGGATAATTTCCCTAGATCTGGTGGAGTGCATCTAGGACATTAAAGGAAGTAGCTACAGAGATAGTAGATGCTGGTAGTAATCTTCCAAGATTCTTTAGATTCTAGAATAAATCCAAGAGGATTGGAAGACTGCCAATGTAACACCTTCATTTGAAAAGGGAAAGAGACAAAAACAAAGGTTACTATAGGCCAGAGATAAAAGGTACTGCAGATGCTGGAGAATCCGAGATAACAAGCATGGGGCTGGATGAACACAGCAGGTCAAGCAGCATCATAGGAGCAGGAAAACTTGACGTTTCGGGCCTAAACCCCTATAGGCCAGTTAGCTTAACGTCCATTATTGGGAAAATGTTAGTGTCTATTGTAAAAGATGCAAAAGCTGAGCATTTAGAAACACATAATATAACCAAGCAGAGTCAGCTTGGCTTCATGAAGGGAAAATGAAGAATGACAAATTTACTGGAATTCTTTGAGCAGGTAACAAACAGGGTAGATAAAGGCGAAGCAGTGGGTGTAATATATTTGGATTTTCAGAAGGTGTTTCACAAAATACCACACATTAGTTTACTGAACAAGATAGGAACCCATGGTGTTGGGGGGGCAGTATATTAGCATGGATAGACGATTGGCCAAATAAGAAAAGATAGACAGTTGAGATAAGAGTTGGGGGTGCGTTGGGCTTTCAGGATGGCAATCTGTGACTAGGGGAATGCCACAGGGATCAGTGCTGGGGCCACAATTAATTTCAATCTATATTAGTGACTTGGATGAGGAAAGTGAATGTAATAGCTAGGTCTGTGGATGACACAAAAACAGGTGGGAATGTAATTGGTGAGGATGACACAATCTGCAGAGGGATAGGGACAGGTTAAAGTGAGTGGGCAAGCACTTGCCAGAGGTAGTATAATGTGGGGAAATGTGAGGTTATGCACTTTTGCAGGAAGAATAGAAAAATGATATTATTTAATGGAGAAAGACTGCAGACAGCTGCAGAACAGAGGGATTTGGGAATCCTTATCCATAAATTGCAAAAAAACTAGCATTCAAGTTCAGTGGGTCTTAGGGAAGGCAAATGGAATTTATTTCAAAAGGAACAGAGTATAAAAATAGGGAGGTTTTGTCAAACTTGTCAAGGCACTAGTCAGACCACAGCTGGAATACTGTGAACACAATTTGGGCCCTTTATCTAAGGAAAGATAGATTGACATTGGAAGCAGTCCAGAGAAGGTTCACTCGGCTGATCCTGAGTACGGAGGGACTGTCTTATGAGAAAAGGTTGAGTAGGCAGGGCCTGTACTCATTGGGGTTTAGAGAAACGAGAGGTGACTTTAATGAAACATACAAGATTCTTAGCGGATTTGATGGGGAGATGTAGAGAGGTTGTTTCTCCTTGTGGGAGTGTCTAAGACCAGATGGTATAATCTCAGAGTGAGGGGTCGCCCACTTAAATCAGAGATGAGGAGGAATTTCTTCTCTCCAAGGGTAGTGAATCTGTGTAATTCTTTACTGCAGAGGGCTATAAAGGCTGGGGTCATTAAAAATCTATTTATTTTAGTCCTGAATATACTCGAGGTCGAGGAGAGAGAGGAGAGTGAGACCAAGGAGAGAGGAGACTGAAACCACTGGAGAGAGGAGAGTGAGATGAGGGAGAGAGGAGATTGAGACTAGGGAGAGAGGAGATTGAGACCAGGGGAGAGAAGAGAGTGAGACCAGGGGAGAGAAGAGAGTGAGACCAGGGGAGGGAGGAGAGTGAGAGCAAGGAGAGAGGAGAGTGAAA
>JAHRHZ010000089.1:10213531-10353813 GCA_024137785.1 Ginglymostoma cirratum
AGGAGAGTGAGAGCAAGGAGAGAGGAGAGTGAGACCAGGGGAGAGAGCAGAATGAGACTGGGAGGGAGAGGAGAGTGCGACCAGGGGAAAAAGGAGAGTGAGACCAGGGGAGAGTGGAGAGTGAGACCAGGGGAGAGAGGACAGTGAGATGTTGGGGGAGAGGAGAGTGAAACTGGGGAGAACTGAGTGAGACTGGGGGAGGAGAGTGAGACCGAGGGAGAGGAGAGTTAGACTGAGAGGAGATAGGAGAGTGGGACAAGTGGGAAAGAGGAGAGTGGCACCAGGGAGACAGGAGTGTGAGACTGGGGAGAGGAGAGTGAACCTGGGAGGAGAGGAAAATGAGACCGGAATAGAGGAGAATGAGACCGGGGAGAGAGACCAGAGTTAGAGTGGGGCGAAAGAGAAGAGTGAGACTGGGGAGAAGAGAGTGAGACTGGGGCAGAGAGGAGAATGAGACCAGAGGGAGAGAAGAGAGTGAGTGAGACCGGTGGAGAAAGGAGAGTGAGACCGGGGTGGGAGGAGAGTGAGACTGGGGGCAGATGAAAGTGAGATCAGGGATGGAGAGATGAGAGTGAGATGGGAGGTAGAGAGAAGAGTGGGACTGGGGTAATGAACCGCGAGAGCATTCAGAAATAAAGGAAGCTTGTCACTGGCCTAATGATAAATGATTGTTTTTGCGTGCTCCTTTCTCAGGAAGGTGAGAGTGAAAGGACAGAGAAACAGGAATAACTTGTACTACTCGTCTGGAATGCTGGAATGTATATTGTACCTGAGTGGTCTCCTTTGTCAGAACTCTTGTGATTCTCTATTTTTCTTGTTTTGTATAATCTCTGGTATTCTTTCAATGTGCCATGCGGGGTATTAAATATTTTAGCTGGAGAAAGTCTGACAGTTTATGAATGAATATGGTGGGCTGATGGACCTGTTTCTATGCTGTATGACTCTCTAAATAAGAGTATTGATTGAAGAATTGGTCTAGAGGCACGATTGAAAGTTAATGGTTTTACCAACGTTCAAACAAGCTCATGACTATTGGAAATGAATTGACTTTGAAGGCACATTGTCCACCAAACCTAGACTATAGCACCAGGAACCGCAAAGTGTAGAAGTAACATTGTTATTTTAGGTCCCATGTGCAGGGGACAGGTGGGCATTTCTGTGCCAGTCACCACCAGTAGACCCATTGTCTGGTGCCCCCCTCGTTGCAGGCTAAGTAACATTAGCGGAGAGGGTGTAGACCAAATGTAGGTCCCCCGGGATGTTGTGGGAGATAGAGAAATGAAATGAAATGGAAAATGAGAGCATTTGAGGCGTACATTGGGTGAATTCTTGAATTGAAAGCCAGGTCAAATGCATTACATTGATGGGGGAAGTAAAGAAGGAATTTTAAAAAATACTGGAGAAGAGAGGATATGAAAATCGATTGGCAGTCCACACAAAATATTCCATCAGTGCATGAACAGTAAGACGTGGAGTGGGACTGATTGGGGATTCGATGAGAGCTATTGATAATGAACCTGCTCAGAGATGACATTACGCACCTCTGGACCAAATGGGACTTGGCCTCGGGTCACCTGGCTCAGAGGTAGGGTCACTACCACTGCGCCACAATAGCATGTAATGGTCTGATTATATGCTTAGGGGAACAGGAAAAATCCAGAGTATTTCCTTAGTTAACACCAATACACCAGACTAATAAAGAGAAATTATTTATGGCGCATGCAGGGAGAGTAAACTTCAAAGGCCACAAGGTCACTTTGGTTCAGAATAACCAAAGACTGGCTTTAGCTTAGAAAAACTGAAAATTTCAGGTAGTTGGAGGAGAAAAAGAAGCAAGTCTAATGTCCATGCCGGAAAGGAGTGTTTTTCAGGCCAGTTAATGGGATACGGCACCTGAGTAGAAAAGTTGAGTTAGTACATATAGTTGTACAGCACAGAAACAGACCCTTTAGTCCAACCAATCCATGCCAAGCATAAACCCAAACTAAACTAGTCCCACCTCATCTTGCAGACCAGGTGTGTTTGGTTTAAAATCTGCCATCTATTAAAAAGCTCAAAGTTAAATTTTGCAGTTTTGTGAATGCTAATCGAAGGAGACTTCATAGTTCACATGAAACAAACTGTGGAGAATCAGTGCAGTTGAATTTAGCAATTTTATAATTGATGCGATAATTTCTCCAGATTTGAGACTCTGTAACAGGCAGGAAACGGGATGAGACTTTGGTCTGTCATGTGTTTTAAGATCTTTTTAATTGTATTCTATTTTGAGATAGATTTCTTTTCTTCTTTTGTCTTTTGTGTAATAAACTTCTCTTTCTTTGTTATGCTGAATGACCAACATGATGGCTAAAATGAAAACGAAATGTACAAGCTATCAAGCCAGATTTCATTCTGAGAGCTGACCTGCCTGGTCGTACCATCAGCTGGGGTTATTACAATGATTCTGTGTCCCAATTGGCACCCATTTACACTCCAAATCCTGACAAAGAACTTTGGCCAGTTTTTGGTCAGTTAATTCCCATTGTAGTGGAATGTCTGGATAGTGTCTCAGGCTATTATACATGACCCCTGCCTGTCTGTCAGCTTGAAAGGAGCTGCCACATGCTTCCTCAATGACTCACTAGACTCAACACTGTCTGCTTCCCCTTGCAATTAATCATGAAGTTGCCCTTCCTAAACGTAGTACAAACGGCTTTGCCAGTTAATTGGTTCCTGACCACTGACAGCCCTGAAAACGGTGATGTACTGCTGAAATATGGCTGGGCTTTGCATGGCTTGAATTTTAATCCTGCTTTCTACAATAACTATAGGAACTTTGTTCAAAGCATGATATACTTCCCTTAGTGCTGGTCCAAATATCATAATAAAGGACAGAGAGGCGATGGCCAAGTGGTATTATTGCTGGACTGATAATCCAGAGACTCAGGTAATGGGACATGGCAGAGTTTAGGCCCTAAAGTTATTGAGCTCAATATTGAGTCCGGAGGGCTGTAGGGTCCACAGGTGGAAAATGAGATGTTTTTCCTCCAGCGTGCGTCGGGCTTTGCTGGAACACTGCAGTAAGCCAGAGACAGAGATGTTGGCCAGGGAGCAGGGTGGTGCATGGAAATGGCAGGCAACAGGTAGTTCAGGATCTTTTTTGTGAGCAGAACGTAGATGGTCTGTGAAGTGGTCACCAAGCCTATGCTTCGTTTCCCCAATGTACAGGAGACCACATTGTGAGCAGTGAATGCAGTAGGGACTAGATTCTGGGAAATGCAGGTATAGTGTTGCTTCACCTGAAAGGTGTGTTTGGGCCCTTGGATACTGGGGAGGGAGGAGGTAAATGGGCAGGTGATACACCTTCGCCGGTTACAGAGGAAGGTGCCGTAGGGCTGTGGGGTATTGTTGGGGGTGAAGGAAGTGTGGATCAGGGTGTCCCGGAGGGAACAGTCCCTGCGTTAGGCAGACAAGGGAGGGGAGGGAAATATGTGTCTGGTGGTGGCATCTTGCTGGAGGTGGCAGAAATGGTGTCTGATGATCTTCTGGATGTGGATGCAGGTGGGATGGTAGGTGAGGATAAGGGGAACCCTATCGCTGTTGCGGGAGGGATGAGAAGGGGTGAGGGTGGACGTGCGGGAGATGGGTTGGACCTGGTGAGGGCCCTTTTGACCACGGAGCTGGGGAATCCTCACTTGAGGAAGAAGGTGGCTTTCGGAGGCTCCCTTGTCGAAGTTGGCCTCATCTGAACATACGTGACGGAGATGGAGGAACTGAAAGAATGGGATGGAGTCTTTACAGGGAGTAGGGTGTGAGGATGTATAGTCCAGGTATCTGTGGGAGTCAGTGAGTTTGTAATGGATGTTAGTGGCCAGTCTATCCCCACAAATGGAAACAGTAATGTCGAGGAAGGGAAAGGAGGAGTCAGAGATAGACCAGGTGAAAGTGAGGGCAGGGTGGAAATTGGAGGTGAAATTGATGAAGTTTTCCAATTCTGGACGAGACAGGGAAGCAGCACCAATGATATCATCGAAGAGACAGGCATAACTATGGCCCGTGCGGGTATCCATGGCAACCCCTCTTATCTGAAGAAAATGAGAGGAGTTGGAAGAGAAGTTGTTGAGGGTGAGGACAAACTCGGCCAAGCGGAGGAGGGTGGTGGTGGAGGGGGATGGTTCAGGTTTTTGCTCCAGGAAGAAGCAGAGAGCCCTAAGACCCTCCTGGTGGGGAATGGAAGTGTAAAGGGATTGCACGTTCATGGTAAAGAGGAGGCGGCTTGAACTGGCAAACTGGAAGTTTTGAAATCGGCATAAGGTGTCAGAGGAATCACGGATGTATGTGGGCAGGGGTTGGACCAGGGGAGAGAAGACTGAGTCAAGGTAGGAAGAGATGCGTTCTGTGGGGCAGGAGCAGGCTGAAACAATGGGTCTGCCTGGACTGGCCTGTTTGTGGGTTTTTGGGAGGAGGTAGAAGTGAGCTATGTAGGGCTGAGGGACTATCAGCTTGGAAGTGGAGCGGGGGAGATCACCGGATGAAATGAGATCAGTTACTGTAGTAGATACAATGGCCTGATGTGTCATAGTGGGGTCATGATCCAGGGGAAGGTGGGAGGAGGTATCTGAGAGTTGGCGCTCAGCCTCTGCAAGGTAGCGGTCAGTACGCCAGACTACAACAGCCCCACCCTTATTGACAGGCTTAATAACAAAGTCAGGGTTAGATCTGAGCGCACGGAGTGCAGTCAGTTCGGAGGGAGATAGGTTGGATTTGGGGAGGGGACAGTGAAATTGAGGCGACTAATGTCACGTTGACAGTTCTCAATGAACAGATTGAGTGCAGGTAAAAGGCTGGAGGGAAGGGTCCAGGTGGAGGGAGAGTGTTGGAACTGGGCGAAGGGGTCTGTGGGACGGGAAAGGACTCTTGTCCAAAGAAATGGGCACGGAGGTGAAGACAGCGGAAGAAGAGTTCAGCGTCAGGTCGTGCCCGAAATTGGTTAGGGTGGGGATGCAGAGGGACAAAGCTGAGGCCTTTGCTGAGTACAGAGCGTTCAGCTTTGGAGAGCGGAAGGTTAGGAGGGATGGTGAATACCCGACAGGAGGTGGGGTGGGTTGGGGGAGGGGATAGAATCCGAGGGAAGGGGAGGAGAGGAAGGTTCCAGAGGGCCACAGGTATCTCTGAGTTGTTGCATCTTGTGGGCCTTGATGCCTGAAAGGAAAAGAAAATGTTTCTCGTTAGCACGAGGAATGATCCGGGGGATGAAGTGGAAACTGTGGAGTGGTGCAGCCCTGAGCCAGTATGGTACGATGCTGTGGTAGAGAGAGTTTGAGAGTGTGTATGTGGTGCCGCATGGCACTGAGTGTGGATCTCAGGATGCAGTGAGAGCAGCTGCCCGTGGAATGTTGAACATCATGGAGATATCTGTGATCCTGGGAGGATACAAAACATGAGGGATGAAAGTTCAGTTGGACTCCACGGGGGGTGAGTCTGAGCCGGAGGCAGTCACTGAGGAATGTGATATGGCTGTGGCAACGGGTCTTAGCAAGTACATGGTCAAACACTAGGAGTGACAGTGAAATTAATGTCAGTGGGAAAGAAGAGAGATTGGAATGGAAATCCCGGAGAAAGGAGCAGAACTTCTTCAAGGTGGGTATGCCTGGAAGAGATGTGGCAGTGAGTTAAGTACTAAATAAAAACCGAAAGAACTGCGGATGCTGTAAATCAGGAACAAAAACAAAGTTGCTGGAAAAGCCCAGCAGGTCTGGCAGCATCTGTGAAAGAGAAAACAAAGTTAATGTTTCAGGTCCGGTGACCCTTCCTCAGAACTGATGGTGGCTGGGAAAGCGTCAGTTTATATGCAGAAAATAGGGAGGTGGGTGGGGTAGGGAGTAAATGACAGGATAGAGCCTAAAGATAGAGAAAGACAATTGGACAGAGAGTTGCTGACGATCAGGCTGGGAGGGTGAATAGCTGTTAATGGGGACTGTTAATGACTAACAACAGGTGGTGTGTAATGGCAGGCTATGTGGTAACAAGGCCTGGTGTGTGGGGTAGGGGGTCTGGGACATGGGAGGGTTTAGGCCCTAAAATTATTGAACTCGATATTGGGTCCGGAGGGCTGCAGGGTCCCCAAGCGGAAAATGAGGTGTTGTTCTTCCAGCTTACGTTGAGCTTTACTAGAACACTACAGCAAGCCAGAGACAGAAATGTTGGCCAGGGAACAGGGTGGTGCACTAAAGTCGCAGGCAACGGGTAGTTCAGGGTCTTTTCTGTGAGCAGAACATAGATGTTCTGTGAAGCGGTCGCCAAGTCTATACTTCATTTCCCCAATGTAGAGGAGACCACATTGTGAGCAGCGGATACAGTAGGGACTAGATTGTGGGAAGTGCAGGTGAAGTGTTGCTTCACCTGGAAGGTATGTTTGGGCCCTTGGATACTGGGGAGGGAGGAGGTAAATGGGCAGGTGATACACCTTCGCCAGTTACAGGGGAAGGTGCTGTAGGGCTGTGGGGGGTTGTTGGGGGTGAAGGAAGTGTGGACCAGGGTATCCCAGAGGGAACGGTCCTTGCGGAAGGTGGACAAGGAAGGGGAGGGGAATATGTGTCTGGTGGTGGCATCTTGCTGGAGGTGGCGGAAATGGCGTCTGATGATCTTCTGGATGTGGATGCTGGAGGGATGGTAGGTGACGACAAGGGGAACCCTATCGCTATTGCGGGAGGGAAGAGAAGAGGTGAGGGTGGACGTATGGGAGATAGGTGGGACTCGGTTGAGGGCCCTGTTGACCACGGAGCTGGGGAATCCTCAGTTGAGGAAGAAGGTGGACATTTCGGAGGCTCCCTTGTTGAAGTTGGCCGCATCTGAACACATAGATGGAGATGGAGGAACTGACAGAATGGGATGGAGTCTTTACAGGGAGTGGGGTGTGAGGATGTAGAGTCCAGGTATCTGTGGGAGTCAGTGGGTTTGTAATGGATATTAGTGGCCAGTCTATCCCCAGAAATGGAAACAGATGTCGAGGAAGGGAAGGGAGGAGTCAGAGATAGAACAGGTGAAAGTGAGGGCGGGGTGGAAATTGGAAGTGAAATCAATGAACTTTTCCAATTCCGGATGAGAGAGGGAAGCAGCACCGACGATATCATCATTGGTTTCCTCTACCTTGGGGAAACAAAGCGCAAATAGGGGAAGGGCCGGGGGTGGAGGGGGAATGTAGAACGTTAACAAGAAAAAATAGGGCAATAGTCTCAATCAGCAACACAGGAAATGATGACCAGAGCTGTTAACAAATGACAGTAAGTACGAGCATAGAGCCAGAGAATAATGTCAGAGTAAGGGAAATGGTTAAATCAATGATCTTGCTTCGTAAGATCACTACAGAGGATCAATCTGGATTGAGATTAGACATAGCAGGGGAAAGATGGCACTCCCCAAACAATGGTTACAATTGTGGAAAGAGAACACATCCAGAAACAAGCAGCTTGCTAATAAAGGAACTGCAATAATTATGGGAATTTGAAACTCCATATTGATTTGACACAGAGATAACAGGTACTGCAGATGCTGGAGAATCCGAGATAACAAGGTGTAGAGCTGAATGAACACGGCAGGCCAAGCAGCATCATAGGAGCAGGAAAGCTTGACGTTTCGGGCCTAGACCCTTCTTCAGAAATTGGCATTTTCTGAATTGGCATGTTTCTGATAAAGGGTCTAGGCCCAGAACGTCAAGCTTTCCTGCTCCTATGATGCTGCTTGGCCTGCTGTGTTCATCCAGCTCCACACCTTGTTATCTCTTGATTTGACACACATTGGCAAAGTTAGTGTGGTGCATTCTGAGCTTGGCAAAATGGTTTGTTAAACGATTACCAGCCGGATCCGCACTTGAATATTGCTGAAAGGAGGGACACTTTGTGAATATTTTTTCATCCTGCACTTGTCAGAACACATGCAAGAATGCCAAATTTCAAACCATCACAACAATTTATACGACAGGAGAAAAGGGTTTTGATTGGTTGACAAATTGACTCTGATTTGCCAAGGTGTTGCCATGGAGAAAATAATTAAGAACCATAGGCTCCCCATACTTCTATGTAAATGATCAAAGGTGCAAGGGTTCAACATATATTTAATATACAGGCATCCATTCCCTGCAAACCAAAAGGTCTATCACTTTTAGAAAGTGTGAAGGAACCACATTATGTGCATGACTTCAATCTTGTTCACAGACTATGGCTGTCCTGATCATAACACTGTTCAATATCTAGCCCACAAATTTACAAAAGGCTCTGGATTTCAGAGCTAAGAAGTGCTGGGTCGGTCTGAAGTTACCCTGGAAAGGCAAAGTTCCTTAAAAACGTGACCAAGTGAAGTCAGCTGCATCGTGCAAGATGGTAGCAGAGTAGGCTGTCAAGCCAGAGCTCGTCTGCTGTGTACGTTTCTTTTCTTCTTTCTCCTCTTTTCATTTCTTTTCTTTACCCTTGTTTCTCACTCTACATACCTCCATTGCTCGGATGGTATCGGCGGTAGAGAGTTGAGCCAGTGCGGACTCGAGGGACTCCCAGCCTCGAGGTGAAGCCCAGCGTGGACTCCCAGCCTCGACGTGAAGTCCAGCGCGGACTCCCAGCCTCGACATGAAGTCCAGCGCGGACTCCCTGCCTCAAGGTGAAGCCGAGCGCGGACTCCCAGCCTCGAGGTGAAGCCGAGCGCGGACTCCCAGCCTCGAGGTGAAGCCGAGCGCGGACTCCCAGCCTCGAGGTCTAGCCGAGCGCTGACTCCCAGCCTCGAGGTCTAGCCTAGGTATCTTTGTACCTCACTTTATAAGGACTGCAATGCTGATCTTTGAATTGTATTTTTTTCATTTTTCTAATTTATAGCTAAAATTTTGTACCTAGGTATCTCTGTACCCAGCATGGCACCAGAAGTGGTGACTTTGTACACTTTTGACTGCAAGCATGTATCCCTATGCTTGTGACAATTAAACCTAACTCTAACTCTAATTCTACAGCATAATAGTTTATGGACGGAGCATTTTCCATTCACAGGATACTGTTGTCAGTCCAGAAAGAAGAGCTGCCCACCATACTAAACAGTAGAGCAGTGGTATGGATAAACCTCAGTGATGCAGCAGTGCCAGTCCTGTCAGCTGTATACCCCAAGGATTCACTGGGGGCATTGAGCAATGTCTTATTTTATTTCCTTGTAATAGGCAGAGTACAAGATTATACTCAACCTTGCATTTGCAAAACCCCAAACAAGGCGTCTATGGTTAGTTGCGATTTGAACAATTCAGAGAGTGCGAGTAGTAACATTAACAATCAAGAGGGTCAGTCTCCTTTATATCTACCACACTCACAGGAGCTGGGAATACGGAGTAGAAGAAGGAAGGGTTGTAATCGATAAAGCCTGCTGCAGCTTTCGGTCGCTGTTTTTACACTATTTACATAAGCGGCCATTCAGAGTAACCAGATATTTCACTCCATTCTTCAACTCCTCTCTGAATTTCCTCTGTGTCAGTCCATAGATACATGAATTAGTGCAGGAACTGAGAAGCTGCAACATGTATCCTGTTTGCTGGTTGATGTATATTGGGTTAGTGTAGTACTTGTCTGTGTAGTTATAGTTTTTTACTCGCCAATTTAGAGAATGTATAACATATGTTGCCCAGAGGAGAATGAAATTAGCAGATAAAGTAAAGAGCAAAATCATTGATTTCCTTCGGTTTTCACTCTCTGGATCATCAGCATTGTTCAGGAGAGCTCTGCGGATTATATTGGACTTTATAATATATTTGACGGTGAGCGCATTGCATAACAGAATTAAAAAGATCGGCACTATAGGGGTTAAAATGCTGTCAAACCACTCATATGCTGCCCACAGGGGTGAGGTGTAATAGGCAGAGATTTCTAAACAGAAATATGGAATGTTGTTAATTATAATTTGGGGTTCATACATAAAGTAAAAAGGAGTGCTCCTCAGACATCCGACCACACACACAGTAGCTATTACGATGTTTGCTGTTCTTAGTGTACAATATCTTGACTTAAGACTCGGGCAACAAATTGCGACAAAGCGATCAAAGGTTAAAGCAACAGTGAACCAAACTGAACAATCCAGAGCTGCAATCTTGGTAACCAGTTTCATTGCACATATTGGAGTGATAAACAAGAAATTCATTGGCAAGTAAATATTGTTAATTCGCTTCAATATGACCTCAATGATCACAACCATAAGATCTGCTACTGCCATGGCGACAAGGTAACGGGTGACACATTTGGAGAGACCACACTTTCCTCGGGACAGGACCACAATTGCAAGCGAGTTAACTGGAAGAGAAAGAGAATAAATTGTCAACAATATTAAATCCAGACCCTACAAACTAATTCCAGGTTTGTTGTTGCCTATGTTAACTACGACTGACTCTTTAATGAAACAAGGTTTCCAATGACAGTAATTTTTTTTTGAAAAATCACCATAATGGTTTGAAATCTTACAGAAATGGAGGTGAGAAGAGATTAAGGGAAAATTCCAGAATGTGGACAATTCTGAATTATTTCAGGAAGAGATTATATAAAGGATGAACAAAAGAACTTTTACAATTATTTGGTTAATTAATATATCTGGCTGATGCCAGTGTGAGAACTTGTGGTGCAGTGGATAGCATCTCTGCTTCTGAGCAAAGCATTAGGGTTTGAGATCAACCCCAGGTCCTGGTGACAAGGAAGTTGTATTCATCATGCCTTAGGCAGGTTGACTATTGACTGGCAAATTGTTACAACTCATGGCAACAGTGAGAGAAATGCCCAGTCAACAAAATGTTAGAGCCTCTACCATCTAATGGCATAGGTGATTATATCACTATTATGAATGTATATATGGATGTGTGTGTGTGCACATATATACATGTTTGCATCTAGAATGCACACATATACTTAGGACACACACACACACCATTTTGGCCTTAAATAAAAACAGAATGATAATGCCATGTTAAACTAGAAGGCAGGAAACAAGCACAGTGACAGTTACACCAGCTCACACTGTGGCCAGTTGCATTGCCTCACCTGTAATACTAACGGCTGCAAGAACGGGGTAGTAGATACGTTCAAACAGGAAGATGACTGGATAGACCATATTCCGTGCCACAGGGCGATGGTTGGCAGGTCCTGGCAGAAAACCGCCAATTCAGTCAAAAGGAGACCTTCTTATAGCTAAGGATGATGAGCCCATTGGGAAAATCAAATGGACTGCATCATACTAGTTATATTCAGCTAAATAAACAGATGTAATCACCCATTCTCCGAAAAGATTCATGATGAAACATAATCTATTTTAAGAAACATTTTCAAAACACTAGAAAATGGTTTGGAATATCCTATATTTGGAAAAAAAACATTATTCTGTCACCTGAGATTGAACTGCGTGAACAGTCTTCATTAAATAGGCCTCTGGGGGTTTGATTACAGATACAGACAGAGTGCTGCACTGCTACAGTCATATTCCTATTCAATTATCTCAACTCAGAGCTGGGTGCTCCATGGAGCCAAAAGGAAAGTGATCATTTTTGTAGCCTTCTAGTAGCTTTACCAAGTGGACACAAGGATTCAGGGTAACAGGCAAGTCATGAGAGTTAGAGCCTGTACAATTGGGCTGAATGGCCTGACCCTGGGCTTTCACTTTGTACAGCAATGAAGTGGAATTTTTGGATGTAATGGGCAGCTCTTTCTTTTCAAATGGGTGGTACCTTTCGACAATTGGGCCAAGAGTGGGATGGGAAGGAGATCTCAAACATGCGCAGTCAGTTCATGACAGTAACTTCGAAACAGAAATGCAGAGCAAGCCTTTTGGGTTGTAAAGGCATTTGGAATTATTATGAAGGAGTTCAGATCACTAGAGACAGGCTCATGACAGTGCTCAATGCGAGCACTAAAAGGACGAATAGAGGGGGAGCAAAGAGGAGTCCCACAAATTGCTGTGAGCTAGCTTCCATGATACCAGCCTAAACACTCATCTCAACAACCTGAAGTCAGAACAGCTACTTCTCAGACACTGTGCAGCAATTTACACCTTCCCTGATCCCATTGTTGCAAACTTTTGTCTGAAATACCATCCCTGGCGTAATTTAATCATATCCATGTGCCCCTCGGTCTTCCATACCTATCACAGGTCCTCATGTATTTCTAACTAGACACCATCAATTCCAGATTCAAGGTTATTGTGGCACAGCGGTAATGTCCCCATCTCTGAGTCAGGAGGCCGAGGTTCAAGTCCCACCAGCTCCAGGTGTGTGTCATAACATGACTGAATAGATTCTTCAAAAAATATCTCCAACTTATGTTTTGCTTCTATTCTTTACAGCCCATTCCAAATCCCTCTTCCCGGTATAATGCTTCATTTAATCTCTCCCCTCAGCGACCCTGCCCTTCCAAACACTCCTGCAAAAACCCATCCTCACACCTTGACCTTTCCACTCAGTTACTACCAGCCTGAGAGAATGGCTCTCTGTCACAGCTTCCATCCCGCTCCTCCAGAGGACCCAGCAAGGGAAACACCACACTCCCGCCCTCCCTATCTGACGCGCAGGAACCCAAACTGCAGGTCTGCCTGACTCAGTGATCTCTGCAGTTAAAATTTTATAGGTTTCTATGAGATACCGCCCACAACCCCCCAATTCCTTTCAACTCCAGTGAATATAATCCTAACCGATCCAGTCTCTCCTCATACGTCAGTCCTGCCATCCCAGGAATCTGTCTGGTAAATCTTCGCTGCACTCCCTCCGTCGCCAGAACATCCTTCCTCAGATAAGGAGATCAAAACTGCACACAATACTCCAGGTATGGTCTCACAAAAATCCTGTACAGTCGCAGCAAGACATCCCTGCTCCTGTACTCAAATTCTCTCACTATGAAGACCAACATACCATTTGCCTTCCACATTGCCTGCTGTACCTACATGCTTACCTTCAGTGACAGGTGTTTGTATATCTTTTCTACTTTCCTCTCACCTTCTGCCCCTTTTCAGCTCCTCTTCTACATGAGAGGAGACTCCTGCCCCCTCGATCCTATTGAGATGAAACTTCTGGTCACTTGTTCAGTCATAGAGTCACAGAGTCATACAGCATGGAAACAGACCCTTTGGCCCAACTCTTCCATGCCGACCTGGTTTCCTAAACTAAACTAGTCCCATTTGCCTACATTTTGTCCATATCCCTCTAAGCCTTTCCTATCCATGTACATGTCCAGATGCCTTTTAAATGTTGCTACTGTACCCGCCTCTACCACCTCCTCTGGCAGCTCATTCCATACACACACCACCCTCTGTACGCAAAAGTTGCCCCTCAGGTCCCTTTTATATCTTTCCCCTCTCATATTAAACTTATGCCCTCTAGTTTTAGATTCTCCTACTCTGCAGAAAAGACCCATGCCCCTCATGATTTTATAAACCTCTGTAAGGTCACCCCTCAGCCTCCGACACTCCAGGGAAAATAGCCTCAGCCTATTCAGCCTCTCCCTACAGCTCAAACCCTCCAACCCTGGCAACATCCTTATAAATCTTTTCTGTGCCCCTTCAAGTTTCACAACATCCTTCCTGTAGCAGGGAGACTAGAATTGCATGCAGTATTCCAAAAGTGGTCTAACTAATATCGTGTACAGCCGCAACATGCCCCCTCAATTCCTATACTCAAGATACTGACCAATCGAGGAATAGAGATTAGATAAGGCAGGAGTCAATTTCCTTAGAGTAGAGAAGGCTGAGGGGGCCCTGATTGAGATGTCCAAAGTGATGAGGGGCATAGACACATTAGATAGGGAGAATCACTTCAACTCAGTTAGAGGGAACTATAACCAAGGAGCACAGGTTAAAGAGAACGAGGGTAAAATTTGTACCCTGAAGGTGCTTTAAAAACTTACCCACAGATATCAAACCTGGATTGAAAGCTGTGCCTTTCAGAGGCTTGGTCTTGATCAGTCAATCCATTTGGTATCTTCTGAGACAGAGTATGGGCAAAAGGATGAACTAAATCAGACTCGGATCACTTGTACAGAAAAGCATCGTTTAAAAATACCCAGTAATTTCCATAACAGTTTTGGACATTGGGTTTGTTAAAATATCTTCATTAAGTTGCTATTTCAAGCACTCAGTGGGATACTCACCTGAAGATTAAGGAGACATGCAAGTTTCAAATGTTAATTTGAAACAGGAGCCAATGGAAACAGCCAATGGTGGTTTTAATTTGTATCACAAAATGGGAAAGATTGTATGGGAAAAAATTAATTGATTACTAACAAAACCTGTTGACTCAACACAAAAAACCCTGTACACAAAAAACCTGCATATAGAGAAAAACGCTGTACACAAAATGCTGTACATAAAAACCTTATACACAACAAAACCCAGTACACAAAACACTGCACACAAAGAAAAACATCATACGCAGAGAAAAACGCTGTACACAAAAAACCCTGTACCCAACAAAAACCAGTACACAAAACGTTCTAGATAGAGAAAAACCCTGTCCACAAAAACCCTGTCCACAAAAACCCTGTACACAAGAAAAACCTCATAATACCCTCTACGGTAAAATATGCTATTTAGAAAATAAACTCTGCACACACAAATACCCTGTACACAAAATACACAGTACACAGAGAAAACCTACACTTGAAAATCCCTGTACACAAGCAAAACTCTGTATCCAAAAAAACCCTGTACACTAACAAACCCTGCACACGAGAAAAACCCTTTACACAAGAAAAATCCTGTACACCAAAAGACCCTGTACACAATACCCCTGTATACAAAATCACCCTTTACACTCAAAAAAACTGTATACAGAGAAAAATCCCTATACACAAGAAAAGCCATTTCTACAGGAACACTGCACACAAAAATCCCTGTACTCTTAAAAAAACTACACATATAAAAGTCCTGTGCACTAAAAAATACTCTATGCACACAAAAAATTCTGTATGCAAAAATGCCCTGCATAGAAAATCACCCTGTATACAAAAAACCCTACATGCAAAAGACCCTGTACACAAAAGAACCCTGTACACAAGAAAAGCCCTGTACACTAGAAAAAAACCTGTACTCGAGGAAAGTCATGTACATAAAAAAAACCATGTACATTAAAAACCCCTGTACATGCAAAATCCCTGTACATTGAGCAAATTTTAGATCAAAATTAGTCAAGAAAGTTATGGATAGCTTAGGAATAAAACAATTCACATCCATTGTGGACCATCAAGAATCATAGAGAATATTAGAATGTTGGCATTAAACTTTAAGGATTATGTTGAGGGCCTACAGTCAAGACTATCCAGAGGATTGGGATAAAGGAATTCCATTTGTATGCTTTGCAATTAGGGATGCACCTAATGAATCAACTAAATTCAGTCCATTTGAGTTAGTTATCAGGCATGAGGTGAGAGGACCACTGAAATGAATGAAGGATTGGTAAGTCAGAGTTCAGAGACTATATATTTGGACTATGTATTAAATGTTAGGGAGAGATTAAATAGAGTGGGTGAGTTGGTTAGACAGCATTTAAAAGTAGCACAGCATGTGGTGAAACAGGAAGCAGACAAGAGATCAAAAATTCATAGTTTTGCTGGTAGAGATAAACTGTTGTGTTGCTACCAGTGGTAGGTGAACCTTTAAAGGCAAGGTTTAGTGAACCTTATCAAATCAAAAGGAAATTGAGTGAGGGGAATTCTTTGATAAGGAAGCCAGATAGAAGGAAATCTCACAGAGTGTGTCATGTGTATATGTTCAAAAGATAGTTTGATAGGGAAGGAAAGCAAAAGGAGAATGTGTTACTACTTACAACACAGAGTGAAGAACCAAGTTCAGAGGATTCTGAATTGGACATTTCTAAAATTAAATTGGACAATGAGGAAAGTGTCAAAAATTGGGATAAATTGAGTTACCTTCCAGAGGAAAAATCAAAATGACCCAAAAGAGTTAGTGCAATCACACGGGGAGATATGTGGGAATAAACTGGGAAGAACTAAACTGATTGTGCATGCTGTAGACATAAGAAATGCTATTCTAATTCAGTAACATCCTTATAGATTTAACCCTGTAAAATTGGGACAGGTTCCAAAAGAGATTGGAAGCATGCTCAGAGATGATATAATCAAAGTAAGTTGCAGTGAATGGAGCTCACCCATAATAATGGTGGCAAAACCAGAAGGTACCCAATGATTATGTGTGGACTATCCCAAAGTCAATGCAGTTACAAAATCTGATTCATATCCTATTCCACATTTGGAAGACTGTTTTGAGAAGGTGGGACAAGCAACTTATATTTCTAAGTTGGACTTACTCAGAGGATACTGGCAGGTGCCTTTATCTGAAAGAGTGAAGACAATTTCGGCTTTCATGACACTGAATGGACTATACTAATTTAGGCATGCCATTTGGCATAAAAAATGCACCAGCCGCATTCCAAAGACTAACTGTCATTTCAGGCTTAACTAATTATGTGGTGTATATCGATGATCTGGTGATTTTTAGTCACACATGGAAGAACATTTGGAGCATCAATTGGAATTATTTGATTGCCTTTGGGAGGTGGGCTTGATGATAAACCTGGCTAAGAGTGAGTTTGTAAAAGCCCAAGTCATGTCCCTGGGCCATGTCATTGCACATGGAAAGATGGCCCCACGGGATATGAAAACAAAGGTTATTGGGGAATTTTCCATACCATTGATGAAGAGGGCAGTCCTACGTTTCCTGGGGATGAGTGGTTTTTATTGGAATTTCATACCGAATTTTAGTGGTGTGGTTTACTGACTGACTTGTTGAGAAAGTGCAGAAAATTTCAGTGGACGGCAGACTGTCAGAAGGCATTTGACAGCCTGAAAGCTGTGTTAACCATTGCCCCTGTGTTAGTCACACCTAATTACACCAAGCCATCCAACGTGGCTATCGATGTGAGTGATGTGGGCGTCGGTGCTGTACTCTTACAGGATGATGGCAAGAGGATACAAAGACCTATTTCTCCCAAAAGTTGATTATTCATAGAATCAGAGAATCTCTACAGTGTGGAAGCGGGCCATTCAGCCCATCAAGTCCACATCAACCCTCTAAAAAGCATCCCACCCACACACATCCCCCTACCCTATCCCTGTATACCTACATTTCCCATGGCTAAAGCACCTAACCTGCACATTCCTGGAGACTATGGGCAAGTTAGCATGGCCAATCTACTTAACCTGCACATTTATGGATAAAAGAAATATTCCACCATTGAGAAAGAGACATTGAGTTTGGTTTTAAAACATTTGCAACATTTCAACATTTATGCTGCCAGTAATATATCTGAGGCAGTTGCATATACTAATCAAACTCCTTAATATTTTTGGAACAAATTAAGGATAAATATACAGGACTGTTTAAATGGGGTTTATTATTACACCCATTGAATTTGAAAATTATATATCTGACAGGACCATAATTGTCGATGTGTTGCCACAACGTTGATGAACAAAGATGGAGGTGTTTAGTGGCAGAAGAAACAGACTGAGATGGACTGTAGCATTGAATGTTTGGGTTCAGTGTAATGTATACATAAAATGTACAATACTAATATCGTGGGACTGAAGTCTTCGAAAATGAATTTAAAAAATGAAAGAACTGCAGATGCTGTAAATCAGGAACAAAAACAAAGTTGCTGAAAAATCCCAGCAGGTCTTGGCAACATCTGTGAAGGAGAAAACAGAGTTAATGTTTCGGGTCCAGTGACCCTTCCTCAGAACTGATGGTGGCTGGCAAAACATCAGTTTATGTGCAGAAAATAGAGAGGTGGGTGGGGTAGGGTGTAAACGATAAGATAGGGCCCAAAGAGAGAGAAAGACAGTTGGACAGGCAAAGGAGTTGCTAACGATCAGGCTGGGAGGGTGAATAATTGTTTTTGGGGACTGTCAGTGACTGACAGTAGATAGTGTGTCATGGCAGGCTATGTGATAACAAGGACTGGTGTGTGGGATAGGGGTCTGGGACATGGGAGAGTTTAAGCCCTAGAATTATTGAACTCAATATTGAGTCAGGAGGGCTGTAGGGTCCCCAAGCGGAAAATGAGGTGTTGTTCCTTCAGTTTGTGTTGGGCTTCGCTGGAACACTGCAGTCAGCCAGAGACGGAGATGTTGGCCAGGGAACAGGGTGGTGCGTTAAAGTGGCAGGCAACAAGTAGTTCAGGCTCTTTTTTGTGAGCAGAACGTAGATGTTCTGTGAAGCAGTCGCCAAGTCTACACTTCGTTTCCCCAATGTAGAGGAGACCACATTGTGAGCAGCGAATGCAGTAACTAGATTGTGGGAAGTGGAGGTGAAGTTTTGCTTCACCTGGAAGGTATGTTTGGGCCCTTGTAATACTGGGGAGGGAGGAGGTAAATGGGCAGGTGTTGCACCTTCACCGGTTACAGGGGAAGGTGCCGTAGGGCTGTGGGGGGGTGTTGGGGGTGAAGGAAGTGTGGACCAGGGTGTCCCAGAGGGAACAGTCACTGCAGAAAGCAGACAAGGTAGGGGAGGGGAATATGTGTCTGGTGGTGGAATCTCACTGGAGGTGGCAGAAAAGGCTTCTGATGATCTTCTGGATGTGGATGCTGGTGGGATGGTAGGTGAGGATAAGGGGAACCCTATCACTGTTGCGGGAGGGAAGAGACTTCTTTGAAAATGAAGCTATCTTTGTATAATGATTGTTCATTTCTTATGAGGGGAGGTGTGATGTTATTGTGCCTTTAGGAGGGATTTCTCTTTGCAGATTCTCTTGCAGAGAGGTGTTGCCAATGGAACCGGAATATCTGCTTCAGAAGCAGTGGGTAAACAGCTTGGAACTGCCTGAGTGTCTTTTTTAAAATTTAGACAAAAGAAGCATGAGTGGGTGGAGTCAGGCTCACACAGATCCAGGGTTTTCAATTTGCTTTTAGTTTAAATTAAGGTTTGAAGCGGTTAGATACAACTTTCTCTGCTGCAGCAAAAGCTTGCGTTCTCTTTCTGCTGCCAGATTGTCTTTTTTGGTGTTCCTTTCCCCTGGACTGGGGATAGCACATGAGAAGAATCTGTTTTGCTGAATTTACCTTTACCAATGGTGAGTTTATGGGATGTTGCTATATTTTTATCAATTGAAGATTAGTAGTTTAATAATATTTTACCAAACATTTTAATAGAGGCAAAAATATGTCAATTCTTTTTTCGTTTGTATTTCAACAGCGTGTAAAAATAAAATGTGTTTGGCTTAAAGCAAAGTAGTGGACCAATTGAATTACATCTGTAACACAGCGCCTTACACTTTCCTGTAAATAAGATAAAACTTATATTCTGGGATATGTCCTTGATATATTTTGCTGGAGGATAGTTGGTCTGGTCTATAACACATGGATGGGAGCCTGTACTGAGGTCTGTACAGCTGTGCTATATCATATGGAAGCAAGAGGAACACTCTTTAGGTAAAATTGCCATGGTCCCACTCTCTCATTAGCAAAGGACAAATCATGGCGAGTTTAATCTGAGGGTCTCCATGTCTCAGGCAGGACCTCCATGGTAAGCTCAGCTGGTGCAGGAATTGAACCCAGCACTGATGGCGTCACTCTGCATCACAAACCAGCTGAATTCACGAAATACTTGTTTTGGTTTCCATGTTGCGTTTGCTTGATGTTCAGCTTGTTTTTTTTTTATTCATTTGTTGGACACGGATGTCGCTGACTGAGCCAGCATTTATTGCCCATCCCTAGTTGCCCTTGAGAAGGTGGTGGTGAGCTGGCTTCTTGAGCCGCTGTCGTCCAAGTGCTATAGGTTTACCCATGATGCTGATAGGGAAGGAATTCCAGGATTTTGACCCAGTGACACTGAAGGGAACGGTGATGTATTTCCAAGTCAGGATGGTGAGTGACTTGGAGGGGAACTTGCAGGTGCTGGTGTTCCCATGTATCTGCTGCTCTTGTCCTTCCAGACGGAAGTGGTCACAGGTTTGGAAGGTGCTGTCTAAGAAGCCTTGGTGAATTTCTGCAATACATCTTGTCGATAGCAGACACTGCTGCTACTGAGCATTGGTGATGGAGGGAGTGAATGCTTGTGGAGAAAGTACAAATCAAGCGGGCTGCTTTGTCCTGGATGGTGTCAAGCTTGTTGAATGTTGTTGGAGCTGCACCCATCCAGGCAAGTGTGTAGTATCCCATCATACTCCTAACTTGTGCCCTGTAAATGTTGGACAGGTTCTGGGAGTCAGGAGGTGAGTTACTCACTGCAGGATTCCCAGCCCCTGTCCTGCTCTGGTAGCTACTGTGTTTACGTGGCAAGTCCAGTTGAGTTTGTAATGGTAACCCAAAGATGTTGATTGTAGGGGATTCAGTGATGGTTACACCATTGAATGTCAAGGGGCGGTGGTTAGATTCTGTCTTATTGGTGATGGCCATTGCCTGGAATTTGTGTGACTCAAATGTTACTTGCCACTTGTCAGCCCAAGTCTGGATATTGTTCAGATCTTGTTGTATTCGAACATGGACTGCTTCAGTATCCGAGGAGTTGCAAATGGTGCTGAACATTGCACAATCATTGGCGAACATCCCCATTTCTGACCCGATGATGGAGGGAAGGTCATTGATGAAGCAGCTGAAGATGGTTGGGCCTAGGACACTACTCTGAGAAACTCCTGAAGTGATGTCCTGGAGCTGAGATGACTGCCCTCCCACAACCATGACCATCTTCCTATGTATCAGGTATGACTCCAACCAGCAGAAAGTTTGCCCCCTGATACCCATTGATTCCAGTTTTGTTGGGTAAAATTGTTTGGCAAGATTGACAAGATAGGAATCTTAATATTAATGAGATGAGTTGAGCCGACAACAAGGCGTTAAGAAGCAATAATCCACCTTAATCGGAGACTCCGAGCTTATGAATTTGTTGTTCTATTCCTTTATTCCAGTGGACCATTTTAACCAGATTTTTTTTTCTCTGAGGTACTGGTCCTATCTAGGATTCATTTGATGTTTAGGGATAGTGGAGGAATTGGGTGACCAATTTGGGAAATGGCCTTCAGGCATCATTCTATATGGAGATATTTATTCTCAGTGCTGTGACATTGCGTATGGATACAGGGACTAAGAAGTGGCCTCCTATCATAGTTGTCTCAGTGGGCTGGAAGCAGGAGGTAGGGCTACAAAAGGGGCAAATGCCAGTCTCAGGTTTCATTGTCCCAACATTAATTGTGACTCAATAGGTCTCCATCTCAAAGAATGGACACCTCTTTGCTCTGTCTGTATTCCCTGCCTTAGTCACCTTGTTTTGCTTTCCTTTTGCTTTATCAAACATCAGCTTCTCCCTGGTTCTACATTTAAACAACTCAATATCTTCTGGGACTTTGGCTCATTTTTGGCTGGGTACGGTATAAACAATTACTTAACAGATTCTCCAGCTCGCTCTTCATATACACATCCTGTGGATACTTATTATTTCCCTTCTTAGTCTTCACTTGTTACAACTGAACATTCCTTTTGCTTTCTTTCCTTCCCTCTTACCAGCTCAATTTGATTGTCTTAACGTGAGTTTCTCTATGGATTGTGTTACTGCCTCGATTATTTAAATATGGTTTTGTGCTCTTCAGGCCACAATAACTATTTTGTCAAGTAGGTATAAATATCCATGACTCATTCTTCGGTGTATTTTGACCACAGATTCCCTCATGTTGGTTACTTCAGATGTTACAATCACTTCTACACATTTACACCAGCCTCACAACATTATGCCACGCATTCTTGACTTTCAGGTGATTGTATCAAAAGTTGGGGGTGGGGGGGGGAAGCGGGTGTGCGTGCACACGTGTGCATGTGAGTGTGTATGTATGTGTGTATATGCGCGCACGTGCGTGTGTATCAACTCAACCTCGTACTGTTGTTTCACGTGGAGGCCAGATTATCTAACTCCCTTAAAATGTTCACAAGCAAGGACACAAATATCTCCAGGAGAAAACTGTCAATTAGTCTTATTTATACTTCCCTTTCACTCGCTGTATTCTACTGATATAGTTCTAAATTGAGTGGTTCCCATGTGATGTTGTAGGTTTTCATTTCACCATGTTTTATTCTAAGTAGACAGCTCATTCATTATAATTCTGATTGACTATTGTGATGATACTGTCATTTTAAAAAGGTTATTTTGTCCTGGGTTTTTTTTCAAAGAGAGGTTGTAGAGGCAGTGGTGCCAAACTGGCTACTGAGGATGGCTTAAGTACGCAATGTGTGAGGCTTTTAGGGTTTTTTTTTTTAAGTTGGAACAATGGAAACAGCCTGAATGGGTGTTTCCTAGACCAGGCTTTCTCGTTTTATTTTAGCTGGAGCAGTCAGAAGCTCCTTGGGTCCCAGAGGAGTTAAAATCTTCAGTAAATGATTCCAGGCAACAGCTTTGTAGTTGTTGTTTCCTCCAGGATTGGAGAACTGCATGTAAGAATCTGTGCCCGAATTTGCCTTTTTGACATGGGGTGTGTTTATGGGATGTTACTATGTTGGAACAATTAATTAGTAATAGGTACTGTATCTATTATTTGGTTAAGTTTTCCAACAGTTAATTTATTCTAAATTCCTCTTTCTTTTGTTTGTATTTTAACCATAGTGTTTAAATAAATTGTGTTATGCTTAACATCGAGTAGTTTCACTAGTCGCATCACATCTGGAACACACACTTCACATCTGCCTTTAAAATAAGAAAAATTTAGAGTCTAAGTTACGTTCTTCAAATATTTTGAGGGGGTCTGGTCCGGTCCATAACACTATCTGACTCGGTTGGAAGAGACCCCTGTTTTGGTGTCTGAACCAGTTGTTGACCACAGCAAGGATTTTTGACAAGCCTTTCATGAAGGCCAGGCAGGAGTCATTGATAATGGTGGCAGAGGAGGCAGAGTTGACTAGCATTACTTGCTGACAGCATCCACTATCAACAATATTGACTACCAGTCTCCCACAACCATCATATTAGAGAGAGGACACCACCTCCCCTAGGACGTAGGTAGGAGTCAGAATGGACTTTGGCTTATTAGCCTGGGATTCTGGGTTGCTACAGCAGTGGTCTGCTGAGTCCTCTGTCTGATCCTCATGGCTGCTTTAGCTGCCTCCATTCTCTTGATTCTGTTCGACCGGTTCAGGACCCATCTGTATTGGGGGTGGGGGTGGTGCGGAGAAGAATATGGGAAGTAGGACTTGCTTTCTGATATTCCTTATGAAAGGTCAACTGCCAACATTAGGTAGGCTCTTCATCATCTGGCTTACTACAGCCATCGTGGGTGTACTGACCCAGCTTGTTCCTTTTACCAGTGGGAACAGTTTCTCTCTATCCATTCTGCCCAGATCCTGCGTCATTTAGAAAACTTCTGCCCCTGCACAGATTTTGAAACAGTACTGTGTATCTTGTACTGTCTCTATATGTTCTTTGTACCAAAGGACATTACCGCATGCTTCTCCACTTTGAACTTCATCTGCCACCTATCTGCTCACTCCACCAATGTGTCAATGGCCTTTTGAAGTTCTACACTGTCCTCTTTACAGTTTACAAGTCTTCCAAGTTTTGAAGCATTCACAAATTTTCAAATTGTCCCCTGGACACCAAGATCTAGGTCATTACTTTATACCAGGAAACCCAAGGGTCCCAATACTGACCCCAAGGGGAATTCCACTACAGACCTTTTCCAGCCCAAAAAATACCCATTAACCATTACTCTGGTTTCCTATCCCTCATACAATTTTGTATCACATTACTATTGCCCCATTTATACCATGACTTATGACTCACAAGTCTATTGTGTGGAACTGTTTTAAATGCCTTCTGGAAGTCCACATCTACCACATCACCAGCCTTCGCATCTTCGATCCTCTCTGTTAACTCTTCAAAAAAAACTCTAACAAGTTGGTTAGCTACAATTTTCCCTTCACAATTCCCAAGTTTTGTGCATGTCCTATCCTCTCCAAACCATATTCACAGCACCTTCAGGTAATCTGTCCTGATGGTGAAGGGAATAAAGGATCAGTCCCAAAGAACTCGCTCTTGCCTCGATTTACCCTGGCTTCTGAGGCCAGTTCAAACTGGTTGCAAAAGTTCATGAGTCTGACAACGGATCTGAGCAGAAAACATTATCCATGTACCATGTACCAAAGCCCAGTTTAACTTTCTTGAGAAAGGCAGATGATCAAGGTGTATGCTGGATCAATAACAAGCAAGAGAAGGCCAGAGACATATTGTCATAAGTTCATAAGATGTAGGGACAGAATTAGGCCATTCAGCCCATCAAAATCTGCTCCACCATTCCATCATAGCTGATATGCTCCTCACCACCATTTTCCTGCCTTCTCCCCACAACCCTTCAATCCATTACCAATTAAAAATCTGTCTAACTCCTCCTCAAATTTACTCACTGTCCCAGCTTCCACTGCACATTGGGTAGCGAATTCCACAGATCCACAACCCTTTGGGAGAAGTATTTTCTCCTCAACTCTGTTTTAAATTTGCTACCCCTTATCCTAAGACTATGACCCCTCATCCTAGAATGCCCCACAAGAGGAAGCATCTGGTCCACATCAATTTTATCTGTACCTTTTATCATCTTGAATACCACGACTTGATTTCCCCTCATTTTTCAAAATTCCAGAGAGTAGAGGCCCAAACTGTTCAATCTCTTTTCATACAACAATCCCCTCATCTCTGGGATCAATCTAGTGAACCTTCTCTGAACTGCCTCCAATGCCACTACGTCTTTCCTCAAATAAGGGAACCAAAACTGTGCACAATAACCCACGTTTGGTCTCACCAGTGCCTTGTATAGTTGCAACAATACTTCCTTACCTCTATATTCTATTCCTTTAGCTATAAAAGACAACATTCAATTCACTTTCTTTATTACCTGCGGTACCTGCATGCTAGTTTTCTGTGACTCATGAACGAGGACACTCAGATCCCTCTGCACCGGCATACCCTGAAGTCTCTCCCCATTTAGATAATAGGTTGCCTTCCCATTTTTCTGATCAAAATGACCTGACACTTATTCATGTCAAACTCCATCTGCCATATTTTGGGCCCACACTCCTAACCTATCCATATCCATTTGTAAAGTTCTTATTTCCTCATTGCAATTTGCCATCCCAACTATTTTTGTGTCATCCACTAATTTGGCTGTAGAGCCTCCCAACCCGTATGTAAGTTATTAATGTAGATTGTAAATAGCTGGGTCCAACGACCAAACACTGTGGCACCCCATCAGTTACTTCTTGACATCCAGAAAAAAAAACATTTAACCTGACTCTCTGTCTTCTGTCCATCAGCCAGTCACCTATTCAAGCTAATAAGTTACCCCCAATCCCATGTGATCCAACCTTGTGAATTAACCTTTTATGCGGCACCTTATCAAACTCCTTCTGGAAGTCCAAATATATCGTATCTACAGGATCCCCATTATCCACTTTGCTTGTTACATCTTCGTAAGACTCGAGAAAATTAGTCAAACATGATTTGCCCTTCATAAAACCATATAGATCCTGATAGATAGCGTTTTGACTTTCCAAATGTCCTGATATTGCTTCTTTGATAATTGATTCTAACACTTTGCCAACAACAGATGTCAAACCAACTGGTCTGTAATTTCCCACATATTGCCTCCCTCTTTTTTTTGAATAAGGGCGTTACATTGGCATTTTTCCAATCCACTGGAACCCTCCCTGTGACCATGTAGACTATCAGGCCCGGAGAAGTTGACTGCCCTCAATCCTATTAGTTTGCTGAGTACCTTTTTCCTATCGATGTTAAATGTTCTAAGTTCTGCCCTTTCTATTGCCTCTGACTTGATTCAATGAACTCTACCTCCAGGCCACCCTTGCCAATTTGAATGGCCAATATTTGCAGTAGTGATATATTGCTCCTGTATCAATCTTGGCCAATAATAATTAATAACCAGTTTTATGAGCACAGGCAATTTGAATTTTTCAAATACTTTTGACAGCATTGATACTTTCCACAAAACTGACAGTGTGAAGCATGTGTTCACTATTCTATTTCTTATTGTGTACATTGTCAGGCTTTGGTTTGTTAATCACTCCATGGATATGCCTCTGGCAGGATACGAGATGGTTTTTATTGTAGCTTATGTATGGTCTCTTTGGATCAGTATATGGCTTCATGTACCTGCATCAGCCTTTGCCCTAATACACTGTCTCTGCCAATGGTCATTTCTGCCACACGCCATCTCTGAGCTGAAGAAGTCTTTTGGGAGTACCTCTACTCAGCTCAAGGCTGAATTAAGAGCTGAAAGAGAGACAGAGCAGAAACAGGATAAACTACAAGCTCTGTTGTTAATCAAGTAAAAAGAATTTTAAGTTTACAGGGAGATCAGAATGACGTGTGTAAGCCAGGTGACGTTCAACAGGAGCAGCTATAGAAACATCAGCTTGTCCTGGAAAACGAGGCTGTTTTGTGTGTTGGAGTAAAGCGAGCAGACTTGGTGGTGCTCCAGGTTACTGTCATGACCATATATGGAGAGGGGGATGTGTCCTTGAAACATCGGAGAATAGATGCTGAGGGTAGCCACAGCATTTTCCATCTATGGCACTGGGGATCCCATTGGACGCTGTGACCTTGACCTGGAAAATTGATTGGCTGAATGCCAAAGAACATTCTGGAAGGATGCAACAGGAAGGGATAAGAAGGGAGACCTGGCAGCCATTCCCTCAGTGAAGACTCAACCTGTCTCAATAGTGGAGCTCCGATCACCTGGAGAGAAAGACTGGGTGAGAGAGAAGAAACCACTATGTGAGACCAACCTTCACCAATTCATCGGAGCCGACTACACAGTCTGACCAAGGTTAACTGCAGAGTGGCACCTGGTTCTAGTCTAGTAGTCATTAGGAATTGACATAAGGATTATAACAAAAACTTAACTCTGCGATTGACATAGTAATTAGTGTAAGAATCAGGAGTTTTTAAATCGTGAAAGAGCAGCCTTTCAGATAAAATTAGGTTTGATGGCCCCTTTTGTGTTTTTAGTGTATTTTGTGAATAAAATTGTGATAATTTTCAAGTGCACTTTGATTATTTTTATTGTCTCACAGGTACTCGGGTAAAATGAATTTACATAGAAACTGGTCAAAGTGTTCAAAGCATGGACAATAGGAGAAAATGGCGGACCCGGCTCAGTGGTTAGCACTGCTGCCTCACAGCACCAGGGATCTGGGTTTGATTCCACCCTCGGGCAACTGTCTGTGTGGAGTTTGCACATTTGCCCCATGTCTGCATGGGTTTCCTCTGGGTGCTCCAGCTTCCTCCCACAGTCCAAAGATGTGCAGGTTAGGTGGATTAGCCGTGGGAAGTTGTCCTGTATTGTTCAGGGATGTGTAGGCTAGGTGGGTTGGGGAATGGGTCTGAGTGGGATGCTCTGAGGGTTGATGGGCCTGTTTCCACACTGTAGGGATTCTATGGGTTCCTATTAAAAAAAAACAGATGCACAGCATACACAACAAGCTGCAAATCACTTAGGAGACAGTCCTCTCAGAAATAACTGCCAGCAATGAAGCAGCAAGTGGAAAAGGTCCAGGTTTCAAAGAAAAATAGTTGGAAAGGCAGAATAGTTATTAAAGCAGGCCATGAAGGAGATAATATATTGAAAGAATTAGAAAAACCCATGGTGTAAAAGCTTCTAGACAAATTGGAAGCTCTCGATGAACAAAACAGTAAATGACGAGAAAATCTGAACCACTCCAAACAGCTTCAGGAACAAGATCAGTCAGTAGCTAACGTCGAACAAAACATAGCTGCAGCGAGTCAGGAGAAGAGAAGTTTGGATCAGCAACTCCATCCCATGAAAGAAAAGCTTGACAACACAAAATAGAAAGACAGGTAAATCACTGACATAGTGGAAATTGAAGGCACTTCTAGACAAAGTCACCCTCACAAGATCTGGATCCATCAGCCATATTACCTCTACATTACAAAGACTTCTACGTACAGTTGTCATCGTAAATAATTAAGCTTTGTTTTGGAAAGGGGGGCGATGCTGTAGGTTGCATCTGACTGAGTGTGGCGTCAAGGAGCTCTAGCAAAACTGGAATCACTGGGAATTGGGGGAAAACACTTGATCGCTTGGAGTCATACCAAGCACGTAAGAAGATGGTCGTGGTGGCTGGAGATTGGTCATCTCAGCTTCAGGTCATCTCTGCAGGAGTTCCTCAGGGCAGTTTCCGAAATCCAACCATGGAGCTGCTTCATCAATGACCTTCCCTGCATCAAACTGTCTGCAGTAAGGATATTCAATGAAGACAGCATAATGATCAGCAACGTTGCCTTCCCCAGTGGACCGCAGCATTACAGATACCAGTCTTCAGCCAACAACATTCCAGCAATAGTACTGAAGGCTTGTGCTCCAGAACTTGCCGCTCCCCCTAGCCAGGCTGTTCCAGTACAGTTACAACACTGGCATCTGTTCAACAATGTGGAAAACTGCCCAGGTATGCCCTGTACACAAAAAGCAGGACAAATCCAACCCAGCCAATTAAAGCCTCAGTCTACTTTCAATCATCAGTAAAGTGATGGAAGGTGTCAGTAACAGTGCTATCACACAGCACCTGCTCAGCAATAACCTGCTCAGTGACGCCCAGTTTGGGTTCCGCCAGGGCCACTCAGCTCCTGGTCTCATTACAGCCTTGGTTCAAACATAGACAAAACAGCTGAATTCTAGAGGTGAGGGGAGAGTGACAGCCCTTGACATCAAAGCTGTATTTGAACGAGGGTGACATCAAGGAGCCCCAGCAAAACTGGACTCAATGGTACCAGGGGGCAAACTCTCCAGTGGTTGAAGTCATACCTGGCATAGGAAGATGGTGGTGGTTGCTGGAGGTCAGTCATCTCAGCTCCAGGATATCTCTCACGCGGTTCCTCAGGGTAGTGTCCTAGGCCCAACCATCTTCAGCTGTTTCATCAGTGACCTTCCCTCCATCATAAGGTGAGAAGTGGGGATGTTTGCCAATGATTGCACAATGTTTAGTACCATTCGCAACTCCTCGGATATTGAAGCAGTCCATGTTCAAATGCAACAAGATCTGGACAATGTCCAGGCTTGGGCTGACAAATGGCGAGTAACATTCACTCCACACAAATGCCAGGCAATGATCAGCTCCAATAAGAGACAATCTAACCACCGCCCCTTGACATTCAATGGTGTTACCATCACTGAGTCCCCCACCATCAACATCCTGGGGTTACCATTGATCAGAAACTCAATTGGACTTGCCACATAAACACACTGTCTACAACAGCAGGTCAGGGGCTAGGAATACCGTGAGGAGTAACTCACCTTTTGACTTTCAAAGGCTGTCCACCATCTAGAAGCTAGGAGTGTGATGGAATATCGTCCACTTGCCTGGATGGATGTCGCTCCAACAATATTCAAGAATTTTGACACCATCCATGACAAAGTAGCTTACCTGATAGGCATCATATCCACAAGCAACCACTTCCTCAACCAATGAAGCTCAGTGTGTACCACCTACAAAATGCTTTGCAGAAATTAACCAAAGTTCCTCTGACAGTGCCTTCCAAATGCATGACCACTTCCATTTAGAAGGACAAGGGCAGCAGATACATGGGAACACCATTGTCTGTAAGCTCCCCTCCAATCCACTCACTATTCTGATTTGGAAATATAACACCATTCCTTCACTATCACTGGGTCAGAATTCCTTCCCTAAGGGCATTGTGAGTCAACGTACAACATGTGGACTGCAGCGTTTCAAAAAGGTAGCTCACCATCACCTTCTCAAGAGCAACTAGTAACAGGCAATAAATGCTGGCCAGCCAGCAATGCCCATGTCCTGTAAGTATATTTTTTTTAAAAAATCATTCCTCAAATATTGTCTGTGCCCAAAGACAGCAAGACCTGAATAATATCCAGGCTTGGGCTGAAAGGCAGCAAGTAACATTTGTGTCACACAAGTGACAGACAATGAACATCTCCAACAAGAGAGAATCTAACCATCACTCCTTGACAGTCAATGGCATCACCATCACTGATTCCCCTGCTATCGACATCCTGCGATCACTATTGAACAGAAACTGGATGGACTAGTTGCGTTAAGTCAGAGGCTAGGAATCCTGTAGTTAGTAACTCACCTCCTGACTCTCCAAAGCCTGTCCACAAGGTACAAGTAAGGAGTGCGATGGAATACTTACCACTTGCCTGGATTGGTGTAGCTTCAACAACACTCAAGCTTGGCACCATCCAGGACAAAGCACCCTGCTTAATTAGCACCACATCCACAAACGTTTATTCTCTCCACCCCAGGTTCAGTAACAGCAATGTGTATTATCTACAAGATGCACTGCATAAATTCACAAAAGATCCTTAGACAGCACCTTACAAACCCATTATCACACTCATTCAGAAGG
Organism: Ginglymostoma cirratum; assembly: GCA_024137785.1. Lineage (NCBI taxonomy): Eukaryota > Metazoa > Chordata > Chondrichthyes > Orectolobiformes > Ginglymostomatidae > Ginglymostoma > Ginglymostoma cirratum. The sequence goes on from JAHRHZ010000089.1 coordinate 10,243,904, forward strand.
ATAAGGGCAGCAGATACATGGAAACAGCACCACCTGTCCGTTCGCCTGCAACTCATTCACCGCTCCAACTTGGAAATATATCGTCATTCCTTTAGTGTCACTGGGTCAAAATCCTAGAAATTCCTCCCTACCAACTTCTCAAGGGCAACTATAGATGGCCAATAAATGCTAGCCCAGCAGCAACACTTACATCTCATGAGTGAATAAAAAAAAAAGTGTACCTTGCCTTCAAGAGAGTTTACTTTTCAGGACTCCATGTGCTGTGTGTATACAATGTTGTGACTCCACCTGGCAGTTAGCCTGCTTTGTGTTTGCAGGCTGCACATACACAGAAATTAGTCAGTTACTATAAGCTCTGCCTTCTAACTTATAACGTCTATTACTGTTTTAAATAAACTAACCCATGAAATTAACAAATCCCTGATGAGCAATTGATTATTGGACCATTATCATTAATATGTCAATTAGACCACTTGGGCCGTACAACTAGATCTGCTCTACTTCTACTGGTCACAAGTCATGCATTGGCTGCCCCCACAAACACTGGTGTTACTATTTCTGGCATGTTGGTGATATTGCTGCTAATGTAACTAGCTACTGCAGTCTCATAGAGCTGTATCTTGGGCTCCTGGATTTGAAAATTGTTTCTTCTTCCAACATATGGTCGTATTTCCTGAATACAGAAGGTTAAGAGATAATTTGATTCAGATTTGGGTGTAGATTGAGGGAAACATTTTCTGCTAGTGGAAGAGCCTCGGTGCTATAGCCCTAAAATGAGAGCCACACCATTCAGGAGAGAAGTTAGGAATCATTTCTTCACACAAAGGGTTGCATTCTCTCCCACAAAAAGTTGCAGATATTAGCCCAATTTTAAATCTGAGATCACTTAATTTGTGTTCACCAGGAGATATGGAGCCAAAGTGGATAGCTAGAATTAGGATTTTGATGAACCAATATCTGTGGATTGTAGGGAATTCAGTGATGGTAATGTTATTTAACAAAGTTTTTTTTAAATCTATTTTTCCTCCTGACTCACTATAAGAAAAGAAACATCTTGGATTTATATGGTGCCTTTCATTACCTCAGGCTGACCCAATGTGCTTAACATCTAATATAATGCTTCTGAAATGTCACTGTTGTGATGGAGGAAAATCTGTTCACTAATTTCCACATAGCAAAATCCCACAAACAGCAATTAAGTACATAACTAGATAATCTCTTTTAGTTAAGTTGATTGATGGATAAATTTCAGTTAATAAATAAAATCACAATATCATGAGAAATTGGAGCAGAAGTAGGTCATTCAGCCCATCAAGTGTGCCAATTCAATAACATCTGGACTGATCAGATTGTGGTCTCAACTCCACTTTCCTACCTGCCCCTATAACTCTTGACTCTCTATTATCGAATATGTCTAACTCAACCTTGAATATATTCAATGCCCCGGCCTCCAACTCTCTCTGGAAGAGAAATCCAAAGACTAACTCTGAAGGAAGAAATTCCTCCTCAACTGACTTAATTGGGAGAGCCCTCATTTTCCAACAGTGCCCCCAGTCCTAGATTCCCTCATGAGAGAAACATCCTCCCAACATCTATCCTGTCAAGCACCCTCAGAACCTTATACATTTCAGTAAAATCATTGTATTCTTCAAAATGTCCAATGAATGTTGGTTCAACCTTTTGTCATAAAACAACCCTGTTTATCCGAGGAAGCGGCATAGTGAAGCTTCTCTCAACTGCTTCCAATATACGTTTATCCCTCCTGAAGTACTACTGGTGCAATTGCACCAATGTCCTTTACAGCTTTATCAAGACTTTCTTACTTTTATGCACTATTCCCCTTGTCATAAAAGCCAACATTGCACTTTCCTTCCTAACTACTTTCTAAACATGTACACTATTTGTGATTCATAAGAACATCCAGACCCCTCCGTATTCCAGAATTCTGCAGTCTCCCCATTTAAATATTCTGCTTTTCTATTCTTCCCATGTAATGGACACTTCACATTTCCCCACATCATACTCCATCTGCTAAATATATTTCCACATACTGAGCCTATCTATATCCCTTTGCAGGTTCTTTGTATCCTCCTCACAACTTGCTTTCTGACCTATCTCAACAAACGTGACAATATAATCAGTCCCTTTATCCTAGTCAATAATGTAGATTGTAAATAGCTGAAGCCCCAGCATTGGTGCTTGTGGCATTCCACTAGCCACAGTTTGCAAAACTGAAAATGACAGATTTATTCCAACTGTTTCCTGTTCATTAGCCAGTCCTCTATCCATGCTAATATATCATCCCCAAGACCACAATTTCTTATTCGCTAATGGCAACTTTGTACATTTTTCACTGTACTCTTTTATTCCTATACTTGAGTACACAGAACAATAAAATCTAAACCTAAAAATCTAAAATCTAAACTGATTGAATACCTTTTAGAAATCCTAATGTACTATATCTACTGGTCCCCTTTATCCATCTGCTTGTTACATTGTCGAAGAACTCTAATAAATTTGTCGAACATGATTTTCCCTTCAGAAAACTGTGTTGAATCTGCCTGATCATATTATGATTTTTTAAAACATCCTGGTACTACCTCCCTTCTAACATATTTCTGCTTCATAAAACCACATTAACTCTGGTTTATTTCCTTCATAATGGATTCCAGCATTTCCCCTGTGACAGATATTGGCTAACTGGCCTTCAGTTTCCTACTTTCTGTCTCACTTGTTTTCCGAACAAAGGTGCTACATTTGAGATTTTCAAATTTACTGGGACCTTTCCAGATTCTAGGGATTTTTGGAAGATTACACCAATGAATCTAACACCTCTATACCCACTTCCTTTAAGGCTCGAGGATGCAGTGTATCAGGTCCAGAGGATTTGTTAGCTTTTAGCCCATTAGTTTTCCCAATACTTTTTCCTCAAGTCATCATAATTTTCATTGAGTCATAGAGGTCTCCAGAACAGAAAAGGGCTTTTTGGCTTATCTAATCTGTGCTGGTCATAAACGACCACCTCACTGTGCTAATCCCATTGGCCCACAGCCTTGGATGCCTTGTCATTGCAAGTGTTCATCTAAATATTCTTAAATATTACGAGATCTTCTGAAGCCTCTTGCACCTTTACAGGCAGTGAATGCCAGATTCCCACCATTCTCTGGGTGAAACAGTTTCTCCTCACATCCCCTCTCGACCTCCTGCCCCTTACTTTAAATCTATGCCACTTGATCATTGATCTCTCCACTAAAGGGAAAAGTTCCTTCACGTCTATCCTATCTCTGCCCCTCAATTTTATGCATCTCAATCAGGCTTTCCCTCCCCCTGCCCAAACTCCTTTGCTCCAAGGAAAACAACCCCAGTCTGTCCAATCTTTCTTCATAACTGAAATTTTCCAGCCCAGGCAACATCCTTGTAAATCTCCTCTGCGTTCTCTCCAAAGCTATTACATCCCTCCTATGTGGATTCCAGGACTGCAAAAGCACTCTAACTGAGGCCTAACCAACATTTTATACAGTTCCAGCACAACCTCCCTGCTCTTAAACTCAATGCATTGGCTACTAAAGGCAAGTATACCACATGTCTTTTAGCCACTTTATATACCCGCTTAAGTTTTGTTTTAAGTCCGTCCATCCCTTTTGCCTCTTGATTCTCTGCAGTACTTGGGATGCTTTCCAAATCTCCAACTGTGTAGACAGATACAAAACACTTGTTTCAAATATCTCTGCCTTTCCTTTGTATTCCATTTTTAAATCCCCAATTTCATCACAAAGGAACCAGAGCTTGCTTTAGCTGTCTTCTTCATTTTCATATACTTGTGGAAGCTTTAACTGTGTTTTTTTTAATTTCTTACTGGTTTTCTCTTAACACAGTATCAAAATTGGTATGGCACAGGAAACCATTGGGTCCATCGTGTTTGCACTGGCTGTCTGAGCATTTTAACTTCGTGCCAATTTTCTGCCTTTTCCCTGTGGTCCTGTTCATTTTTTTCTATTGAAATAACCATCCAATGTCCGCTTGAATGTCTCAATTGTATCTTCCCCCACCAAACCTTCAGGCAGTGCATTCTATACCCTAACTACTTGCTGTGTTAAAACATTATTTAAACTCCAATTTCTCACTATTTCATTATTCTCACTACTCCTCAGGGTAGTGTCCTAGGTCCAACCATCTTCAGCTACGTCATCAATGACATTCCCTCCATCATAAGGTCAGAAGTAGGGATGTTTGCTGATGGTTGCACGATGTTCAGAACCATTTGTGACTCCTCAGATACTGAAGCAGTCCATGTTTGAATGCAACAAGATCTGGACAACATCCAGGCTAGGGCTGACAAATGGCAAGTAACATTCACTCCACACAAATGCCAGGCAATGATCAGCTCCAATAAGAGACAATCTAACAACTGCCCCTTGACATTCAATGGCATAACCATTAGTGAACTCCTCACTGTGAACATCCTGGGGATTACTATTGACCAGAAACTCAACTGGACTCACCATATGAATGTATTGAGGAAAAGAGCAAGACAGAAGCTAGGAATACTGCAGCGAGTAACTCACCTCCTGACTTCCCAAACATTGTCCACCATCTACAAGGCATAAATCAGGAATGTGATGGAATACTCCCCACTTGCCTGGATGAGTGCAGCTCCAACAACACTCAAGAAGCTTGACAACATCCAGGATAAAGCAGCCCACTTGATTGGCACCACATCCACAAACATCCACTCCCTCCACCACCGATGCTCAGTAGCAGCAGTGTGTACCGTCTACAAGTTGCACTGCAGAAATTCACCAAAGATCCTCGGACAGCACCTTCCAAACCCACAACGACTTCCATCTAGAAGGACAAGGGCAACAGATACATGGGAACACTACCACCTGCAGGTATCCCTCCAAGCCACTCACCGTCCTGAATTGGAAATATATCACCGTTCCTTCAATGTCGCTGGGGCAACATCCTGAAATTCCCTCCCGCCCAACATTGTGGGCCTATCTATAGCACGTGGACTGCAGCTGAACACAATGCAGCTCACCACCACCTCCCCAAGGGGCAACTAGGTACCAACAACAAATGCTGCCCAGCTAGTGACACCCACATCCCACGAGTGGACTTTTAAAAAATAATTACTTTTTAATCATTCTTTGCTGGTTTCAAAAATTTTTATAATTGTCTATGCTACCATTAATCTTGTACACCTTTTTGTATAATTTGATACATCATCCCTAATTCCTTAGTTTGCCACAGATTGTGGATCCTTCCTAGAGAATCTTTCTGTGGCAGTGGTATGTATCTTTAATGAGAATTATGAAATATTTCCTTAAATGCTAGGCACTGCTTCTCCACAGCCTTACATGTTAACATATATTTCCCAATCCAATTCAATCTACTTTGTCTTCATAATTGTAATTGCCCTTGAGTTTAAGATTCTATTTTCAGACTCAAATTTCTCACCTTCAAGCTGAATGTGAAGTTCAAACATGTTATGATCCCTCTTCCATGCAGTGTCCTTTATGATGGGGTCATTAATTATCCCTGTCTCATGACATGTTACCAGGTCTAAAATACCTTATTCCCTGGTTGATCTCAGAATGTCTTGCTGTCAGAAATAGCGCTTAAAAGTTGTCTGTAGTTATACCAAATAGTTTAACTAATTAACTTATAAAGTTTATGACTGAGCTCTCCCCAGGACTGATTTAAAACTATTGCCTATACTGAGAGAGCTAAATCATAAAATGTCAAACAAAATTGGCCAAGATATCAGAGAGAACTCCTTTGTCCTCTCAATAGGGTGCCACGGGTCTTTTAAATTTATGAGACAGCAGTCAGGGCCTGGGTTGAATGCCTCATCTGATCTTTGTAAAACTTAACCTTGTCTTGCCTAATCACAACTTCTTATTTTGCAACAGTTTTCTTCCTTTTTTTGTCCACAATGGATGGTGCCTAGACCATGTCTTTTTTACCTTAACATTCCAATTGAGATTATAAACTGGTATTAAGCAGAAAATGTTATGTTTGTTATTTATTATGACTGAAAAGATATGTCACTGAAGCTTTCTGTCTTGGGCTCATCAGGACAGAAGCAAGAGAGCCAAACTTTCAAATATTACAACAATTTATCTTGTAGGAGAATGGGGTGCTGACTGGGAGTCAACTTGTCAACCATCAACAGAGGTGTTGACATGGAGAGTGCAGTGGGGAACTATAGGCTGCCCAAGTTCAGGGTAATTAAAAAAATGACACATGGCTTAAATATATTCCTTTTGTGCACAGAGAACAGATCCCTGCGTACAAATATTTGTCACAACTAGTGAGCATAAACAAGACATTGAGCTTGACTGATTATCTTGAAGTCATTAATACTACTGTTTTGTTTTGTAAGCACAGGCTGATTGAGTATTGCCTGTGTTCTGTCCTTACTTTAGCAGGAGTAAGAAATTTGAGCCTGCTCGGTCATTCAATACAGTCACGACCAATCTCACCTCAGCTTCAACTCCACAACCCTTTAACCATTGCAAATTAAAAATCTGTCTATCTCCTCCTTAAATTTATTCAGTGTCCTGGCATCCACTTCACTCTGGGCTAGTGAATTCGACAAATTTGTGGCCCTTAGAGAATAATTACTCTTCATTTCTATTTCAAATCTGCCACCCCTTAGCCAAAAACAGTGACCTCTTGTTCTAGATTGCCCCACAGTGGGAAACATCTGCTCTACATCTACCTTGTCAATCCCCTTTAACATTTTATATACATCAATTAGATCTCCTCTTATTTTTCTAAACCCTGGGAACTTTGGGCCTAAAATGCTCAATCTCTGCATAAACAAACTTCTCAATCTAGATTGAAATCAATCTAGCAAACCTCAACTGCATTCACTACAATTACATCGCTCCAAGGAAAGGGACCAAGTCCTCCAGGTGTAGTCTCACTAATACCTTATACAGTTGCAGCAACACTTCCATACTTTTGTACTCTTTCAATAAATGCAAAAAAATCCCTTTCTTATTACCTGCTGTAGCTACAAACTAATTTTCTGCAATTCATGCAGAAGGACACCTCTGAACTGAAGCACTCTGTAGTTTCTCTTCATTTAGATAATAAGTTGACCTTATTTTTCCAACCAAAAATGAATTACCTCACACTTATCCACATTAAACTCCACCTGCCAAATTTCAGGGCATTCACAAAACTTATCCATATACAATTTTTAAATTGTTTATTGTAACTTATTTTTGAAATAACTCCATACAGTCTGGTACCTCATCACCTTTCTTTTCTGTGCAGAGAATCCCTGACACAGCACCAGCTCTCAGAGTGAGAGAGCAGAACCCCTGACACTCCTGTTTATATCTGTCAGCCAGGGCCCCCTGATTGGACCAAATTAACAGCCCCAATCAGGGAATTCATATTCTATGAGGTCCACCTGGCTAACCTCATTATAATCACTACATCCCTCCCCCTCTGAATCCAACGACATAGGCTGGTCCTTTTGTAGTAGCTCCTTCTAGGGTGTTTTAGCACCAGGTCAGGTTCCTCCAACTGCCGTGGATATGGGCAATGGGTAATGCTTGCCTCTTGCACCCAGAGCGTCTCGGAAGAAATTCATTCTCCTCTTTGGTGGCAAAGGCATGTCCATCTCAGATTCTGGTGTATCTTCAACGTTTGACAGAGAGGGAGAACCTATGGGTTCCAGAACAGAAAGACTGTTGAGGAGCCAGGCACATTTTGCTCCCGCATCGTTTGCAAGTTTGCAGCTTCCATATGGTCCACGTGCTTGTTCATGACCGTTGCACCTACCTGAACTTTATACGTCACTGGACCTGATCTTGCGTCGACCGTGCCGCTTACCCACGCAGGGCCATTCCTGCGGCTCCTGTGCCAAACTTCATCCCCTGAAGTAAACTGTCTCTCTCAGTTAGCAGACTCTTGTGTCTGGCATTGCCATTCCTGATGCCATTCCACACTCCCCAACAGCTCCGGGAAGATCACATTTAAACTTGCGCGGAGTCTTCTCCCCATTAGCAACTCTGCTGGAGCTATCCATGTAGTTGTGCGAGGGGTGGTCCTATAATCAAACAGAAACCGGGACAGTTTGGTATCTAGTGAAGTCTGTTTCTTTAAGCCTGCCTTCAAAGTTTGGACTGCTCTTTCTGCCACAGCATTGGATGATGGATGGTATAGAACTGTCCTTATGTTACGAATACCATTTGACTTTAGGAAATACTTATATTCCCTGCTAGTAAACCACAGCCCATTATCTGTGACCAACACTTCCAGGAATATATTGCAAAGGATGCATGCAGTTTTTATATCATTGTCCCTGTGTTTGACGAATGAACTCTATGCAAGTCCAGCCACTTTGAGTGGGTGTCCACAATGACTAAGAACATTGAGCCCATGAAAGGACCTGCATCGTCGATGTGTAACTGTGTCCAGGGTTTACCCGGCCATTTCCATGAATGTGGAGGAGCTGCTGGTGGTATTTTTTGCCCTTGCTGGCACTCTAGGCACTGCTCCACCAACACAGCTATGTCTGCAATATATCCTGGCCACCAGACATAACTTCTCGCCAACATCTTCATTTTGGAAGCCCCTGCATGACCCTGGTGGAGTTCAGCCAGAAACTAGAAGCAACCTTTAGAACATAGAACAATACAGCGCAGAACAGGCCCTTCGGCCCTCAATGTTGCGCCGCCCTGTGAACTAATCTAAGCCCATCCCCCTACACTATCCCATCATCATCCATATGCTTATCCAAGGACTGTTTAAATGCCCCTAATGTGGCTGAGTTAACTACATTGGCAGGCAGGGCATTCCACGCCCTTACCACTCTCTGAGTAAAGAACCTGCCTCTGACATCTGTCTTAAATCTATCACCCCTCAATTTGCAGCTATGCCCCCTCGTACTAGCCGACGTCATCATCCTAGGAAAAAGACTCTCACTGTCCATCCTATCTAATCCTCTGATCCTTTTGTAGGTCTCTATTAAATCCCCTCTTAGCCTTCTTCTCTCCAATGAGAACAGACCCAAGTCTCTCAGTCTTTCCTCATAAGACCTTCGCTCCAGACTAGGCAACATCCTGGTAAATCTCCTCTGCACCTTTTCCAATGCTTCCACATCCTTCCTGTAATGGGGCGACCAGAACTGTATACAATATTCCAAGTGAGGCCGCACTAGCGTTTTGTACAGTTGCAGCATGACATCACGGCTCCGGAACTCAATCCCTCTACTAATGAAACCCAACACACCATATGCCTTCTTAACAGCACTATCAACCTGGGTGGCAACTTTCAGGGATCTATGTACCTGGACACCAAGATCCCTCTGCACATCCACACTACCAAGAATCTTTCCATTGACCCAGTATTCTGCCTTCCTATTATTCTTCCCAAAGTGATTCACCTCACATTTATCTGCATTGAACTCCATTTGCCACCTTTCAGCCCAATTTTGCAGTTTATCCAAGTCTCCCTGTAACCTGCAACATTCTTCCACACTGTCCACCACTCCACCGACTTTAGTGTCATCTGCAAACTTACTAAGCCATCCACCTATGTCTGCGTCCAAGTCATTTATAAAAATGACAAACAGCAGTGGTCCCAAAACAGATCCTTGTGGCACACCATTAGTAACCGGACTCCAGGCTGAATATTTTCCATCAACCACCACTCTTTGGCTTCTTTCAGAAAGCCAGTTTCTAATCCAAACTGCTAAGTCTCCCTCAATCCCATGCCTCCGCATTTTCTCCAATAGCCGACCATGTGGAACCTTATCAAAGGCTTTACTGAAGTCCATGTACACCACGTCAACTGCCCTACCCTCATCCACATGCTTGGTCACCTTCTCAAAAAACTCAATGAGGTTTGTGAGACACGACCTGCCCTTGACGAATCCATGTTGACTATCTCCAATCAAATTGTTGCTTGCTAGATGATTATAAATCCTATCTCTTATAATCCTTTCCAAAACTTTTCCTACAACAGATGTCAGGCTCACTGGTCTATAAATACCTGGGTCATCTCTACTGCCCTTCTTGAACAAGGGCACAACATTTGCAATCCTCCAGTCCTCTGGTACTAAACCTTTAGACAATGACGACTCAAAGATCAAGGCCAAAGGCTCCGCCATCTCTTCCCTAGCTTCCCAGAGAATCCTCGAAAAAATCCCATCCGGCCCAGGGGATTTATCTACCTTCACAACTTCTAGGATTGATAACACCTCCTCCTTACTAACCTCAATCCTTTCAAGTCGAATAGCCTGTATCTCAGTCTTCTCCTCTACAATATTGTCCTTTTCCTGAGTGAAAACAGATGAGAAATATTTGTTTAGCACCTCTCCGATCTCCACAGGGTCCACACACAACTTCCCACTTCTGTCTTTGACTGGCCCTATTCTTACCCTAGTCATCCTTTTATTCCCCACATACCTATAGAAAGCTTTAGGGTTCTCCTTAATTCTACCTGCTAATGACTGCTCATGTCCCCTCCTTGCTCTTCTTAACTCTCTCTTTAAATCCTTCCTAGCTAATCTGTAACTCTCCATCACCTCATCTGAACCATCTTGTCTCAATGTCACATAAGCCTCCGTCTTCCGCTTAACAAGAGATACAATTTCTTTTGTAAACCAAGGTTCCCTTACCTTATCTCTTCCTCCCTGCCTGACAGGCACATACCTATCAAGGACACGCAATATCTGTTCCTTAAACCAGCTCCACATTTCGATTGTCCCCATCCCCTGCATTTTGCTACCCCATTCTATCCCTCCTAAGTCTTGCCTAATTGCATTATAATTGCCTTTCCCCCATCTATAACTCTTGCCCAGTGGCATGTTCCTATCCCTTTCCATTGCTAAACTAAACGTAACCGAATTATGGTCACTCTCTCCAAAGTGCTCACCTACCACTAAATCAAACACCTGGCCTGGTTCATTACCAAGTACCAGATCCAGTGTGGCCTCCCCTCTTGCCGGCCCTTCGACATACTGTGTCAGGAAACCCTCCTGCACACATTGGACAAAAACTGATCCATCGGACGTACTAGAGTTATAGCATTTCCAGTCAATGTTGGGGAAGTTAAAGTCTCCCATAATGACCACCCTGTTCCTTTCACTCCTGCCCAGAATCGTTTTGCCGATCCTCTCCTCCACATCCCTGGAACTTTGCGGAGGCCTATAAAAAACTCCCAGCAGTGTGACCTCTCCTCTCCTGTTTCTGACCTCAGCCCATACTACCTCAGTAGACGAGTCCTCGTCAAAAGTTCTTTCAGCCACCGTTATACTGTCCTTGACTAACAATGCCACACCTCCCCCTCTTTTACCACCTTCCCTGATCTTTATGAAAGATCTAAACCCTGGAACCTGCAACATCCATTCCTGACCCTGCTCTATCCACGTCTCCGAAATGGCCACAACATCGAAGTCCCAGGTACCTATCCATGCTGCAAGCTCACCTACCTTATTCCGGATACTCCTGGCGTTGAAGTAGACACACTTCAAACCAGCTTGCTGTCTGCCAGCACACTCCTGTGATGGTGAAATCCTGTCCATGTCCTCCCTTCTCTCATCCTCCTGTGTACTGGAACTACACCACAGGTTCCCATGCCCCTGCTGAGCTAGTTTAAATCCACCCGAATAGCACTAGCAAATTTCCCACCCAGGATATTAGTACCCCTCTGGTTCAAGTGAAGACCGTCCAGTTTGTCGAGGTCCCACCTTCCCCAGAATGAGCCCCAGTTATCCATATACCTGAAACCCTCCCTCCTGCACCATCCCTGCAGCCACGTGTTCAGCTGATATCTCTCCCTGTTTTTTGCCTCGCTATCACGTGGCACGGGTAACAAACCAGAGATAACAACTCTGTTTGTTCTAGCTCTCAGCTTCCACTCTAGCTCCCTGAAATCCTGCCTTATATCCCCATCCCTCTTTCTACCTATGTCATTGGTACCTATGTGGACCACGACTTGGGGCTGGTCACCCTCTCCCTTCAGGACCCCAAAGACACAATCCAAGACATCATGGACCCTGGCACTTGGGAGGCAACACACCAACCGTGAGTCTCTCTCGTTCCCACAAAATCTCCTATCTGTCCCCCTAACTATGGAGCCCCCAATGACTAATGCTCTCCTCCTCTTTCCCCTTCCCTTCTGAGCAACTGGGACAGACTCTGCACCAGAGATCTGTACCCCATGGCTTACCCCTGGTAAGTCATCCCCCTCAACAGAATCCAAAATGGTATACCTGTTATTGAGGGGAATGGCCGCAGGGGATCCCCGCACTGTCTGCCTGTTCCCTTTCCATCCCCTGACTGTAACCCATCTACTTTTTTCCTGTACCTGAGGTGTGACTACCTCCCTGTAACTCCTCTCAATCACCCCCTCAGCCTCCCGAATGATCCGAAGTTCATCCAGCTCCAGCTCCAGTTCCCTAACGCAGTTTCCAAGGAGCTGGAGTTGGGTGCACTTCCCACAGATGAAGTCAGCAGGGACACTAGTGGTGACCCTTACCTCTCATATCCTACAGGAGGAGCATGCAACTGCCCTAACGTCCATTGCCATTGTTCTGAATTGTAAAAAACAGACTATTGGAAAAGAAAACACCAGTAACTTACCAAATCGGCGCTCAGACCCTTTTTGGTTAGAGGAGGAGGGTGGGTGGGAGACACTACTTTAGTAGTGTTTCGGGTAAAGCAACCGCCCAAATATATTACCTCACTTAGTCAACCGTCCCGTGTCTGCTCCTGCTCGACGCGCACTCCGCGTCATGAGGTAAGTTTTTAAAAGGAGAAGCTCACCTTCCCAGGCTGCCCTCGCGCCTCCTTCCGGACTCCCGCCGCTGAAACGACTGAAACGACTTTGCTCAGGACAATCATTCTTGCTCCACATAATAAGATGCCATCCTCTACTGGTCTCTTCAGGTCCAAAAAGGTTTCAATTCTGGTTGTGACAGCCCGGTAGTTTCCTCCATCGCCACCAGCTGTTTCAGTTTTGCCAGAGCTGGATCTTTCTGCGTCCAAAGTCTAATATTGTCAGCTGTGACTGGAAACTTAAAACCATTACGGACTATCCCAGTGGCGGTATTGCCGGCAGTGTATGTGCCAGTGGAAGGCAATTCGATACATCCACATTTGCTACTTGGCCACCCAGACGATGTTCCAACTCATAACTAAACGCACATAGTATTCAAGTCCACTGCTGAATTTGGCCTGAAGCCATGGGAGGTACTGCCTTATCCTCTTTAAATCGATCTAGCAGGGGTTTATGGTCTGTTGTTATTACAAATTTTTGTCCATAAAGGTAATGGTGGAATCTGCTGACTCCAAATATGACTGCCAAACCTTCCTTCTGTATCTGAGCATATTTATGCTCTGCATTAGAAAAAGCCTTGAATGCATATGCTGTTGGCCGTTCCTCTCCCTTGGGCCATCTATGAACTAATACTAGCCCAAAGCCATAGAGAGAGGCATCGCATGTCAATACCAGAATTTGCTTGGGTGCGCCAGCACCTTAGAGCATGATAGCTGTTTCTTCACTTCCCTGAAAGCTATGTTTTGGCTACACGACCATTTCCAAGGCTGGCCATTTTTAAAGATTTCATGCAAAGGTGCCAGGTTATGTAAAAGCTTTCCATAATGATTCACCAGCCCAAGGAAAGACATAAACTCCAATACAAACATGAGAGCTGGGGCACCTTTGATCACCCACATTATCTACCAACAGATGTAACCCCGTCTTGTCGACTCTGTAGCCAAGTAGGTCACTTAGGGGCCTGGAACACACATTTTTCCCTCCTAAGGCATACGCCCGCCTGGGAAAAATGCCCAAGGACTATGCCCAAGATCTCTAAGTGTTTCTTATTGGTCTTCCCTGTTATTAGCATCTCATCTAGATAAATGGTGACCTGGAGCAGATCTTGTAAAATGTTCTCCATCCTCTGCTGAAAAACAGGCTGAAGGTACCCCAAATGGCAGTCTACTTTATTAGTGCAAAGCCTTATGGGTATTAATTGCTGCATACTGTCTTGGATCACAGAGTGTATCTGTGCAGTTATTTTCAGATTCAGTTAAATGTCATTAAGACAAGGCTTGTCAACAGAAATGTGCTTAAACATGAACATTTATTGAGTAATAATAAAAGATGAAAAAGAAAGGAACATTTATTAAGTAAACAAAAAGAGACGAAAGAAACAATAAGCCCCACGCCCTTCTGCACGCGGGGGACCGCTCGATCGATGACTAATCTAGAGGCTGAGGTTGTTCCTGACACCGTTCACGATCCCGGTCTGAGGTGAAGTCCAGCGGCTTGGAATGAAACTCTCTCTCTTATATGGCATAGCAAACAGCCAGGCGCAGAAAAGCAACTACAGAAAAACACGTTGATTGTGCCAGCTTCGGCATGTACAGGAATATTCACAGGACTCATTCAAGGTCATGTAGCTTGTCAAGTATCATCATTAACTTTCCCAGCCCGTTTTTCCATCCTATACAATCTATTTGCTCATGTAGCTGTCGAATACCATTGTTAACTTTCAGCCCTTCGACCCATTATATACACATACTTCTAGGAATCCTCATCTAACCGCAATTGCAGGTACACATGGCTCATGTCCAGCTTCATGAAGGACAGTGCACCTGCAGGCTTGGAAAATAAATCCTCCATTCAAGGGACTGGGTATTTATCCAGCTGTGTAACGTGGTTTACCGTTTGTTTAAAATCCCCACAAAGGTGAACCAACTCATTGGGCTTCATAATTGGTAGCACAATTGCTGCCCATTCTGCAAACTGGACTGGTATGATGATTCCTTTACTTTCCAACCTTCTGATTTCTGACTCAACTTTTGTCCATAAGGCAAATGGCACTGGTTGGGCTTTGCAGAATTATGGAATTGCTTCCTCACCAACATGGGGAAGCATAGTGGCTCAGTGGTTAGTACTGCTACCTCACAGTGCTAGGGACCTGGGTTCAATTCCAGCCTCAGGTGACTATCTGAGTGGAGTTTGCACATTCTCCCTGCATCTGCATGGGTTTCCTTTGGGTGCTCTGGTTTCCTTCCACAATCCAAAGATGTACAGGATAAGTGGATTGGCCATGCTACATTGCCCACAGTGTCCAGGGAGCTGTAGGTTAAGTGGATTAGCCATGGGGAAATAGAGGGTTACAATGATAGGTTGGGGGGGTGAGTCTGATAACTCTTCAGAGAGTTGGTGTGGACTTGTTGAGCCAAATGGCCTATGTCCATACTGTAGGGGATTTTATGTAAGTGGCCTTGGCCCCTTTGATAGTCCCTGGACCTTCCTGAAAAACTTCCAGATATTTAATTAGGACTTCACTCAGGTAGCCATTTTCTATCAAGAAATATTGAGCCAATCAGGGTAAATCTTTCTCAACTAATTCTGCCCTATCAAGCTCAGGTCTGAGCCTTTTACTGCAATCAGCGGCAACTGAATCAGCTGATTCTCATAAGAGACCAGAACCAAAGCTGTACCCTTAATCTGTAAAGGCTCCCCACTACAAGTTCTCAGTGTAGCTGAGCTCTTGCACAAACTTAGGGGTTGGAGTTGAGAGCAAATTTTGTTAAAGTCTGGTTCTGCAATCACTGAAATGGCTGTGCTAGTATCAACCTCCGTCAGAACTGGGTGACCATTTAACCAGATGTTTATTTTGATTGGTTCTGATTTAGAGCACGGCGGCTCAGTGGTTAGCACTGCCGCCTCACAGCACCTGGGACCCAGGTTCGATTCCAACCTCGGGTGACTGTCTGTGTGGAGACTGCACATTCTCCCAGTGTCTGCGTGGGTTTCCTCTGGTGCTCTGGCTTTCCCCCACAGTCCAAAGATGTGCAGGCTAAGTGGATTGGCCATGCTAAATTGACCATAGTGTTCAGGGATGTGTAGATCAGGTGGGCTATAGGGGGATGGGCCTGGGTGGGATGCTGTGAGGGTCAGTGTGGACTTGTTGGGCCAAAGGGCCTGTTTCCACACTTAGGGATTCTATATAAAAAAAGCAGTTTAACATCCAGATGTAGGTGGATTTTCCAGGGTGTGCACTGTCCTGAATACCGGCCTCTGAGTTCTCTTACTCAATTTAGGTCTAGTGGGATTCTTCTGCTGTCTCAAGTCTGCACACTGGCTTGCCAGCCCAGATCCTGAAAAAGATTTTAACCATTTGGCTGAGGCTTGGCTTTGTTTTGGAGTTTTGCTGTGGGCTGACCTAGAGTCCCTCTGTTCAGGATATGTCCTTTGTGAGGCTATGCATTGCCTGTACTCAAGTGGTGTTCCCCAAGCTCAGTCAGCCTGGTGAGGGTGTCCACTTCCATCAGAATACCCTGTAACTCACATGCTCCACTTGCTGCATTTTCTAATGACAAAGCCAGTTGTAGTGCCTGTTTGAAGTCCAGTTTGGCTTCGGGTAGTAGGTGCTTTTGCATGGTTACATCATTAATCCCACATAGCAAACGGTCACTCAGCATCTCATGAAAGATTAAACCGAAGTCACATGTCTCTGCCAGTCGTCTTAACCTAGGAAAAAAGTAATGCATTCTTTCCACATACTGGGCCCAGTCTCCGACAGCAGGATCAAACAAGTCAAGCTTCCCAAATAGCCACATGATGTCAGAAATGCTTATCACAACTCAAAGGCGACTGTTGCAAGTGAATTTCTTCAGGAGTGTCCTGTTCTCTTGTTGCCTGTAACGGAAGGGGAATTGCTGAAACCCTCTCATTATTAATCGAGAGAGATAGAGAGAGAGAGAGGGGCAGAGCTGAGTGTTCTTAACCTGAGCAAATGGTGGTTAGCTCTAGAGTCTCTGTCCAACTGCCCCCTTCTTCGTACCCGTGATGAAATAACAATATTTCTTATGTAGAATTGATTCGTTGTTGTCAACACCATCAAATTTAAATTTAATAGGTTTTTAGTATCTAAGGGCTTGGTTTAAATTGATTGGCTAAATTTGAAAACTGTTGTCTCAGTTAAAAAAATGCTGCTTGGCTGTTCGATGCAAAATGTTTCCATTTGGGCACTCTCTGTGTGCACCTGCACTTTCAGCTGCTGGTCAGACATTCATTTTAACTCTAAGCGCTGAAAAAACACCATCTTTTAAAGGGGCAATGCATTGTTTACCCCCATTTTACAATTTTACACACACCAACTTTGCAACGTTTCTCCCATCGCCACTGAAATAACTCCACAGAGGCTGGTATCCTTCATCAGATCACCCTTTATTTACACGTAGAGTGTCACTGGCACTGATCCAGTTTCCTCAGAGCCAGCTCTCAGAGTGAACAGAAGCACTGGCACTCCTATTTATATCTGCCAGCCAGGGCTCCCTGATTGGACCAGATTAACATCCCCAATCAGGGAACTCATATTGTATGAGGTACACCTTGCTGACATCATTACAATTTTCGCCCCTGTTTTAGTGTAATCTGGAAATTTGGCTATAGTGCCTTCTACCCCTATATCCAAGTCATTAATATACATAGGGCCTGAGGACTAAACCCCACAGCTTCCCAATAGTTATATCTTGCCAACCAGAAAAAGACCCATTTATTCCAACTCTCTGCTTTCCGTATTACCCCAACCCCATTTGATCTTACCTTGTATATTAACCTTTTGTGCCGCATCTCATCAAATACTTTCTGGAAGTACAGATATACTACATCTACAGGATCTCCATTATCCATTTTGCTAGTTACATCATCAAAGAACTCTAGCAAATTAGTCAAACATGACTGACCATTCATAAAGCCATGCTGACTCTGGTGGATTGCGTTTTGACTTTCCTAGTGTCCTAACACTTCTTTATAATGGATTCTAACAATTTCTCAATGACATACGTTAAAGCAATTGGTCTATAGTTTCCTATTATCTACTTCTCTCCCTTTTAGAATAAGGGTGTTATATTAGCATTTTTTTCAATCCACTGGAACTTTTTCCACATCTAGGGAAGTTTGGAATATTATAACCAATGGATCCACTGTCTCTACTGCCACTTCCTTTAAGACCTCAGGATGTAGCCCATCACGTCCTGGGAATATGTCTCCCTTCAATCCCAAAAGTTGGCTCAGTACTTTTTCCCTCATGGTGATGATTGATTTAAGGTTCTCCCTTTCTATAACCTCTGCATTATCTGTTAGTATTGGTATGGTACTAGTGTTTCCCCACTGTGTAAAGTGAAACGAAATATTGATTTAGAGTCTCCACCATTTCTGAGTTCCCCACTATTAACTCTCCAATCTCATCCTCCAAGAGATCAACATTCACTTTTGCTACTTTCTTCCCCTTTTATACTTATAGAAGCTTTTACTATCCATTTTTATATTTTATGCTAATTTTTTTAGCGTGAGGAAATGGTGATATATTTCCAAGTCAGGATTACGAGTGGCTTGGATGAGATCTTGCAGGTGGTGTCATTCCCATCCACTGCCCTGATTCTTTTCGATCACAGAATCCCTACAGTGTGAAAGCAGGCCATTCAGCTGATCGAGTCCACGCTAACTCTCCAAAGAGCATCACAGCCAGACCCAGCCCCCAACCCTATCCCTATAACCCCACATATCCCATGGCCAATCCAGCCAACTTGCACATCTTTGGACTGTGGGAGGAAACCAGAACACTCGGAGAAAACCCACGCAGACACAGGGAGAATGTACAAATGCCATACAAATCTTTGCCTGAGAGTCCCTGGCACTGTGGCGCACCAGTGCTAACCACTGAGCCACCGCGCTGCCCCTGGATGGTTGTGGTCCTGGGTTTGGAAGGTGCTGTCTAAGGAATTTTAAATTTCTGCAGTGCATCTTGCAGCTAGCACAGACCATTTCTACTGAGCATCGATGGTGGAAGGAGTGGATGTTTGTGGATGTGGTGCCAATCAAGTGGGCTGGTTTGATCCAAAATGGCTTCAAGCTTCTTGAGTGTTGTTGGCTGTTACTTGTTACAAGTTATTTGCTGCAGGATTTCTAGCCTCTGACTTGCTTTTGTAGCCACCGTATTGAAATGACTAGCCTGTTCAGTTTCTAGTCAATGGTAACTCCCAGGATGTTAACAGTGGGGCATTCAGTGATGATAATGCCACTGAATTTAAATCATGGCTGGATTCAATCTGAATGGAATTGTTCATTGCCTTGCATTTGAATGGCACAAATGTTACTTGTCACTTTACAGACCAAGCCTGGATAGCATCTAGGTATTGTTGCATTTGGATATAACTTGCTTCAGTATTGATGACGCACGGATGGTGCTGAACATTGTGCAATCATTGGTGAACATCCCCACTTCTGACCTTATGAAAGGTGATTGATGAAGCAGCTGAAGATGAAGGACACTAACTTGATTTGATTTGATTTCTTATTGTCACATGTACCTAGGTACAGTGAAAAATTGTGCTTTGCTTGCAGTACAGGCAGATCATACCATACAAAGTGCACTAGGGTAATAAAACAGGGCAAAGAATACAATGTTACGGCTACAGAGAAGGTGCACAAAGAGCGAGATCAACATTAAATTTAAAATTGAGAGGTCCATTCAGAAGTCTGATAACAGTGGGGAAGAAGCGTTCTTGAATCTATTCATACGTGTATACAAACATTCTTATCTTCTGCCCCACAGAAAAGGGTGGAAGAAAATATAGCCATGGTAGGAGGCGTTTTTGATTATGTTGGTTGTTTTCCAGAGGCAGCAGGAAATGTAGACAGAGTCAATGAATGGAAGGCTGGTTTGCGTGATGGACTGCGCTGTGTTCATGACTCTCTGTAGTTTCTTGCGGCCTTGGGAAAAGCAGGTACCAAACCACACAGTGTTGCATCCAGATAGAATGCTTTCTATGGTGCAACTATAAGAGTCCTTGTGGACATGCTGAATTTCTGTAGCATCCTGAGGAAGTAGAGACGTTGTTGTGCTTTCTTGACTACTGCGTCGACTTGGGTGGACCAGAACAGATTGTCGGTGATCATCACTCCCAGGAACTTGACACTCTCAACTATCTCCACCTCAGTACCACTGATGTAGGGCGGGTCCTCACTCCGCTTCCTGAAGTCAATGACCAGCTCTTTTGTTTTGTTGACATTGATGGAGAGATTGTTGTCTTTACACCATGCCGCTAAGCACTCAATCTCTTTCCTGTATTCTGGCTCATCATTGTTTGCGATCCGCCCTATGATGGTGGTGTTGTCAGTGAACTTGTAAACAGAGTTAGAGCTGAATTTGGCTATACAGTGAGCGCATAATGAGTACAGTAGGAGGCTGAGTATGAAGCCTTGTGGAGGGCTAGTACTGAGGATTATGGTGAAGGATGTGCTGTCACCTATTCTTATTGATTGTGGTCTATGGGTCAGAAACCTGAAGATCCAGTTACACAGCGGAGTGCCGAGACCTAGGTCTCGGAGTTTAGAGATGAGTTTGTTTGGAATTATGGTGTTGAAGGCGGAACTGTAATCAATAAACAGAAGCCTGACATAGGTATCCTGTTATCCAGACGTTCCTTGGGATGAGTGTAGGGCCAGGGAGATGGCATCTGCTGTGGACCTGTTGCGCTGGTAGGCGAATTGCAAAGGGTCAAGGCAATTTGGTGGGTTGGAGTTCATGCGAGCCATGACTAACCTCTCGAAGCACTTGATAACTATGAAAGTCAGAGTCACCAGGCAGTAGTCATTGAGACATGCTGCTTGATTTTAGTTTGGCACCAAGATGACAGTGGTCTTCTTGAAGCAGGTACGGACTTCAGATCATAGTAAGGAAGAGGTTAAAGATGTCTGCAAATACTCCCATCAGCTGGTCTGCACAGGATCTGAGTGCATTGCCAGGGACTCCATCCAGACCGGTTGCTTTCCGCGGGTCCACTCTCAAGAAGGTCAGTCTAACATCTGCAGCAGTGACTGCGGGTACAGGTGCATCCGAGGCTGTTGGGACAGGTGACATTATTTCGTTGACCTTCTTTTCAAAGTGAGTATAGAATGCATTGGGCTCATTGGATAAGGGTATACTGTTGCCCACTATTCTGTTTGACTTCGCTTTCTAGTGTAAGCCTTGCCACAAGCGATGTGTGTGTGTGTGTTTGGTCTGGGTCTCCAGGTTAGTTTGGTATTGCCCCTTGCCGTCTCTGATGGCCTTATGAAGATTGTACAGATTTCCTGTAAATGTCAGGGTTGCCCGACTTGTATGCCTCAGAACTGCACTTCAGTAGGGGGTGTATCTCATGGTTCATACATGGTTTCCGGTTGGGGAGCATTCAGATTAACTTCTTTGGCAACCTGAGGCTCCAGATATGTTCTGAAGCTGACATGGTTGACCTCCAATGATCATAACCGTCTTCCTTTGTGCTAGGTATGACTTCAAACAACTGAGAAATTTCCCTCTGATTCCCATTGACTCAAGTCTTGCTAAAGCTTCTTGAAGCCAAATTTGGTCAAAAGTAACCTTGATGACAAGGCCTGTCACTCTCACCTCTGGAATCCGGCTCTTTTGTCCATGTTTGAACCAAGGCTGTAATGAGGTCAGGAACTGAGTGGCCCTGGTGGAACCCAAACTGGGTGTCACTGAGCAGGTTATTGCTGAGCAGGTGCTGCTTGATAGCACTGTTACTGACACCTTCCATCACTTTATTGATGATTGAGAGTAGACAGATGGGGCGGTAATTGGCCAGGTTGGATTTATCCTACTTTTTGAATATGGCACACACCCGGACAATGTTCCATGTTATATTGGGTAGATGCCAGTGTTGAAGCTGAACTGGAACAGCTTGGCTAGGGGAGAGGCAAGTTCTGGAACACAAGTCTTCAGTAATATTGCCAAAACGATTTCAGAGCCCACAGGCTTTGCACTATCCAGTGTCTCTAACTGTTTCTTGATATCATGTGGACTGAATCGAATTGGCTGAAGACTGCTATCTGTGATGCTGGGGGCCACTGGAGAGTACAAGATGGATCTCCACTTGGCACTTCTGGCTGAAGATTGCTGCGAATGCTTCAGCCTTGCCTCTTATGCTGATGTGCTTGGCTGCCCCATCATTAAGGATGGGGATATTTGTGGAGTCTCATCCTCTGGGGAGTTGTTTAATTGTCCACCACCATTCATGATTGGATGTGGAAGGATTGCTGAGCTTAGGTAAGATCTGTGGCGTGCAATTACTTAGACCTGCTTATCATTGATTTTTATGCTGTTAGGCACAAAAGCAGTTTTGTTCGGTAGCTTCACCATGTTGACACTTCATTTTTAGGTATGCCTGGTGCTGCTCCTGACATGCCCTCCTTCACCTTTCGTTGAAGTAGAGTTGATTCCCCTGGCTTGATTTTCATGGTAGATTGGGGAATAAACTGGGCCATGAGGTTGCAGATTGTGTTGGAGTATGGTTATGCTGCTGATGGCCCACAGAGCCTCATGGATGCTCAGTCTTGCATTGCTGGATCTATTAAAAATTTATGCCAATTTACACAGTGTTAGTGCTCCAGACCATCGTAGAAGCTATTCTGAATGTGAGGGTGGGACTTCATGTTCAAGGGACTGTGTAATGGTCATTGATACTATTACAGAAAGATGCTTCTGTTACAGGCAGTTTAGTGAGGATGAGGGCAAATATATTTTTCCCCCTTCTTGTTGGTTCCGTTTCCATCTGTTGCAACCCCAGTCCAGCAGTTATATCATTTAGGACACAACCAGCTTGATCTGGTGCTGAAGTTGGGTGGAGTATCAGGACAGTATGTGGGAGGCAAAAACAGAAATTGTTCGAAAAGCTGAGCAGGTCTGGCAGCATCTGTGGAGAGAAATGAGTTAACGTTTCAGTTCGAGTAACCCTTCTTCAGTATGTGGGGATATTGCTGGGTTTGGGTATTGACTGTGTTTGATTAGATCTGGTATCAGTTCTGGTTGAGGGATGGCTGGTACTGGGTTGGGCAGGTTAGGCAGGTGTCATTTAATAGTTAGCCCAGAATGAGGGCATTGGGCTCTCCCTAAATGCTGCCAGACCTGCTGAGCCACCTCAAAAAAAATTTTGAGAAAACAAGGTGTAGAGATGGATGATTTTCTGAAGAAGGGTCCAGACTCGAAACGTCAAGTTTTCCTGCTCCTATGATGCTGCTTGACCTGCTGTGTTCATCCAGCCCCATGCTTGTTATCTCGGATCCTCCAGCATCTGCAGTACCTACCATCTCAAAAATTTTTGTTTTTGTTTCTGATTTCCAGCATCTGCAGCTCTTTTCTAATCATTTAACTTTTGTGAGGTAACTATTATGTTTAAGTGAGTCCCGAAGAATTCCCCGACTTCAATGGGCTTTTCCAGAGGGCGACTGCCCATCTGCAATCTGAGTTGCCTAGGTGACGCCGGCGCAATCAGCTACACAAGGAATTCCGCTAGACACGCTACTCCAACGCCGATCTCTTCAGTGCGTAAAGACGGGAACGAGCACGTAGAGCGAAAGGGCGGGACAGACGCGCGCATGCGCGATATAAAACGTCCCGCCCCGTGACTGGGTGATGTTGGGGCAGTTAGTGGCGTGCGCAGTGATGGGGTCGCAGGTTTCAGCTCGAGCTGGCCGGGGCCGCCTGAGGAAAGAGCGGGCTTTGGATGCTGAGAGTAGTGAAGATTTACTGGGCGACGACAGACAGGAGGACATTGCGCGGTTCCCTTATGTGGAGTTCACTGGCAAGGACAGTGTCACCTGTCCGACCTGCCAAGGCACCGGCCGTATCCCGAAAGGTAACAAACCGTTTGTACTTTAACGGGCGACTGAAGTAACTAGCGCTCGCGCTTCCTGAACCCTACTTTTTCAAGGCCTGGGGTATCTGCCTTTTCCACAAGGCAGGTCTGAAACACAAGGCGTTCTGTGGCTGAGCATCTGCAGTTCTTGCTATCGGAGTGACTCGATAGCCGAGCGTAGTTCCTGGAAGGCGAGTTAATGGAATGTGGCAATGTTGCTACTATTGTTTTCGTTCATCTCCGAATGGGTTGGTTGTGCCTCAGTTAGTTGCTATCGGGGCATCAGGGGTTCAGGGCGCCCCCCAAAACCATCTCGGTTGACAGCTCACTGCAGTGGTGAGCGAATGCTTTATCTTTGGACGTCCTGCCTTTTCAATGAGACGTTAAACAGGACTTTGTCCCATTGTTGGGTGGATATGAAACATGCAATAGATCGTTTAATTACTGCAGTTGGGCATTTCTGCAAGCTACCGCCTTTTGCAAGTTGTGACTGCACCTAAATGTACTTTCAGTGTAGTCCTAGTGATGTCATCCCGCATTAGTCTTGACTTTGCATCTCCTCCCTATTTGATTTTTCTCATCGCTGTATTTCAGTTTTATGTAGCCAGGTCTTGACTTGAGTCTGCATGCATGAAGTGCTGTGTTGAAACGTCAACTTTCCTACTCTGCTGCCTGGCCTGCTGTGTTTCCACATTTAATTTCAGATTACTAGAAATCAGTCTGCACATCTGCATTCTTTGTCACTTTTCTGGGTTGCCCCCACCCCACTCTACTCATGTACCTCTGCAGTAACATTGCTAATCTCCTTCCTGCTCAATTCAACATTCATCACTGCTGACCTGATGGTGTCTGCTGATGAATCAGATCTTGTCTCCTGTCTGCATCTCCCTCAGTCCTGGCCACTTGTGGACCAAGCCCTTGCCAATATGTTAATTGTAGATAGTTGCATTAATGTCTCCTGACCATTTTCTTCATCCTGATCACCTTGCTTTGTTTTTATTCAGATTCATGGTTCTCTCTCTTAAACATGTGGTTAAGATTTCTGTACTGTGGCTAATTATCCCTGGTAATTGCAATATCTATTGCACCTTGTTTGCTGTCCTTATCCAAGTGTCTCTGCCCATCTTTTCATTTGTAACATATTGCTGACTAGGCCAGCTCTCCTTGCCCTGGATAAGGTAAATGGGGTTGTCAAGTTCCCAAACATGCCCACATCTTGATGTGCCATCTCATGGCCTTGCAGTCCCATCACACCAGCTGGCTGCCTTAGACTCTACATAATTGCTTTGTTCCCAAACCCTACTGCTCCCTGTATCTGTCTCTAGAAATAAACAACTGTCCTAACTGTTATTTTTACAATCCAGTGATCTAGCCTTCAAGGCTCTGCAAGAACTTTTCCACAGCTACTGACTTTACTCAACTGTACTTATTTCCTTTCATTTTTGCCCTAGTCTAATCAAGTCTTTCAACTTGGTCCACTCTGATCGCTACTCCTTTAAATCCAAGGGTTGTGGGCTTAACCAGTTACCTGCAAATCCTTTTTAAGCCATCTATTGCTAGATTTCTGGAGCACTTACAGGACTGCTGGGTCCTACCTTCATCTGCCAGAACCGCTTGGTATTCCAGCATCACCTTGAATGTGAAGATAATAGTTGTCACAGGGTATGTCACAAACTGTCTCAAACACTCTGTGCAAAGTGTGAGGAGTTTATGGACTTCTCTCCAAGTAAGATTATCTGCCTCTGCTGCCTTCCAATGATCCTCCTGCTAAACTTCCTGTAAAGATACTCCCTGCCCTAGAGTGCTGTCTAGTTTGATTTCCCATGAGACCCACTTCCTGTTCTCTCAACCCCTTTTCTCTTAAACTGTTGAGCTCTTCCTCCTAGTTGTTCTGTTGTCTCTCTGCCTTTAAATCTATCAACACCCAGTTTTGCTGAGGTCAAGGGTTGGCTTTTGTAAACTAAACTACTATTCTCATCTCCAACTGTCCTTTCATCTTAAGTCCTTGAACATGTCTCATCTCAAGTCCATTCTGTTTCCTGGAACTGTATATTTGAATCTCTGAATTAGTATCTGGTCTGACATAATATTAAAGCATTGAGTGCAAATGGCATCCTGTGACAGTGGCAAAAGTAAACCCTCCCTCCTTGACCTGTCTGCAGCTTTTGACACAGTAACTGCATCCTCCTCTGATACCCCTCTTGTCCAGCTAGGTGGGACTGCTCTCTCCTGGTTCTAATCCTCTGCATTGTGATCAGAGAATTACTTGCAATACCCAATTTCTCATCCTCCAGTGCTGCTCACATCGTTGGCAAGCAGTTATGTTTCTAATGTATACTGGTAACACCCATGTTGGGAAGATTGAAGTGGTTTTTAAATCCTTATTTCAAACATCCTTCTCTGGCTACTGTCTGTATTTCTATCCCTAACAACAAAATTGAGCTTAAGCAGGTTGTTCACTGGCTTGATTTACCCTGAAATTGGCTTCCTGTCACGTTCTCTTGATAGATGAAAATGGGCAATAACATCACCTGACTTTTATCCCCTGTCTGCAGTCATCTGCTGAAACACTCATCCTTGTCTTTGTAACATTGTCTCCTGGCTTGTTTTCCCATGTTGCTTCCTCTAGATTTGATGTTATTTAACACTGTATACCTGTATCTTAATTCTGTCCCTATTGCCTTGCTGTTGGTTTTAAAACAAATCACCAAGCTTGGATATAGTTACACCTCTGGGGCATGTGACTTAAACATAAGTCTTCTAATCCAGAGATAAAGATCCTACTGCTGTACCACCACATCCATCACTTATTGTTTGACTCTGGCTAGCAGTCAGTTGATAGTTTTAAAAATTCTCACTCTTGTTTTCAAATCCCTCCATAGCCATATCTATCTAATCTCCTCCCACCTTGATACTTTAGTTTTGGCCTCTTGAGGATCTGATTTGAAATGCTGCATCATTGGTGCCTTTGTCTCACTATATTGCTTTCCTCCTTGATGTTCCTTTTTGACCAAGCTTCTGGTTATGACTTGATGTCTCACTGACTTAATTTCTTTAATTTGTTTTATATTGCTGTTGAGTACCTTTTTATTTGTGTTAAAGGTGCTAATAATAGGGTCTTGTTGTGAAACACTTGGCAACTTTCCCAACCCTTACAAGTGCAATTTTTTCTCAGGCCTACTGTCTGACTTTGTCTGAGACCACATGTCCTTTGGTTTGCTGTTGATCAGGGTGCTTACTTGGTAAATCATCAGGGTGACTGATTCTCACTTGTCAGTTTGCAGCAACTGATAAAGGAAACAAGTTTGGCCTCTCCCTCAAGCATTCTCACTGAAATGGTTCCCAGGTAGCTGAACAAATCGGGCAGAAGGCCTTTGTCATTAGTGGTCACCATTCCATAGAGCAACCAGGCACTCATTGCTGGCCAGCTCTCCTTATGCAAAGTCCCGTGGCTCTAGCTCATCTTCAGCTAGACTTTCCCAGTGCTTGAACCAACATGTGGAAGAATACATCCTTTTTGTAAGGAGAGCTGTAGTTTCCCTCTTTCAAACAATATAAAATGCTTCCACTTGTTGCAAAGTGGCCTGAGAAAGCAGTTTGGTAAAAATTTAGTAGGAGCAGGGGTTTAAGTGAGCAAAAGGTGGATCTTTGCCAAAATGGGTTAGGTAATTAAAAATGTGGAGATGCAGGAATTGGAGTTGTTTAATGAAATGAAGTAGTTAACTTTCACTTAATCTGGTCAATGCTTCAGGCAGTTCAAGAGTTGGGGATTCTAAGTATCTATTGCTTTTAAAGGTCTGGAAAGAATTACAGAAGGCCAATGAGTTGAGTTGCATGTCATTTTACAAGTTTGGTTTTTGGTTCTGTTTTATTCTCTTTTCAGTCTCTGGAAGCCACTTTTCTAAAATGTCTAGAGGTCACTTTGCAGTAGTAATACTTGCTGATGCCACCATACTGAAATGCATTGTTTCTTGGAACATGTGACCAGTGAATTGACATTGAAACCGAGATTTTTGTTCAACGCAACTACTTTGGACTTGACCAGACTAGTGTTGTTGTGTTTGAAGAGCAGATGCTACCAGCAGTCACCTTCAAAAGGAAGATAACTTTTTTAGAACAGAAGTGGAGAATTGTGATGGCTTCAGCTTAATGCATTTTTAAAAATCCCCTCAGTTCCCTCTTTCCAGTCTGCCCCCACTTCCCTCGGCCAACTTGGGCCTTAGCAGGGTTTGGATTGGAGCACCAGTAGTTTGTACTGATCGCTGGCAGGAACTGTCAATGACCACCTTCCCCCTCTATCACCAAAGTACTCATACCGATTCTGCTGCAGTCACATCTTCCAGCACACTTCCATTGCTGACCCTGTGCTCTTATAATCAATGTATGATTAAAAACCCACCAAGGCATTTTATAAGCAGAGTTCATTTAGCCCATGGAGCAGTTGTAGCAATGCAATCTCCTGGCATTCTCCAGGTGAATGTGTGGAATTGTCAACTCAATTGGGAAGTGTGCTGATAATTGAGCCCCACTGTTCTACAAGGCAAAGTTAACCCAACTAAAGCACCAAGATGACAAATTGGCCTGACAGCTGTTCAGGACAAATGACAAAACCTGTTAAGTAGTAACTTAACAAGAAAATAACTCTCCTTGTAAGCAAACTTATCTTTAACAACTAGCAAAATAATTGCTAAGCAACCTGAGCTATACCCTCAAACCCCAAATGCACCAATTTTTGTTCATTAGACCAACAATCAATTTTTTGGCATGGATGAGAAAAATAGACATTAGGGGTGGGGAAACAATTCTGTAGGTTAAGAATCTAGACTTTTCTTTCCCGAGGGAATGGGATGAGGAGCTTCTCACTGCTGTCTTTGGTCTTTTAAGCATTCTGCAGGCAAACTTCAGTTCAGTAGCTGCTTGGGTGAAAGACAAGGTAAATTGCCGCAGTCCTTTTCAGGACTGTAGTGCTGCCATTTGAAGTGATGGTGAGTTTAACCTAGGGGTCTTCATTCTTCAGGCAAGGAGCAAAGTTAAGATGGAACCTTTGTAGACTTCACCTGGTATGGAAAATGAACTTGTACTGTGTGTCACTCTGCATTACAAGCCATTTGTCCAGCCAACCACTTCACTCTACTTGTGTAAACAGCATCCTCAGTAACTAGAGGGAGGTTTGTGACCAGCTTCTCAACTGGTTGCATGATGAGACTGTGCCCAGTGGGGTTACTGGGTGAGTAGGTGATGGGATCAGATGAGCGTTACCAGGATATGGTGCTGAGCCTCACCATTCTGCACACTTCAGTAACTGTTTGCATGAATTGAGAGCTGTAGGATCTAGTTATCCAATAGATGAAGGTGCAGCAACAAGAGCAGGAGGATACAAGGGGAACTGATCATGGTTGGTGTTTCCTGTTTTTAAACTTTCTTTATTGCCTGTGCCTAATTTGCCTCTGAGCTGAGTGGCCTTCTCTGCCATTTTGGTGCAGTTAGTCAGCCACATTACTGTGGGTCTAGTGTTGCATGTAGGCAAGACCAAATAGTGTTTTTCCCTGGAGAACACTAGTGAGCCACATGGGTTTTCAAAAATAGTCACTAATGTGAATTTATTTCACTAGTGCTCATGACCCCAGAGCACTAGCTTGGGTCTTGGGACTCCAGGTCATGATAGTACAACCACACCAAGCCCTACCAATATAAAACTGGCAAATAGAAATCCAATGCAGGGAAGTTCAAGAACCAGAACTCTTGCAACACAGAAAGAGGCCCTTTGGCCCATTGTGTCCCTGCTGGTTGTCAGGATTATTGTTCACCCAGTGCCCCTTCCTTGCCTTCTCCCCATAACCCTGTTTTTAAGATAATCTGATTCCTTTATTTTTTGAGCCTGCCTCCGCCTTGTGCTCAGACAGTATATTTCAGACCTGATCTGAAGTTTCTCCTTGTCAGCATTCTTCTAGCCAACAGTCTGAAGTCTATGCCTTCAGGTTCTTGATCCTGCTAGTAGGAACAATTTTTCTCAACTCTCCAGACCACTCAGATTTTGAACACCTCAATCAAATCTCCTTTCAGCCTGCTCTTCAAGGCACAGTCCCAGCGTCTGCAATCTCTAACCTCTGGTTCCTCACCCTGGAGCCATTCTCTTGAATCTCTTCTGCATCCTTCGCGGTGTGGAGCCGAGAACTAAACGCCACTTCACTGTATCAAACCCACATTCAGTACATATTCATCACTTCCTAACACTTGCACTCCCTGTCCATATTGATAAAGCCCAGGATGCTGATGCCTTAACCCTGCTGTCAAACTATCCTGCCACCTTCACTTGTGTGCACACCAGGTTTTCCTGCTTCTGCACCCTGTTTAGAATTGATGCTTCATTTATACTGTTTTGCTGCATTCCTGACAAAAGCTCATTTCACCTGTCTGTCCTCTTCTTTGAAGTGCTGCACTATCCTCCTTGCCTTTCAAAGTACTTGCCTATAGAATAAATTGTTTTCCCCCTCTTAGCTGCCACAATCCTCCTGCATTCTGTTTGCTTCTTGCTCTTACAAACTTTCCCCCTGAAAAGCCTAAATTCAGCCTGATTCTTAGTTGTATTGTCCAGCTGATTTGTCAAGCGTTTCTGTTTCACTTTACCCTCTACCACTTCCATCATTAAGGGAGCTTTGTCCTCCATCCACTTTTTTGAATATGCATTGAATGCCATGAATTCTCTTCAAATGTTTCACTTCTAGTTTTGCCTGTCATCTGATTGCAATGACAAGAAAAATCTTCAGAAAATGGGCAAGGATGGATCTGACCTGATTGCAATGGAATAGAACAAGTGATCAGCAATAAGAGTTTTTCTATAGGCAATAGTCACTTTTTTTCTTCCTCAAGGAAAAAAGTCCAATGAACCTCTGGCTGCATGTAAGCAGACTTTGCATTGTAATGTGGCTTACTGCTTGCTCCTTGTTGATCCTCTTCTTCCACCCCACCCCTCTTGCCCCAACAAAAAAAATCAGACAGCCTGTGGCTAGAAAGTCAATCTGATCAGACTTCAAAGTAACTGCAGGTGGTGTGAGCAGGGTGCAGATTACACAACACTAGGAAGATGACTGCTTATCAGTGGTTGTGTATTTATTTAGTTCAGACAGCAGCTTGTAGGCACAGTCGGCAAAACAGGTGTTTATCCATGTCTTTGACCAAAAGACTGGTAAGGAAGTGCCCAGAAATTGAGTTGCTTATGATCTCTATCACTTCTACAACAAAAAGGTTGAAAATAGAATCTATTAATGCTGCAGTAACTGCATGGCTTAAAATTTGGAATTTTGAATAATGCAGGAGCAGCTTTATCTGGTTAAAGTATTACTGCATGAAATGTGATCTGGAAGATGGCTAACTGCTGATGCACTCTAAGCTGTAGGATTTGGTAAATAAGGGGGTTTTTGCAGTTGATTAGAAATTGTGGCAGAAAATTCTTGATCTTTGCTCACTTGGTGGGGAGGGGGAGAAAGTTGTGAAATCTCAACTGTTGCTAATTGCATCACTTCAAATTTAGTTTGAGAATTTCTTCATGTGCATTGAGCATTTTGTAACACTTTAAATAGGGATCACTTGCTACAGTTATGTTTTTAACTTGGGCAGCTAACCAGTAGATAGTTTACCCAGGTATCCAGTCTTGCACCATAAATTTTTAAAAAATTCACATAAGTGGAAGTAGGCTATTCAGCCCCTTGAGCCTTGGAAGAAATTGCTCCTCTTAAATTGTCATCCCAAAATTGAGACTATGCCCTCTGGTCCTAGGCATCTCCCATGATCCTATAAAGATAGGAGCAGAATTGGGGCATTCAGCCCACTGGATTTGCTTGGTATTCAGTCATGGCTAGTGTTTCTCAACCCTGGTCCCCTGCTGCCTTTAGCAAGGGGATCAAAAGTTAATAAAGAACCCACCTGGGTCTCTAAATAGACTCCTAAATTCCTTTCCCCAGGAAGGCCATGGAGATGAATGAGTTCCACAGATTCACCAATCTCTAGCTGAAGAAATTCCTCCATCTCAGTTCTAAAGAGTCATCTGTTTGCTCTGAGGCTGTGCCTTCAGGTCCTAGTCTCTTGCAGGTGAAAACACTTTCATATCCAGTCTATTCAGTCCTGCATTCTAAGTTTCAATGTGATTTCTCTTCCCCACTGAGTACAGACCCAGAGTTATCAACCATTCCCCAGGATTATTCCTATAAACCACTTGGGAACCCTCCAGTACCAGCACATCTTTCCTGAGATATGGGGCCCAAAACTGCTCTCAATATTCCAAATGTGGTCTGACCAGAGCAGACTCAGCAGTACATCCTTGCTCTTTTCTAGCTGTCTTGGTATGAATGATGTTGTCTTCCTATATGCCAACTGAACCTGTATGTTAACCTGAAGAGCCCTTCAGGATTCTCTGGAGTCCCTTTATGGTTCAGATTTTTAAACAAACAATCAACACCTCCTTAGCAAAGTGGATAACCTCACTCTGCCACACTTTGTATTGTCTGCCACTACTTTGCCCACTCCTAGCCTGACCAAATCTTTCTGCAGCCTCCTAACTCAAAACACCTGTCCCCACACCTATATTGTCATTTGCAAACTTGGTAACAATATATTCAATTCTTTTTGTTCAGATCATTAATGTATAATAAGGGGCAATATCATCTCAGCATTTACCCTGTCAAGCCCCCTAAGAATCCTATGTTTCAATGAGCTCATGTCACTCAAGACTATTCTCCAATGCTGATCACTTTCCACTCTGTTTTTGTCTGTCCAAATGTTCTTTTTTTTTCTCAGCTGCATCTCCTCCAGCTATCGTTTGCTCCTTTGTTTTTCTGTTCTTTCCCTACCCACCCCACCCCACCCCCACCCCCACCCCATTCTGCAGTTAAAAACAAACTTTCCTAGCTACTGAGATGATAGGAGCTGGAGAATCTGAGATAACAAGGTGTAGAGCTGGATGAACACAGGCCAAGCAGGAAGGCTGATGTTTCAGGCCTAGAAGGGTCTAGGTCCGAAACGTCAGCCTTCCTGCTGTGTTCATCCAGCTCTACACTTTTCCTAGCGACTGACAGCTGAGGAAGGGTCACTGAACTCCAAAATATTAACTGATTTTTCTCTCTATGCTGCCATGCCTGAGCTTTCCATCAACTTTTCTTTTCTTTTTTCCAGCCTTGAATAAAGTCAGTGACCAAGCCTGTGCTGTCCTCTGGTGCAGAAATCTCTCAGACTAACGATCCCTCTCCTCATTCCCCCATCTTTAAACGGGGTTCTTGTTTTATTTTTCTGTTTCAAGCTGTCCCTTTTGTTCTAGTCCTTCTGCAAGGAAGTTCCCTGTTAATCATCTCATTCTTCTAAACCCTAATGACTACTGGCTCCACCTACTATTAGTTATAACCCTTCTTGAAGAACAAGACCACAACTCTGTATGCATTCCAGAATTGGTCTGTACCATGGCAATAAAACTTGTATTTTAATCTTGTCTCCCTTGCATTTACCTTCTAATCACTTGCTGTACCTAGATGCAAAATTCTTGTGATTCATGTACTGGGGACACCACCTTCTATACCTCCATTCTGTAATGCACTTTTATGTTTTAGGTCATAAGTCATAGTCATACAGCACAGAAACAGACCCTTTGGTCCAACCAGTCCATGCTGAACAATCCCAAACTAAACCAGTTCTACCTGCCTGCTCCTGGCCCATATTCCTCCAAACCTTTCCTATTCATTTATCTATCCAAATAAATGCTGTAACTCGTACCCACATACTCCACTTCCTCAAGAAGTTCATTCCACATGTGAACTACCCTCTAAAAGATTTGCCTTTTTAATATCTCTGTCTCCTCTCACCTTCAATGTGTCCACTGGATCTTGAAATCCCCTATTCTAGGAGAAAAATAACTACCACTTCTTGCCAAAGGTGACAAGTTCACATGTTTCTATATTGCATGTCACCTTCCAAATGTTTACTCTCTCTTTCTTTAACCGATTCTTTTTTGAGACTGCTGTCCCATTTGTCCAGTCTGGTGGGAAAATTTTCCCTCTTAAGAGAAGGGGGTGCAGTGGTGGGACTGGATTGTTTTGGGGAAAAGTGGTGCTAGGTATTTTTCTTCAATAGAAACATCTACACCACACTTAACTGAACATGTTTTACTAATTCTACAACTTTCTCCTAGAATAAGAAAATTAAACTGTAGGCCCAAAGATAATTTTAAAAACTACAGTTTTTATCTGTGCTTGCTTTTTTCCTCCTCTTCTCTCGTCTGTACAGCCTGTAACCCAACAGAAGAAATTAAGTCCAAATCTATAAGAAACACCCCATTCTGACTAGTTTCTGTTGAGTAATTTTACTGGGTGGTGCTTCCAAGTTTCTGTTGTAGTTGAGAAGATTCTCTGGTTCATAAATTTCTTAATGTTCAGTCCAAACCTCATTTGGCTTGCTGTTATGACCACAGTTGCTTTTTTAATAGCTGACAAGTAAAATCGGGCTTGACAAATTGTGGTGTTTGTGGGGGAATCACTGGCCTAGCAATTCAGAAGCCTCTGCTAACTTCTGGGGACATGGGTTCAAGCCCACCCACAGCAGATGCTAAAATTTGGACTCGGAAGGCTGGAACTAAAGCACTGACCGTGAAACAACTGTCAATGTTTTGGGGGTGGGGGAGAAACTCAGTTTATTCACTACTTCCTCATTTTTGTCAGAAAAGGAAGACCAATCTGTCCTTGCCTGGTCTATGCATGATTCCTCACCATACCAATGTGGCTAACTCTTAAATTGCCTCTGAAATGGCTGACCAGGACAGATCATGAGGCACTTAGGAATAAGCAATAAATGCTGGTCTAGCCAGCAGCATCCAGATCCATAAACAACCTTTT
The DNA here is from genome assembly GCA_024137785.1 of Ginglymostoma cirratum. Lineage (NCBI taxonomy): Eukaryota > Metazoa > Chordata > Chondrichthyes > Orectolobiformes > Ginglymostomatidae > Ginglymostoma > Ginglymostoma cirratum. Next base: position 10,278,465 of record JAHRHZ010000089.1, read on the forward strand.
AAAAAGCCAGAAGCCTCAACAGCTTTATTTGAAATCACAAGCTTTCATAGCACTGCTCCTTCAAGTGAAGGGAAGCATGCAGGCATGGAATTTATAAGCAGATCAAAAGATTTAAATGATGTGAATTGGGTGTTGACAGGCTGAATAAATCTTTGCTCATAGACTTGATTTCTGTAATGTCAACAGCTGAATAGCAAGTCGAGGGTTGACCTATGATCTGATTTAAGGCAGAGATAATTACAAAAAAACTAAAAATAAGATGGTGCTGGAAGAACATGATTGGTTAGGCCCTTGGTGGCAACTGTTTTGAAATTACCTGCTACATTGGTATAAACTCTACAAACCATGGTAGAGAGATCACAAGTCATCAAGGTGATGGTGTCAAAACAGAACAGTATGGGAGGTTTTGGGTACAGAACAGTATGGTGGGGTTACATGTAGCATGACATGAACCAAGATCACAGTGGAGGCTGACCTCCTCCTATGCAGAACTTGGCTATCTGTTTCTGCTTGACAATTCTTCATTGTTGTGTATCTTGAAGGCCGCATTGGATGCTTGCCTAAAGATCATAAGCTGAATGTCTTTGACTGTTGGAATATTCCTGTCTGATTGTTGTGCAGTTCATCTGTTGTAGCATCTACATGGTCTTGCCAATTTTAAAATAAACTCTCACCAGAGAAGAATCCCTCTTTTAACACCTTTTTTAAGCAATAAACAAATAGTTTTGATCTCTATTAGAGACATGGATGCAGAATGATCGGGACTGGGAATAGCAAGGGAAAGAAATTTAGTATTGCCTAAAGACCCTATGTGCCTCCATATAAGACAAAGTATAAGTTGGAAAATGGTGTGTAAGAAGGGCACTATAGTTATCATGGATGGTTTAATCTGCATATTGGTTCCTCAAACAGATGAGGGTAACAAATGGAGTTGCAGAGTGCATCTGGATCACTTCTTGGAACAGTGCACAATCTGAACCACTTACTTCATCTAGGAAACTAGTAAGAAGAATACATGATTGCCACCTAGTTAATGATCCTCTAGTGGACAGTGATTACAAATGGTAGAATTTCAAATTTTGAGGGGGCAACTTGGGTCTCAAACCAGTGTCCTCAATTTTAAATAGAGATTCTTGTCAGGTACAAGAGTTCTGTCCTTATTAAGCAATAGGCTGAAGTGAATGTTAGAGGATGAGCAGTAAGTTCTAAGCAGATATTTCCTAATGCTCAGTAAAACTTTTTATTCAATGAAACAAGATGAACCACAAGTGGTCAAGGAGTGTCCAATCAATTTTCTATTTATTCACTGTTTTAAGTCAATTTGCACTCAAAGTAGAAAGAGGTTTGGGTATATTGAAGAATAACTGAAGGATGTGTGGAGCCCTCAGACGTGACTGGGGTATTGTTGGGGTACAAAAGGCACCTGATTGAAACCACTACTTTGCATTTGTCTTCATGATGGTGGATGCTATAAATATCTAGCATCAGATTCCCAAGGTGCTAATGGGAGGAAAAATCTTAAGTCTTTGTTCCAACAGCTTGATGCAGAAGGTTGTAAACACAGACCAACAGATCAAGATAACAAGGTGTGGGGCTGCATGAACACAGCAGGCTGAGCAGGAAAGCTTGACGTTTCAGGCCTAGACCCTTCATTAGAAAAGTAGGTTACGTGGAACAATCCCTCTTCTGTACCTACACTGACCCTAAACCCCACCTCTTCCTCTGTTAACATTGACTGTATCGGTGCTGCCTCATCCTCCCGTGAGGAGCTCGAACAGTTCAAAAAAATCTTCTGATGAAGGGTCTAGGCCCGGAACGTCAAGCTTTCCTGCTTGGCCTGTGTTCATCCAGCCCCACACCTTGTTATCTCGGATTCTCCAGCATCTGCAGTACCTTTTATCCCCAACAGATTTTAAGAACTGCTTATTCCCTGCTGTCTTCAGATTTGTGGATCTCTACATTAGAGTTGACTCTTTACTGTACCTTCTGTAGCTATAACACTGTTCTGCATGCCATTCTAATACCCTGATGTATGGTATGATTTTGGTTGGTTAGCATACAACAATACTTTTCACATCTTGGTGCATAAATCCAGTCAATCAAGGGACAAAATAATTAAGGTAACTGAAAGTGGACAAGTTGCCAGGACCTGATGACTCCCATCCAAGGATTTAAGTGGCTGCAGAGATAGTGGAGGTGCTAACTCAACGAATTGCAGCATCTTGTGGGGTTCAGATACCAGGGAACATGCAAACTCCAGTCACCCAAGGTTAGAATTGAACCCAAGTCCCTGGTGCTGAGACAACAGTGCTAAAAGCTGCCACCATGCTGCCCCAGAAAAGCTTCTAGGGGTTTTTGACTCGCTAGGTCAAAAATGTTTTTGACCACATCTTGTGTTTCCTGCACCTCTGCCCTCACATCCTGCCTGCTTCCCCCCAAAAAAAAATCCTCTGGTCCCCCTCATCACCCCACCAACCTCCATATTCAACATATCATTTGCCACCACAATCCAACCCCACAACCAAAGATATATTTCCCTCCCTGCCTTTTTTTGTAAGGACCATGCTCAACTCCCTCGTCTGCTCCATGCCCCCCACCCTCACCCTCACCTCTATCCAAGGCACTAAACAAACCTTTCTCCTCAGATGCCCACGTGCATGTCTGGCAATGTGATCTATTGCATCTGCTGCTCCTGATGTGGCCGCCTCTATATCGGTGAGACCAAGTGGAGGCTTGGAGACTGCTTTGTAGAGCACCTGTGCCCTGGTTGTGACAAACAACACTACTTTCTGGTCACAAACCATTTCAACTCCCCCTCCTACTCCCTGGGCAATATGTGACACTGGAGGAGGCCCAGGATGGACAACGACACCACCCAGAAACTGGAGGAGCAGCACCTCCTATTCCACCTCAGAAGCCTATGGCTGAAACGTGGATTTTTGCCAGTTTCAAAATCTCCCCACCCTGGCCTCATCTCCTCCACCTTGACCTGACACAACCTGTCCATCTTCTCTCCCACCTATCTACTTCTCCCATCCCCCCACCACTGCCTACCTGCACTCACCTATCACCATCCCTCCTCTATTTATTTGAGCTTCTTGCCCCCCCCCCCCCCCACTTGAGGAAATTAAGCCAGTTTGCCCACATCTGTAATAGGAAAATTGCTTAAGTCTATTGAAGAAATTGCAGGGCATTTTAAAGCTTAATGCAGTAGTGTGCTCTTGTGAAAGGGAAATCATGTTTGACAAATTTACTAAATGTCATTGAAGATGCAACAAGCAGTTGGTAAAGTGGAACTGTTCATTCTAGCATATTCAGATTTTCAGAAGGCTTTCAATAAGTACCAAAGTTATTGCACAAGCTGGGTGTTCACAGGATTAATGATATTTAGTGGGCACTGGGGGCTATGCAAAATCTGAATTAAGTCTTTACCAACCTGAAAGACTAGTCTCACTGTTAATAATATTGTGCAGCACAGGGTGTGATGTAGTGAACTTGCTGATGACCCAAGAAATGGATTGGAGGACATGTGGTGAGAATATGAATTGTTTGAGTGAGCAAACAATGCAGATGGAGTTTAATGTAGGAAAGGTGAGGTGGTGCATCTTTAGAAGATTCAACATAGTCTCTTAAAATAGCAAGAGATCCCTGAAAAGTGCAGAAGTCTGCTATTCTGCATGAAATGAGGCTGGTGTAGGTGCAGCAAATAACAGACAAGTGCAAATTTGGCCTTCATTTCTAGGGTCTTGGAATTTAAAAATAACCAGGCCTTGTTAAAACTGGATAGGTGCTTAGTCAAACTGCACCTGAATCACTACAGTTTTGATTCATGTCTGTTAAAGAATGTATTAGCATTGGAGGCAGTTACAGATTCATTAGGCAGGTGACTTTTCAAAGACAAACTTGGCTTTTTATTGCACACAGACCCATGTTAGGGGGAGGGGTGGCATGGAGAATCTTTAATCTCCACCCTGATCCATTCCTCTCCCCACATGTCTCTGACAGAAGAGCAAGTGTCCAAAACAAACACTAAACTGGTCAGTAGAAGCCAGGAAAGTGAAGGGATGTTGTAGAATGAGGGCCCAAGGTGTCAGCAACAGCCATTGTTTTGATATGCACTGTTCCTCTGGTACATGATATCGCAGGCTCTTGCTACAAGCTTCCATCTATGGAAGCATGTCCAAAGCTGTAACAATGCTAACGGGGGCTACACAGACATAAAACAACCAGATGTGAAGTGAAGTCAGCAATGTTTACACTCTTCCCTTCCAGAATAACACTGCATTGTTACTTGTCTCCCAAGTGCCCCCAGGTTCTCTTTCTCTTCCCCAGCCACATCTGTTGCTCCTGGTTCTCCAGCTGGGCTGGGAGACTGTTCAGCAATGGAACTTGACCCTGGAGGTTTGGCCTTGTGACCCCACAGAGCACTTGGCATGTATGGGCCATTGAGATAAAGGTTATCTTTGGGCAGGTGGAACCTCATCAATATGAACTTCTAAATGGTTGGGTGGGGTGGATGGAAGGCTTGGTCAACACTGGAGTGTCCTGAGAAGACTGAAGAGGTTGTGTAATTCTTCCCCCTGGCTGGGTATCTCCTAGCACCACCCCCTGATGAAGGTTGCCTGGTTCCCTGTCCCTCTGTCATGCTGTTTTGTCCTTCAGCCTTTGTGCTGACCCTGAGGTGCTACATCTTGATGTTTGTGGCTATGCCAGCCTGTCCATACAGGTGGACAGATCATGTGGTGCAGTTTGTGGGCCCTGAGGGTCAGTGTCCACATTTGTGCCTGCTGCTCCTGCTCCACCCCTTGTGTAGACAAAGTACCTGATTGTTGACACACGGGGACCTCTCCTGCATGGCTAAACACTCTAGGTCTCTAGCACTCCTGGCTGTTTGTTCCTCAGTCAGCTGTAGAGTGGTTTAGGTGATAGGGTCACCAGATTGTGTCCCCACACTGCTCCTGGTGAAGGGGCATGCTTCTTCTCTCCTCTTCCCCTCTCTCTCCCCTTCTCCCTCCTCATCTTCCCCCCCCACCCCACCTTTAGTACACATTCTCTGGAGCTAGAGGGTGTTGTCTAGAGGACTGGATGCTACTCTGGAGGTGGTAGATGTGCTGGTGACAAAGGCAAGACACTAGAGCATCCTGGCCAGTGGTTAGCAGTGATGTGTAATGACTAAACCACCACCACCCCTTTCCCGCCCCCCCCCCCCCCCCCCCAAAAAAAAACTCTGGCATTGAGTTGTAGTGGGATTTACTCCCTTGTTAGGGTAAGGATGTCTTGGCATCTCCATTTGGAGTGGTCCTCGTCTTCTGCAAGGACCAGCATTTTAATTTCCTCTTCTAGCTGCACAGGCCCTTCAAGGTCCATGTGTGGCAGAGACCTTTTAATGCAGTGATAAGTTTGTCAACTACTGTCACAACCTTGGAGCAGCTGTTTGTGCTAGCACATCTTGGGCATGTTGCTGTCTGCCTGAGAATCACCACCCCATCTTCCTCTGACATGTTCTGTGAACATCCTTACCTAAAGTAGGGCAGCTTTGGAATGCCAGTGTCTAGGTACATAGTGGCCATTAAAGATGGCAAGGCCTCCAAGATGTTTGTATTCAGATATCTGGGTGGTGTTCTGAATTGGTGTGGCACATGGGGCTGGAATCTGATGTGACATGGCATGGGGCCAGGATAGGTAGTTAATAAAGCAAGTTTTAGAAGAGGCAACAAGAGTACAAGAAATGGATTGATCATGGGAATCTTCTCAACCACTTTAGACCCTTTCTTTTCACTGACTTTCACCATTTCCCATCCCAGTTTGAGGATAAAGGCCCCCATTACAACTACTGTGTAAGCTTGCACCTCTAATATCCTTGTAAACTTGATTCTCTAGGCCAGCTAATGGGAAAGATAAACCTATTGATCTGTACACTTCTTGGGCTGAATTTTTGGTACTAATAATTGAAACTGCATCTGTATCATTGACAGCAATATCTAGATCCTGCAGATCTGTGGTATGACCACATGGGATTACTATTCAAAAACAAAGTTGCTGGAAAAACTCAGCAGGTCTAGCAGCGTCTGTAGGAAAAAAGTTAGTTTTAGGTCTGGTGACCCTTCCTTCCTCAGAACCCTTCCTGAAGAAGGGTCACCAGACCTCGTGCTCTCGTGGGGATTACTGTTACTGACTTTAGTTCTCCAGAGGATGCTGAAGTCTGAACTGTAAACAGTTGTACATTCTTCAAACTGGTCTACTGTCTTTGCACATGAAAGATGTGCTGGCTGTCTTGGTAAATTCCCCAGGACCTGATCAGGTGTATCTCGGAACTTTGTAGGAAGCAAGGGAAGTGATTGCTGGGCCCCCTGCTGAGATATTTGTATTATTGATCACAAGTGAAGTGCCTGAAGACTGGCAATTAGTTAATGTGGTGCCACTATTTAATGAAGATGGTAGGGTAAAGCCAAGAAACAGTAGACCGGTGAGCCTGACATCCATGCTGGGTAAGTTGGAAGGAATCCTGAAGGTCAGGATTCATGTGTATTTGGAAAAGTAAGGACTGACTAGGGATAGTCAGTGTGGCTTTTTGGATGGGGAAATTGTCTAACTTAATTCCAGTATTTTGAAGTAATAAAGGATTGAGGGCAGTGGTGTATGTGATCTAATGAACTTCAGTAAGGTGTTGAAGGTTCCTCATGGTTGCCAAGGTTAGATCACATGGAATACAGGGAGAACTTGCTTGAAGGTAGACTAGAGGGTGGTGGTGGATTGCTTTTCAGACTGGAGGCATGTGACCAGTTTGTTACAACAATCTGTGCTGGGTCCACTACCTTTATCACACTTCTTTAAAATAAGACTTTGGATGTGAACATAGGTACAGTTAAGTTTGCAGATGACACAAAAATTTTAGTGCAGCAGACAGCAAAGAAGGTTATCCCAATGCAATGGGACCTTGATCAGGTGGGGTTTAATTTAAACAAATGAGGTGCTGCATTTTGGAAAGGCAAATCAGGGCAGGACTTAATGATTAAGGTGTGTAAGGCCCTGGGCAGTAGTGTGGGTTCATATTTCCTTGAAAGCTGAGTTGCAGGTAGACAGGATAGTGAAGGTGGCGGTTGGTATGCTTGTCTTTATAGGTCAGAGCAGAGTATAGGAGTTGGGAGGTCATGCTGCAGCTGTACATTGTCGGTTAGGCCACTTTTTTAAATACTGTGCAAATCTGGTCTTGCCTCCTGAAGGCAGGATGTTGTGAAGCTTGAAAAGATGCAGAAAAGATTTAAGGATGTTGCCTGGGTTGGAGGGTTTGAGCTAAAGGGTGGGGCTGTCTTCTGTAGAGTGGCAGCTGAGAGGTGACCTTTAGAGGGTTAAAATCATGAGGGGCATGGGTAGGGTGAATAGTCATGGTTTTTCCCTGGGGTAGGGGAGTCCAAAACTAGAGGGCATAGGTTTAAGGTGATGGGCAAGTTTTTTTTTTCAAGAGGGTGGTGTGTGTATGGAATGAGCTGCCAGAGGAAGTGGTGGGGGCTAGTACAGTTACAACATTTAAAAGGTACCTGAATGGGTATATGAATAGGCAGGGTTTGGAGCGATATGGGCCAAATGCTGGCAAATGGGACTAGATTAACTTGGGATACCTGGTCAGCATGGATGAGTTAGACTGGCAGGTCTGGTTCTGTGTTGTACAACTGACTGACTCTGTCCACTTGGAGTGGAAAGAATAGAAATGTTTGTCCACTCATTTTTTCTCTCTATTCCTATGGAGACTTGTGGCATTCTCCTCCTATTTTGCCTTCCTATTGATGTTCCCAGTCAGCAAACTTTGGCTACAGTGCAACTAGTCCTTTTTCATCATCCAAGTCATCAATATAGATTGGCTAATGTTGGGGCCTCAGTTGTTTACAGTGGGTTGCCACAAGGATCTGTCTGCCAGCCTGGCCTTACTGTTGCCTGTTCATTGGAAAATGACCTCTTTACCATAGCCTTGTTGCTTTTTGTGTAACAATATTTTTCCTTTGTGGGCCCCCCCCCCATTAGATACCTTCTGGAAATCTATACATATTCCAACTGGTTCTCCTTTTCACCTCCATTTGTTTCATCCTCTGAAATTGTGAATGGGAAACTTGCTGCTACTGACCCTACCTGATTTTTTGTATTGGGGTTTTTAAATGTTTTGGTGTATTTCATGGATACCAGGATTCTCCAGGGCTTGGGAGTGCTTCCCAGAGAATCTCTGGGAATGCTTGAGGCAAACTAATTTTTAAACAAAAAATGATCAAATACTCAACTGGTCCATAGAGGATGGAGAAAGCTGGTCTGTGCAATTTACTTTTGAATTGGCACATCAAAGACCCAGTACAGTTCTGATGGATCAACCAACCTCTCTTTATTACAAATTCAGAATTCTAAACAGAACCAGAAGTATAATCTATTGATGTCAATTGTGGCTCAGTTGGTAGCACCCTACGTCCCAATAGGCCCTGAATTTTAACTAAAAATCTAAGGTATTAAACTGCAGTGAAATGAGTAGTGATGGATGGGAAGATAAACTGATACCCTATTTGCCTACTTAGAATATTTAAGATCCCACAGCACTCTTGAACAGTTCTCCCTCATTGTCCTGGTGATGCTTCTCCAACAGCTTTGCAAAAGGATTATCTTGCTGTAGTCATGCTACTATTGTGGGAGTTCTTATTGGTGCATACAAATTAGCAAATGTTCCTACATGACAACTGAAATGTCTGACTATGCCAAGTGCTATACAAGAGGTTTTTGATCTAGTCTCCTGAGCTGCATTGTGTGGTGGCTACTCTGTTTTTTGTTTTTAATCAACCTGGTCAGAAGAGTTATGACCAATCTGGAGCAGGTAGGACTTGCATTTATATGCTCTCTATCTTCCATTGGAACCTTCAAGCTTTCCAACTTTGCTTACCCTTTTGCTAATAAAGTTGATAAGCTATGCTTTTTTTAAAAAAAATTTCCAAATTAACAACTTAACACCTCCTAAAATTGCCTTTTTCAGCCAGCTAAGTGGAGGCCAGAAATCTGTCATTTAAGAATCCACTTCGTTCTGCACTGGAGGGAAAGCAGATGGGGACAGGATACTTTAATTTTTTGGGATCTGTCTGAAGTAAATGCCTATTGCCTTCCATAAACTTGAGTATGTCTTTAAGTCCCACCCAACTTGGTGTTTAAATCAGCCTTTTAAAGCTATTAAAACCATATTAATAGCAAACTTGTTTTGATATGCCAAGTTTGCACTGCTGCTTTAATTACTTTGGCACTTAAAGGAAGTGTGTAGCATTAAATCTAGTCAGTTGGTAGCTCCAACATTAAGGGAATCCCTATCCAATACTTGAGTTTCTATTTGCCAACTTTCCATAACAGCTGATTTGAGATGCTACGTTTCAGTTTTAGACATACATGCCAAATTCTGGCATAAGTTGGGATCTGATCCCTCTGCAGTGCATGCATAACATCCAGAAATCCTGAAGTGAAATTGCAGCCATGGTGGGTTCACTACAAAGCTGAACTAAGTAACTGGGGGGGGGAAGGAAAGCTGTTTTTTTAATGGTGGGTCATAGCAACCCAGCTTCAATGTTATGAACTGTTGCTGTTTGTTTTCATCTGAAACATTTGCTAAACTGTAGTGAGAAGCTGCAATTGGATTACATATACTATTCTACTTCAGTTCAAGGCAAAATGTACAGATTCAATATCACATTCCTCCACGACCGCACATACTGGTTAGATTGGGCTGAATAGCATTTGGAAATGTAGTAATTGAAAGACAACAAGCAATAATGCAGTAGTTAACTAGTGCAGTGCACAGCTAGACAAGGTAGTAAGTCTGTTACTTTGGCTCAGCCTAAAAAGGCAAAGGTTAGTCTGATCACATGCTGTTGCAGCTGTAGGTCATTGGGAGCTGCAGAGCTGGTCCCTTTTTAAAAAGTTGTTTAGCTGACTGCTTCATCAATTCCATTGTGCAGGGCTCTGAGGGGGAGCTGGTACTAGCAACAAGCATCCCTGTTTGGGATGTATGGCACCCTCTAAGATGGGTGAGGAATGAGGAGGCCATTGGAGTGCCTCACTGATCATACTGTTCCTGCTTGACATAATATTTGAGCAATCCATTTGGATGAAAATTAGTGTAAAATTTGGCTCATTGAAGTGTGTCTTGATACTGAAAAGATTGGGAACCACTGAGCTAATGAACTCTTAACTACAGTATGAAGATAGTACACTTTAGAGTTGATGACTTATGGCCATCTTTGCATGTTGATGGCTGGACTCAGGTCTAAAGTCACCAGTTCTGTGTGCTACACAAGATCTCATTCTTTGCATTCCGGATCTGAATACTAACACTGTCTGTCCACTTAACATTTAAGACTTGTTACACAACTGGTAACAGACATCCACTATCAAATTTCCAGTTAAGATGGCTCTTTCTATTTCCAACATCCTGCCCCGATCATTCATTACTTTTTTGTCGATGCTGCACTTATTGCATTTTTCAAGCAGTATTTTTTCATTCCTGTTTTATGCACTCAGTGCATAACTGCAAACAACAAATCTGTTGATAATGACAAAGGAATTTCCAAACCAGGAATTGGGGGAAAACTTTCTGGAGCCTTGACTTTTTTAAATTTCAGTACCAGATGGTGACTGGTCTACATGTACTTGATGACATTGGTCACAGGGAAGCTCAACTGAAAATGAGAAAACCAGCAGATCACCATGAGAGATAAGAGGTACTGCAGATGCTGGAGAATTCGAGATAACAAGCATGGGGCTGGATGACCACAGCAGGTCAAGCGGCATCAGAGGAGCAGGAAAACTGGCTGTTTTGGGCCTAGACCCTTCATCAGAAATGGGGGAGGGGAAGAGGGTTCTGAAATAAATAGGGAGAGGGGGAGGCAGATAGAGGATGGAGAGGAGGCAGACAAGTCAGAGGTGGGGATGGAGCCATTAAAGGTGAGTGTAGGTAGGGAGGAGATAGGTCAGTCCAGGGAGGATGGACAAGTCAAGGGGGTGGGATCTTCTTAGTAGATAGAAGATGGGGGTGTGGCTTGAGGTGGGAGGAGGGGATAGGTGAGAGGAAAAACAGGTTAGGGAGGTGGAGATGAGCTAGGCTGGTTTTGGGATGTGGTTGGGGGAGGGGAGATTTTGAAGCTTGTGAAATCCACATTGCAGCCATTGGGCTGCAGGGTTCCCAGGCTGAATATGATTTGCTGTTCCTGCAGCCTTTGGGTGGCATCACTGGCATTGCAGGAGGCCCAGGATGGACATGTCATCTGAGGAATGGGAGGGGGAGTTGAACTGGTTCACGACTAGGAGGTGCAGTTGTTTGTTGCGAACTGAGCGCAGGTGTTCTGCAAAGCGGTCCCCAAGCCTCTGCTTGGTTTCCCTGATGTAGAGGAAGCCACAACGGGTACAGCGGATGCAGTATACCACATTGGCAGATGTGCAGGTGAACATCTGCCTGATGTGGAAAGTCTTCTTGGGGCCTGAGATTGGGGTGAGGGAGGTGGTGTGGGGGCAGGTGTAGCACTTCCTGCGGTTACAGGGAAAAGTGCTGGGTGTGGTGGGGCTGGAGGGGAGTGTGGAGCAGACAAGGGCGTTGTGGAGGGAGTGGTCCCTCCGGAAGGCAGATAAGGGTGGGGAGGGAAAAATGTCTTTGGTGGTGGGGTCTGATTGCAGATGGCGGAAGTGTCGGAGGATGATGCGTTGGACCCAGAGGTTGGTGGGGTGGTATGTAAGGACGAGGGGGGGTTCTTTTTTTGGTTATTATTGCGGGGACGGGGTGTGAGGGATGTGTTCTGGGAAATGCGGGAGACAGTCGAGGGCGTTCTCAACCACTGGGGGGAGTTGCGGTCCTTGAAGAATGAGGACATCTGAGATGTACGGGAGTGGAATGTCTCATCCTGGGAGCGGAGACTAAGGAATTGGGAATAGAGGATGGCATCTTTGCAGGAGGGTGGGTGGGAGGAGGTATATTCCAGGTAGCTGTGGGAGTCAGTGGGCTTGAAATGGAGACAGAGAGGTCCAGGAAGGAGAGAGAAGTGTTGGAGATGGTCCAGGTGAACTTCAGGTTGGGGTAGAAGGTGTTGGTGAAGTGGATGAACTGTTTGAGCTCCTCGTGGGAGCACAAGGCGGCACCGATGCAGTCATCAATGTAACGGAGGAAGAGGTGGGGTTTAGGGCCAGTGTAGGTACGGAATAGGGATTGTTCCACGTAACCTACAAAGAGGCAGGCATAGCTTGGGCCCATGTGGGTACCCATGGCCACCCCCTTTGTCTGTAGGTAGTGGGAGGAATTGAAAGAGAAGTTGTTGAGGGTGAGGACGAGTTCGGCTAAGTGGATGAGGGTGTCGGTGGAGGGGGATTGGTCAGTTCTGCGGGACAGGAAGAAGCGGAGGGCCTTTAGGCCATCTGCATGGGGAATACCGGTGTATAGGGACTGGACGTCCATAGTAAAAATGAGGTGTTGGGGACAAGGGAATTGGAAGTTCTGGAGGAGGTGGAGGGCGTGGGTGGTGTCATGGACGTAGGTAGGGAGTTCCAGGACCAAGGGGGTGAAAATGGAGTCTAGGTAGGTGCAGATGAGTTCGGCGGGGCAGGAGCAGGTGGAGACAATGGGTCGACCAGGGCATTCAGGTTTGTGGATTTTGGGGAGGAGATAGAAGTGGGCGGTGCGGGGTTGGGGAACAATGAGGTTGGAGGCGGTGGGTGGGAGGTCACCTGAGGTGATGAGGTTGTGGATGGTTTGGTGCTCGGGGGTGGGGTCATGATCTAGGGGGCGGTAGGAGGTGGTGTCAGAGTTGGCGCCTGGCCTCAGCAATGTAGAGGTCAGTGCGCCATACTACGACTGCCCCTCCCTTGTCCGAGGGCTTTATGGTGAGGTTGGGATGGGAGCGGAGGGCTGCACGTTCTGCAGGGGAGAGGTTGGAGTGTTTGAGAGGGATAGAGGTTGAGGTGATGTCTCGACGGCAGTTGGAGATGGAGGTCGAGGGAGGGTAGGAGGCCTTGGGGTGGTGTCCAGGAGGAGGGCTTGTGTTGGAGGCGGGAGAAGGGGTCAGTGAAGTTTTCCTGCTCCTGTGATGCTGCTTGACCTGCTGTGTTCATCCAGCGCCATGCTTGTTATCTTGGATTTCGCAAGCTTCAAAATCCACCCCCTCCACCGCATCCCAAAACTAGCCCAGCTCATCTCCACCTCCCTAACCTGTTTTCCCTCCCCTCAAGCCACACCCCCATCTCCAAACATCATCCCGCCCCATTGACCTGTCTGTCCTCCCTGGACTGACCTATCTCCTCCCCATCCCCTACCTACACTCACCTTTACTGGCTCCATCCCCGCCTCTTCGACTTGTCTGCCTCCTCCCCACCTATCCTCTCCTCTATCTGCCTCCCCCTCTCTCCCTATTTATTTCAGAACCCTCTTCCCCCTCCCCATTTCTGAAGAAGGGTTTAGGCCTGAAACGTCAAGTTTTCCTGCTCCTATGATGCTGCTTGACCTGCTGTGTTCATCCAGCACCATGCTTGTTATCTCAGATCACCATGACAGACTGTCGTTTCAAGCAGAATCCTTGCTGAGTGTCATTGTGAGCTTTGTTCTTCTGTTTTCATGGCCTTTAATGCTGATGTAATCCAAAAAGGAAATCTTTGTACCTGCACCACATTTAACCACTAAGGTGGTCTGACTCCTGGAACATTTTATCTTTCATGGCTGAAAATGATTGACCTGGTTGAGAAAATAAACAAATCGTACAAGTCACCAGAAATTCTTGGCATTGTTCTATGCTAGCTATAATAAAAATTGCAAGGTGGGGAACTACTAGAAAGCACACTTAATCACTTGACCTGCTGCCAGAAAAATCCATTTCTTCTTGAATAGTCTCCCCGTGCATTGAAGTGCAGGATGGCATCTGTACTGAATTTGCTCAATCCTTGAATCTCTACCATGCAGAAGGAGGCAATTAGAATCTACACCAACACTTCAAAAGTAGCCCTCCCAGACCCTGGTCCCACCCTGCATTTAGCAGGCTAACCCACCTAGCCTGCACATCTTTGGACTGAGGAAACCAAAGTGCCTGGCAGAAACCCACGGTGTGCAAACCACACATGGTCATAAGGTTGGAGTTGAACTGAGGTCTCTGGTGCTGAGGCAGTGCTGTTAACCACTGGGCCACCATGCTGTTTTATATGGGTGGGGTGAAAAAGCTAGAGTTTTTGTGCAACACATTCTTTTGCATAACATGATTTAGAAACAAGAGTGGGCCATTCGGCATCTTGAGTCTGCTCTGCCATTCAATAGGATCCTGCTCAGTCTGACATTCCTCCATCCACTTTCCTGCACTTTTCCCTTTCAACCCTTGATTTTTGTCTTCTCTTCTCCCCACAGATTATCTATCTCAGCCTTTAAATATACACAAGGACTCTGCCCCCACAGCTCTTCATGGCAAGGACTTGCAACGACTCAATCTTTGAAATTCCTCCTCCCTTGGTCTTAAATTGGCACCCCATAATTGTGTATCTGGTCCTAGACTTTTCCATCAGGGAAAATGTATCCTTTTCTGCACTGACCCTGTCAACCCCCTCTTAATTGTATGTTTCAGTGAGATTTTTTTCTAACTACCAGGTATGTAGAGTCCCAACCTGTTTAGCTTTTGCTCATTAGACATCCCTCCATAGTCAAAATCATCCTAGTGAACCACCTTGACTGCTGCCAATGAAATGATACCTTTTAAAGGGATGAGAACATCTCTCAGGACTCGCCAGTAGCTCTTATGGTTGCAATAAGACTTCCTACTCCTTACTCCAACACCCTTGAAATAAGGGTGAACATTGCATTAGCCTTCCTGGTTACCAACTACACCTCTGCTAGCTTTTTGCAGTTTCTCTCCATTTAGATAATACTCTTTGCCCTTCTGGAATTAACATCACACTTTCCCTATGTTGTCCTCCATATTGCCCACTTAATCTATCAATGTCTTTGTAAACTTTTGTATCCCTTTTGCAACCTGTCTCCTTTTTTGTCATCTGCAATTTGGCTGATGTACATTCAGTTCCTTCTTCCAAATAACTGTGGTAAACAGTGTTCCAGCACTGATCCCTGCGGAACACTGGTCATGAGTTGTCAATCTGGGGGGGGAGAAGAGAGAGAGAGAGAAATGCCCCTTCTATCCCCTCCCACCATTTCCTGCCCATGAGCCAATATACTACCTCCAACACCATAAGCTCTTACCTATGACTTCTCCTTTTTGGGAGATACTTGTTGAGTGCCTGTGGAAGTCCAAATACAACACCTACTGCTTTCCCTGTGCCTACTCTAGTTGACTTCCACATACTCAAATTAGTCAGATGTGGCTTCCCTTTCATAAAGCTGTGATGACTGCTTCATGTTTGGGTTCCTTTCTTCCCGTAACATGCTCTGCTATTAATTTTAACAAATTAAGCTAACTGGCCTATACTTACCCACTTTGTCTTCCTCCTTTCTGGAATCAGTGTCATTAGCAGTTCTCCGATCCTCTAGTAATTCTCCAGAATACAAGGAATTTGTTAAAATTACAACCAAGCACCAGCTATCTCCTGGCTGCCTCTTTATTTGAGGTCTTTTTGGATGCAAGCCATCAGGGCCAGGGAACTTGCCTGCCTTTTCTAGCCTTTTTAAGTATTGGGCAAACTACTTCTGTGATGTACTTAATTTCTTCTCTCCTTTTTTCACCCTTGTGCCTATTCAAAATGTCTTCCACTTTGAGCACTGAAATTATTTAACTTCTGTCACCTGTTTCCCATAACTGTCTCCCTTTTTTGTCTGTATCTCAACCCAGATGAGATCCTGGCCACAAGTCTAATTTCCCATACCACATTGCTATGAACAGTTTGCTCGTCCTCCACAGCATGAAGCTCAAGGGCTGAGGCTCCTTCTGGATCTCTACCTGCCAAATTCATTCTCATCTTCTATCCCTGACCACTCTTCAAATTTTGAAGTACTAATATGACTGTGTGCCTCAAGACACTATCTAGGTAACTTTCCCTCCCTTCCTTCCCTCTTGAGTCAGTGTTTGAAGCTCAGGCTTCAGCTCATCAACTGAGCCAGAGCATGTGGTATATATGCAGTCACTCAACCACAATGGGGTGCACCAGCTCCTGCATAATGCAGTTACAGCACTTTGCCTGGCTCTGCACATCTCTATTTTTAAATTTGCTACTGGTCTTAGAATTTGACAGATTTGGAAACCATACCCTTTTAACCTGAAAGTTTGACTCAGTCAGTGAACATGTGGGTTTCCTGTGCTGTTTTTATGCTGGCCCCAAACCTGGGCTTCAGTTTATCGTGTAAAAAGGCCTTCAAATTATGAACTTAAAGTACCTCTTCCTCCATACATCAAATCCTCCCAGCTCAAATTCCAAAAATGTATACTTTGACAGTGTCTCACTCCAGATGTGATCTTTTTTCCTGATTGTTCAAGCTTGGTGTATACTTGAATCAGTGTTTTTGCCTTCAACTCAAGGCATCACTCCACTATTCAAAGCTTGTACAGTTTGCTCTGCTCTGCTCTTCTAGAGCATCTTCCATATACTAAGCTATACACTGCATGTTCCCAAAATAAACCTGATAGTTGGTTGATAGCCTCTAACTTTTTGTGTTTTCAAATGTTCTGATGCTCTAATTGAATTCTAGATTATTTTGTTCACCCCCTTGTGTTTTGCAGGGCTGGTCAATGAATTGGTGGCCCTGATCCCATACAGTGACCAGAGGCTGCAGCCACAAAGAACGTAAGTCTTGACAGAATTGCTAACTTTATTCTTGCCTGGACCTGATTTGGTCTTGTTTCTAACACTGAATATTGCCCCTTGTCTAACAATTGTGGGCAGTGGAATAGCTGATTTTTCACAACTGTTAATCCAGAACCCTAGATCAATGCTCTGGGGACATGGGTTTGAATCTCTCCATTATAGTGAAATCTGAATTTTTTTAAAAATGGCAACCATATTGCCATTGTTGGAAAGACAGATTTTTTTTTTTGGGATCCCCTAATGTCCTCTTGGGTAAAGGAAACAGGTCAGACCAAAGATGACTGATGTGATTTCAGAACCACAGCAATATGGCTGACTCCTAAACTGCCCTCTGGGCAAGAAGGCAAGGGCAGTAAATGCTGCCTGGCCAGCAAAGCCCTCATTCTGCAAATGAAGTTAATAACATTATTCCCATTAGTCCTGAAGTAACCAAAATGACTGGTATTTTGATTCCAGTGATGCTCACAATTAGAAACAAACTAAAGCTTGCAGTGGGAGTAGAGTGTGCAATTAACATTTTAAATGGGAACTTAGCATTGACTCTTCTGTAATATCAGATACATGCATCCAGTGACTGGTTAAT
This sequence comes from Ginglymostoma cirratum, assembly GCA_024137785.1. NCBI lineage: Eukaryota > Metazoa > Chordata > Chondrichthyes > Orectolobiformes > Ginglymostomatidae > Ginglymostoma > Ginglymostoma cirratum. Next base: position 10,295,830 of record JAHRHZ010000089.1, read on the forward strand.
GCTGTCAACAGTAGGTATGAAATGTTAAAATAGTTATTCTTAACAGCTATATAATACAACAACCTCAGGTGCTTTGGGGCAAAAGTACTCAGTCAGTACAAGAGAAGTTGAGGCTGAAATTTGGAGGGTGGGTGTCTGTCATCTAGAATATTCAGGGAAAATAAACTTTTTTGGTGTTTCCTGTGGGGTGACCCTAGGCCTCCTGAGATGAGTCCTATTCCATAATTGCAATAAATAAAACAATTTTTGATTATTAGCCTCACCTCTTTAAAGGAATATATCGATGCTAGTTTAAATCATATCTAGCTTCAGTTTTTATCTTTGACCATCTGTCTGTTGGTTTGCAATCCATAAGTGGGAACAGAATTAGGCCATTCAGCTTATCAAGTCTGTCTCTCCTCCCTCCCTGATGAGATGTATTCCAGGCTGCTATAGGGGGCAAGGGAGGAGATATTAAATTTCTCTGGCTACAAGTGAAGTGCCAGATGACTCAAGGATAGCTAATGATCCCTTTCTTCAAGGGCAGCAGAGAGGCCATATAATTAGACCAGTTAGTCTTGCCAGTGGTTGGGATATTATCAGGAAAAGGTCGTGGGACAGGATTAATCAATACTTGGGCATGGATTTGTTAGAAATCCTGCCTGGCCAACTTAATTGAATATTTTGAAGTCTCTAAATATAGAGGGTAGTGCAGTTGATGGCGTTTACATAAGCTTCAGACAAGTCTTTGACAAGGTCCCACATGGAAGGCTGGTCCAACAGGTAAGGGCCCACTGAATCTATGGCAAGCTAGCAAACTTTGCTTGCCAAAAAGCAAAGAGTAGGTTGTGATTTTTGGAACTCTGGTACCAGTGAACCACAGGGGTCAGTGGTGGGAGCCAAACTCTACATCTACAATACAGGTAGAAGGTCATAGATATACTTAATGGAAACAAACCCTTTGGTCCAACTTGTCCATGCTGACCAGATGTCCTAAATCTACTCCCATTTGGCCCATATCCCTCTGAACCCTTCCTATTCCTATTCCTATCCAATTGCCTTTTAAATGTTGTAATTGTACCAGCTTCCACCACTTCCTCTGGCACCTCATTCCATACACACACCCTCTGCATGAAAATTGTCCCATAGGTTTAAGGTGCAAGGAAGGATTTAAATGGGACCAATGCCCTCCAAGTTGGGATTTTCCCACCCCAGGGAAAAGACCTTGGCTATTCACTCTATTCATGCCCCTCATGATTTTATAAACCTGAAGGTCACCCCTCAGCCTCTGCTCCAGGGACAGTAGCCCCAGCCTCTCCCTGTAGGCCAAACCTCCAATCCTGGCAATATCCTTGTGAATCTTTTCTGCACCCTTTCTAGTTTCACAACATCCTCCCTATAGTCTGGAGACCAGAATTGAAGGCACTGTTCCAATAGTGGCCTAACCTATGTCTTGTACAGCCACATGACCTCCCCAACTCCTATACTCAATGCACTGACCAATAAAAGCAAGCACCACCTTTGCTATCCTATCTACCTGCAACTCTACTTTCAAGGAAATATTAATGTGCACTCCAAGGTCTCTTCAGCAAAGCTCCCCAGGAACTTCGACACTTAATGGTTAAGTCCTACCCTGATTTGCATTTTCAAAAGGCAGCATGCCATGTTTTAGCTAAATTAAGCTCCATTTGCCCACAAGCATGCATATCCAGATGATCATTAGCTGCCACTTCTGCCTCCACCAGACATTCCCCTCTCCCTGTTAGCCTTCCATAGAGACCATTCCCTCTGGGCAAAACCCTGGTCCACTTCCTTCACTCCGTGCACACAATGACGTGTAGACTAGGTGACTGCTTTGCAGAGCACCTTGATTCAGTCTGCAGACAAGACCCTGAACTTCAGTTGCCTGCTACTTCAACACAACCTTGTTCCCTTGCCAAAATCTTTCAGGCATGCTGTAGCACTCCAGCAAAGCTCAGTGCAAGCTGGAAGAACAGCATCTCATTTTCCACTCCGGGACCCTGCAGCCCTCTGGGTTCAATAGTTGAACACTTAAGACTTGAGCTTTCCCATGTCCTTGCCCCAACTCCCACACATCCGACCTTGTTATCACATCTATTACACTCAACCCATTGTTTAGCCACTAACAGTCTCCATTAATAGCTACTTACCCTCCTAACCTGATCATTATCCATTCCTTTATCTGTCCAACTGTTCTTCTGTCTCTTTTTGGGCTCTGTCCACCTATTGCTTGCTCCTTACCCCCAATCTTCTGCATATGAACAGACACTTCCTATCCCTTCTGAGGAAGATTCACTTGACCTGAACAATCGACTGATTTTTCTCTCCTCAGATGCTGTCAGACCTGCTGAGGTTTTCCAGCAATTTTTTATAAAACAGTAGTAGGCCACAAATGGAATGCTGTGTGCTGTTCTGGTCACTGCTATCAGAACGGTGTGATTACACTGGAGATGATGTATCTCATCTGATCAAAGATGTTGTCTGAGGTGAGAAGCCTGTTGAGGGGCTAACTCCAGAATCATCATCAACTACTCATGTGACTGAGCGCAGTTTTGGGCCTATGTTCCAAATGCAGTCTGACTAGAGTCTGGTACAACCTTAGCAGTCTATCCCTGCTGTTCTCATCCTAGCTGTGAATGAGTGCCAACATTGCTTCTGCCTTCCTAACTGCCTGCATGTTAACCTTTAGAATCTGGAACTTGACCTCCAGTCCCTTCTGTTAGGCATCTGATTTCTGATGCCTAAGTCTACTCTTCTACCAAAGAACATGACCTCTTGGTTTCCAATGCTTTGTTTTCCATCTTCCATTATAATCCATTAGTGAAGCTAAAACTTGAGCTTGTAGCTAATACTGTGAAATAATGGATTTAAAGCTTTTCTAGGACTAGAACTAACTTTTTTGAAGGCTGTTTTTGAAAAAAGCATTTTTAAACTTCTGTATAAACCAATGTCTCTTGTGTTTTAGGAAATTGTATGTCTTCATATCCATATTCGTGTGCTTGCTGATATCTGGATTGGTTGTCTTCTTCCTGTTCCCTCGGTCAGTGGTCGTGAACGATGATGGAATTAGAGTGGTCCTAGTGAAGTTTGACAACAATAACTCCAGAGTCTTCATTGACATGACCGTAATGAATTTTGCTTAATACATTGAAATGCTAGTATTTGAAGTGCTTTCAGTTATTCCACTTTGGGATCTTGCATCCCAGCCTTTCCCTTTCTAATCTATTATCTGACTTTTCTCAAATCTACCTTGTTTAACAAAAAAATTATCCTTTAAGTGCCAACAAGGACCTAGCAGTTGTGGTCATGTTCTGTTTTTGGTCCCTGAGTTGGGCTACTGTATGAATAGCTGATCTGGTTCAGAAAGGCCTGGCAGTTTAACTGCTAGTCCTGCTTTCAATTGATGTTCTGTAAGTTGTACCCTTCCCATTTCTGAAGACATGTAATTTAATCTCTTGCTATTTGAAATGTTTTTCAGTACTTAAACTTAACAGAAGGTGTACAAATATTTAGGTTAATATGCAAGGAGGATATTGAAGACCATGGTAAATATCTTAATGAAATTACAACATCTTTCTCCACATCAGAAGTTCTTTAGACTTTGAAGAATTGCTTTTGACCTGCTATCACTATTGTAATGTGTGGGGGGAAACAGCAGCTAATTTTATGTACAGCAAACTCTGAGAAATGACCAGGTAGTTACACTTTTGCAGTAAACTGTACACTCTAAACTGCCTGTTTCTGGTCCCCTCAGTCACACGCTGCCTGTGTAGGTATGATGGATGCAGCAACTTGAAGAAATCTTTATAATAAGATCCACATTTTCCCTGCCTGCAGCCTAAGAATTGGCCATTGGCACCTTGCACCTCAAAGCTGCAGTTTTTTGACCATAAATACACAAATGATCAATTGATTGGCTGAAGTACAGCCAGACACCTGAAATGTCTGTTAGTTCCTGTGCTAATTTAGAATCAAGCCAGCTTGTCATTGGATGTGGAGTGCTTGCAAACAGGAATTGACTTTCTTCACCCTCATTTTGAAAAGCCATCTTGTTAACTTTGCAGTAGCACAAATTAATCTTGCCTGGAGGTGCTCATACTTCAAGTCAGGTAACAGGTGTGCTGTGACCTGCAGTATCTTGGAGTTAGGGTAGAGCCAAGTGTTCCAAAATGTGGAAGTACAAAAACAAAGTCACTGCAGTGTAATGCAGTAACTAATGTACAGTAACAATTTAAATGATGGACTTGGCTTGTAAATATAAACTGGCAGTAACAGTTTTCAAAGTGCATTTAGGAGCATTTTCTAGATTCTGTTTCCTCCTAAATGAGGAAAGTTATTACTGCATTTTGTATGATAACGAAGTGTTTGTAGGGGATTTTTAGACCAGCAATTCTGATCCCTGCTGACATTACCTCAGGACAAGTCTGATCCCAGAATGGATTCAGGTTTGAGAAAATCTTAACTCTTTTTAATTGTAGCAGCATTAAAGTATGCAAAGCTACAGACGTTCCCTCTTTCTGACATGCCTGGCAAAGTATTGACCACCTCTAATTCTGGCCAATATAAATGTAAATACTTAAGCCTGTTTCCCTAACACTAACTTCCAATGGCAGGTCACTTAATCACTCAAATACTTCACAATACTCTACTCTTGGCACTTCCACCTGAAGGGCCACTGTTCATTCCTCTTCAGCTGGTATGAGGTGGCCTCCATTACTCAAGACAGTACTGAGGAAATAACACTCATTGTCTCTGACTCAGTGTGGGTATGCTGTTTTGTTCAAACTATTTTTTTAAAGCCCTTATTGCCTCCCTATTAAAGAAGGGCTGTATTTCAGTCTTGTTCTCCTTTTTTTAAAACCTTCATTCTCTTTCAGTTAATCCAGTTGTTGGATGCAATGAGACTTGATTTCACCTCCCTGTTTCATAGGTGCATAGAATTAGTGTAGTCTGAGATCTTGTCATGACACTAGAATCCAAGATGTTCCTTCTGCAACATTTCAGTTTCTTACCTTCTGGTAGTTCTACCATCCAGGTTGAAGCAAAATTTTTTATCAGCTAGATAACTTCCAAGATGTAATGAATTCCTATAGAGGAATTGATTTTACTACTCACTAGTCACTTACTGAATTACTTTTAATCAGCTCTAATGAGACTTTGTTTTTGGCTTGTAACCTCCCATACATGCCAAATTAATATTCTTCTTTCCTCCCTCTGGAAGACCAAAATAATATCAGCCAGCATCAGTGACTTTTTTGTTCCTTGATCTTTTATTGGTTTACCTGAAGTGTAAAGTTTTTAAAATATTATTCTGCCAATAGTCAAAGAATTTGACTGAAAGAATCTTTTCTTTGGAATGCACTTTTTTGTACTACAGGTTTTACCACACTTCCTGACATCTTAAGATTCTTTTTAGATGTTCCACCTACTATTTAGTCTCCAGTTTAATTTCCAGCAGTTGGTGTTGCGCTTAGTTGTAGTACAATGGAAGCATGTTTTCATTACTGCTCTTTTGTGTGTTCCAGGTATCTACCACTCCAGGTTCAAAAGGTGTTTTCCTCCTCTTTCTCTAAACCAATCATTGCTAATTAATGCCTTCTGGTCTAAGACATGTTTGCTATGGGGAAATGATTCTCTTAATCTGCTGTCTATGCCCTCACTTTCCCAACTCACCACCTGCGTGCACAAGCACACATGACCATTCTCCTCCCAAGATGCATCACCTCATGCTTATCAAGATTAAATTCCATCTGCCATTGCTCTGCCCACATTCCCAGCTGATCCTCAGACCATTCTCTCCACTATCAACAGCACCAATTTTCATCAAGCTTACTAACGACTTGGATGTAGAAGATTTAGCATACATGAAAATAGCAAGGGTCCTACCACTGGACCTGTGGTACATTGTTATTCACAGGCTTCTAATTAAATTCAACCCATCACCTTTGCCTCCAACTTGTACACCAGTTTGTCAACTTCCTTGATCCTGTGAGCTCTTGCCTTTTCTGGACCAGCATTCAATGTGGGACCTTGTCAAAGGCCTTACTGAAGCCCATGTAAACTGTCAACTGCACTACCGCCATCAAAATATTTAGTGGCTGTTTTTGGAGAAGTCAATTAAGTTAGGATCTTCCTCTAACAAATCCATCTGCATTTCCACTTCTTCACTCCCAATTTTTCCTCTAACTTTTAATGATTGAAACCACTGATCCTGCAGTTTTTATTAATTCAGTTGTGGAAAGTGGACATTCTGGCTAGGCCAGCATTTATTGCCCATCACCTGTTCCACCTTGAAGGTGGTGAGTTGCTGCCTTGAACTGCTGCAGTCTACTTGGTCTATTTATTAATTCTACAAATGTCTGATTTTAGTTTGTCTTCAAATTTTAATTGAAGGGCTCACGTGTTAAGTACTGTCTCTTGATAAGATGCATTATAGATTCACTGGCTTCTTGCTGCCATAGCCAATTCTCTATCCACATTAAAGCCCACACAGTGGAGGTAGTATATTAATTCTTGAGGTAGCCTTGTCAAATACCTTGAAGTTCAAATATGACATACCCATTTGTTCCCTCCTCCACTGTTCAATTTGTAAGGTGATTCTTTTTTTCCCCCCCTTCCATGAAGCTGTGACACTCATTTTTCCTCAAATGTTCTGTTACTTTAACTGGTTTTTGAATACTTTCTGGCAATAGACGTGAAGCTAATTCACTATATTTGCTTTTCTTTGAATAGGGTGTCATGTCAGCAGTTTTCTAATCCTCTAGTACTTCAGGGATTTTTGGAAGATTTGGAACTGATGCATCCACTATTTCTGTTCCTATCTTAGTCTGCTGGCCCCAGTGGTTTGCCTCCTTATCTGTCTTTGGTGTCTAATACTAGTACTGAACTCCCTATAAAAAGAATATTCAGAATATCTTTCACTGTAAAGACTACAAAATATGTTTAACTCATCATTTCCTTATTCCCCAGTCCCCTCTTTCTAAAAGGGTTTTTGTTCTCTTTGATTTCCCCCCCTTGTTTTTGACACTTAAACTTTTTTATTCCTCACTGGTTTGCCCTCAGTCTGTCCCCTAAACTTTTTAGTTCTTTGCTAGACTCCTGAATTTATTTCAGTCCTTTGGGGCTATCACTCTCTCTTGCCGTGTGTGCGGCAACGTGATACTCCTTTTTTAGCTTCATCACGTAACCATGGTTGGTTAATCACTCTCTCAGAATACAAAGCCTCTAAGTTCCATTATCAAATTTCTTTTTTGTGGTTCCATTGTACTGAATGATATTCTGTCTCTTGGCTTTCTGCTCAACTGGGGAACCCCCCACCTCCAAACTTAGTTGTAAAACCCTATCCACAACTCTAGTAATGTGATTCATCCAGGACTTTGGGGTTCCAGCCTGATTGAAGTGGAGCCTGCCCATCAGAAGAGCTCCCTCTGGCACCAGTACTGGTGCCAGAGTCTGAATTTTAGCCTGTTTCTCATGAGCCAGCTTTTTTCTTTTTACCTCTTCAATCTCGACCCTGTCAATTTACTACTTGAGCCACAAGCAATCTGGAGGAAAAACTTTTTTTGGTTCTGCTTTTTTAATTTGGCCCTGAGCTGCTCATGTTTCCTCTTTCTACCTAATGTTGTTAGTGCCTGTGTGGGCCACGACAATGGAATCTTTCCTTCCTGCTTCCAGTTCCTCTGCAGCCCAGATGAAAGATCCTGAATCCAGGAACCAGGCAGGCAACACAGCCTTCAGGATACTCTATCCTGGCCACAAGTGTTTATTTCTGATAATACATGCTTTCTCTTCTCCACTTGAATGGCTCCTTGTACCACAGTTCTATGGTCAGTTTGCTCGTCCTCTGGACAGCCCCACCTTCACACGGAGCAAGAATCCCAAACCTGTTGGACAAGCTTGAGTGAGGTGCTACCTTTTGGTACTATCTCCTGATCCCTCTACTTGCCTTGCTTATTGCTGCATCCTCCTGTCCCTGACCACTGACTAGATTTAACTACCTCCAATTCAGAGGTGTGACTGCCTCCTGAAACAGCATCCAGGTATCTGCCACCGCCACCACCTCCTCCCTGATGTGTCATAGTATTTGAAGCTCAGACTCCAGCTCATCAATTGAGCTGGAGCTTCTCAGGCAACCAGCACTATTTCTAACATTTTTCTAAATTTCCTCCTAGTCTTTTTTACATGGTTTTTAACCTGTAAATCAAACTACTAACTAATGAACTTACGGTGGCATCACTTACATGACTGGGAGGAAGGGTAGACCAACCAAAGCGAGCTCCCAGAATGATACAGGAAGGTAAACTGAAGTGCAAAAAGACAGTATTGGGCTTATAGTAAGTGCGAAGCTGACCCCATATAGAAGGTTCAGGGTGGTAGTGGAAATGAAAGTGAGATTGAGGAGATTAGTAACTAACAAGGAGAGAATCCTAAACACTACCATCAAGTCAGAGATTAACTGGATGGTAACAGGTGGGGTTGATTAAAGGTCCAAGAATAGACTGTATAGAGGTAGTGTATAGCTTAAGTATTAACAATACCATACATCTGTCTTTATTAATAAAGGTGGTTGTCAAGGGGAGGTATTGAAATATTGGATGGTTTCATAGAATTGCTACAAGTGTGTAAGCAGGCCATCAGGTCCACACCAACTCTGTCGAAGACCCTGAGCCCCAACCCCCAAAATGACTAATCCACCTCGCCTGTATAACCCTGGACGCTATGGGGCAACTTGGCACAGCCAGTCTACCTAACCTGCACATCTTTGTGCATGTAGGGGTTTCACCCCACAGTCCAATGTGCAAACGCCACATAGTCATCTGTGTGGAGTAGAGCCCAGGTCCCTGGTGCAGAGAGGCAGCAGTGCTAGCCACTGATCGAAAAGTTAATTTTAAAGCAGAGGCCTGAAAAGTTGGCTGTACTTGGAGAAGTCATCAGAACAATGTTAGATGCACTTGAGGATATTGAGGGAAGGAAGCATGGAAACTGGAGGCACTAACCTTTCTACCCTTTACAAATAGTGGGGAAGGACTAGGAATTGAGGTGTGCCAAGATGAGCCTAACAGTGAAGGCCAGTTTAACCTAGTTGGAAAGCTGCTTTTAAACTATAATCTGGGGCAAAATTAATGCTCCAAGGACAAATAATTGCCATGCAGAGAAATTTAAGTTAATAGCAGACAAGCTGTGCTTTGAACAGACAGCTAATACCAAATGGAACAAGGAACAAAAGCTAAGAGGGAGTAGCTGGCTATCACTCCTGACACTTGCTCCTGATAAAGCATGGTGACTTCAGAAGTGTCCTAAATGTCTCAACACCAACTTAAACTTAACCAGACAGAAAACAAGAATTAAAGTTTGGATTCTTTGGCAGTTGAGGTTTGGTGAACCATTGCACAAAAATCAAAACCTACACCCATCAAGACTGACCCTGTTGATTGGAAATGTAGCTAAATTCCACCATTAATTGGGTAATAGTTAAGTTGGGTTGAGGTTTAACTTGAGTCTTTATTTGGTTGGTACATGTGATAAATTTAATTGTTTCAGTATTTGATTTTTAAGATTTCATAAGTAGCTGAATTAAAGCTAGCCTATGGTAACTTAACCACAGCATAGGTCTGTAGATCAGAATAATTGAATCATAGAATCCCTACAGTGTGGAAACAGACCCTTGGAGCATCCCACCAAAGCTACGCATCCCTGAACGCTACAGGCAATTTAGCATGGCCAATCCACCTAGCCTGCACATATTTGGACTGGGAGGAAACCCACAGATACAAGGAGAATGTGGAGTTTGTGCAGACAGTCGCCAGAGGGTGGAATTGAACCCAGGTCCCTGGTGCTGTGAAGCAACAGTGCTAACCACTGAGCTGCCATGCTGCCCCAAATTAATATCACTGATTTGGGTGCAGGCCCTGAATCTAAAATATTGGGAGGATGGTGATAGACTCCATCTGCGTCAACATCTTAAGGATAAGTGAAGTGCTGCATTTCCTTAGTAAGAAAGGAGAGCTTTAAAATTAAAGGATCCCATTCTGAAGGGAATGTAAGCCCAAAGTCTGGGGAGGGGTGCGTGGTGAAGGTCAGTCTAGTGAAAGTATGAGCATCTGGGCTTGCTAAATGGAGGTAGAGAACATTAAGGCTTTTTAAAAACCTTAACTGAAGTATTGATCTCCAGCTTTGGGTACTTAAGGATGAGAAGGTCTGAGATTTGTGAATTGCTCCATGCTTGAGATAATGGAGGAAGAAATAGGTTAAAAGTTTGATCAAATTTCAAAGTTAAGTCTAGACAAGAAGTCACACTTCTTTTGGAAGAAGCATAGACAGATTGGTTATTTTGCTGAAGGCAGCAAGTGTATCTTTTACTTTTTAAAACCCAAGTAGAACTTGATCTGGAATGTACTGCCTGAGGTTGGTAGCTGACTCAGTTGTGGCTTTCAAGAAGGAATTGGATAAATACCTAGAGGTGGGGGAAAACTGTAGGGTTGAATGAAAAGATAGACAAATGGGTTGCTGAATTGGCCTTGTGGTGTGCCAGACTTGGAGCAATGGATGGCAGCACCTCAATGTTTTGATATATGCATGTGTTGTAAAATTGCATTAAATGGAATGTATGCCATCACAAAATTTAATCTTGTTAATAGTAGTCTTTGTTAACTAGACTGCAAATACTTTCAGTATACTCTAATCTAGTCTAGCTTACTAATCAGTTTGGCCAAAATGTTGGCTCTGCTGACAAGTGGTGTAATGTCATTCTTTCAAAGCAGCTTTTTCAAATTAAGGTCTATAGTTGCCAATGTGAAAATGGAAGCTATTTGGAGACCTGCATTACTGCCTTCTACCCCATCAAGTATAATCTTGTTGGCTGATCTATAGAAAAGTGACATTTGAAAACATACTTCTTTTAAATGACCTATTTGATCAAAGGTGCAGGTGGAATTTGCCAACTTGAAGGATCTGGAAGATGCTGTACAAGTGATTCACAGCCAGTTGAATTTTTGACTCTCCAGCCAGTTTGCATGAGATCCAACAAGGAAGAAATTAGTAACTGCTCCTTGGTTGTTGGTTTATTCTAATTTCAACCTTCAAAAGAAACAGACCTGGGCCTTGATCTTCAACTGATGTGAGGGACCTTTCCTGCCAGGAGTTTAGCACAAGGCTAGGACCTTGTTTAAACATGGCAGAGCTAAGAACCTTGGTGCTGACATCTCAGAGCCATCAGTGTGAGTCAGTTGTGCTGGGCAAGATTTCAGTAAACTGAGCTAGTGAGTAGAGACCCAAAATTCTTACTCATTCTAATAGACTCAGATTTTGCAAAATTGCCTTTATTAAAATATTATCCCAGCCTTATTCTGATTCTTTTTTTCCCTCTCTTTGAAGAAAGAAGGTATACTGAAATTGCACTCCCTCCTTACAACTGGTGTGAATCTGTTTAATTACTACTGAAAGTGATAACCCAAGTTGGTGTGCTACATGAGTGCTGAAGCAGTGCAAATGAGTCTTCAACCCCCACACAAACATAGCTTCCACTATTTTTGTTGGTTTAGAATTCTTAACAATCGGCAAGTATTCACTCTTGACTTTTTTTAAATTTCAGAGTACCCTCAACATTAGCAATTCCAATTTTTATACAGTTTCTGTGGATTCACTCACTTGTCAGGTCCAGTACATGAAAACTGTGATTGGAACAAAGCAGCTGAGCAATGTTTCTGTTATACCTCCTCTGAGTGAGAAACAGGTACTTGTACGACACTTTATTTATTTTTTTTGTAGTGCTGTCTATGTTATGTAGATGTTGAGTGCACACTTGAGCACAATGCAATTCTCCAAAGGACCTGAGGCAATTGGTTGCTTAACTAAATGTGCTAGTGTCCAAGAAACTGGCAAAGGATTATTCCAGTTAGTGCTAGAATTTTGTATAAACTTCTCATTCAAGACTGTGCTCTCACCCTCATTGGTGAGCAAGGAAGATTTCAGCAGGTTCCTCTTGCATTTGAATCCTTTCAGAAGTGAAAATAAGATTCCATTTGCTACCTTTGTTTACACTGATCTATTGTATCTATTTACTAATCTTGCAGGTGAACTACACTGTTCGAATGGAGTTTAGTGGTTCTCTAACATATGTATAGTAAGTAAACTTTTTGTCCTCTAAATGCTAGCTGTATTCATTCTCTGCAAATGGTATATTTTCAGTAAGTGTCTCATCTGTACTATAATCACTGCAAAGATTGTCATTCTTTTGAAAAGACTGGTTATTCACATTGAAATGTGATTTTAAATCAGTATTCTCACCCTCTGATTTTAGGATTGATCAGAACTTCACTGGGCTAGCCATAGCATTTAAAACTGCAGAATAGGCCAGAGACTAGAAATTCTGCAGTGAGTAGCTCACCTCCAGTTCCTGCCTTTTAGATGGTGGACAGGCTTTGATGCCAGGAATGTGAAGAATCTGTGCTTGCCTGGATGAGTGCAGCTCCAACAAAAGCTCTGCCATCCAGGAGACCCCACATCCATTAAGGCTTAGAACTAAACTCACTAATAGGGTCATGTGTTTTTCCTTTAATTGCTCAGAGCTCACTTAAAATTGAAGCATAGTACAGCAGTGGAGGATGGCTTGGAAAGTTGATTTTTTTTGAGAACTTATCTTCCCCAAGTAGTAAATTCTGATTTTTTTCTTAACAAAAAAAAACCCATTACACACCCACCCCCCCCCCCCCCCCCCCCCCCCCCGGCTTTTTTCACATGTTAGAAATGTGAAATTGTGGTGTGATGGCCTCAAATTTGAGGGACTGGATTGTTGTAAACGTGGCTTGGTAATTGGCCATTGCCTAATACTGTAGATTTATTGCCAAAATTTGTGCAAACAACTAGATTAAGTTTGTTTTTCTCTCTCAATCCAACTTTATGGAGTTGGCTGGGTTGAAATGGAGGCTGGTGATTATTAGTGAGGATACTATTTTAAGCTTTTGCTTTGCTGGATTTTGTTCAAGAACTGTGGGTGGAGCTGATGAGGCCAGCACTTGATGCCCATCTGTCATTCTCCTTTTAAGCTGGTGAGCTGCTAACTTAAACAAAATTATCCTTAGAGAAGGAGTTCCAGATTTTGACTGACAGCCAAGAAATGACAATATTTCAGTCAAGATGGTGAGTGACTTGGAGAACTTGCAGTGGTAGTGTTCCCAAGTATTGCTCTTGTTGCTCTGGTGGCAGAGAATGCAGGTTTGGACAATGCTGCCTGAGGAGTCTTGGTGATTTTCTGCAGTGTCTTGCAGATGACTAGTGCTGCTAGTAATCTTGGTGGGATGCCCCTTGAGCAAGCTATTTTTTTGGTCCTGGATAGTGTCACTCTTGTTTAGAGTTGCACTCCCAGGCAAGAGGGAAGTATTCCATCATACTAACTTGTACTGTTTATAACTGGGGAGATGAAGGTCATGCCACAGTATCCTAGTCTCTGACCTGTTGTAGCCACAGTATTTGTATGGCTAGGCTAGTCCAGTTCCATTTCTTGCCAGCTGCAATGACATTGAATGTCAAGGGGTGACGGTTAGGCTCCTGCTCCCACTCTGTACATCCATAGTGCAAAGATTACTTACTCTTTATTCAGAAAAGCTGTACAATGAGCATTTTAAACTCCAACTGCAAATCCTCCTTACACAAGAGGGAGGAAAAGGGCATTCCAGACAGGGGAAACTCTGAAATGATTGTGTGGTCTCTGTTCAGACTCAAATGGTTCCTGTGCTGATCTGAAGTCCACTGCTTGTCTTCTCTGGATGGCTTACTTGTTTGCAGTAGTCAAGGTGGCTAGTTCACACTTCTGAAACACTGACTTATTACTTAAATCCAGATTACAACAACTGCTAAAAGAAAAATTCACTTTCTTCAGGCTTAAAGTAACTTACTGTAGAGAAGTGTGCTGGGATGTCAAACCAAACCAACTTCCTTATCGCTGTATTTGCAACCCAGTAAAATTGAATATTCTTTGAGTCTTCAATTGGTGCAATGGTTCCTAAGCAGACTTTATCAAAGTTCACACTATTTACAGTTGAGCAAAAACTTAACAATACTAACTTTAGCAGAACTAAACTAAGCAACAAGGTTGCCTACCCTGAAGAAGTTACCCTCCTCCCTCTGGACAAACCTCAGGGAATCTCTCTCCCACTGCAACACTCTCTCATCACCTCATCGGCCTTGAAACTGCTCGACCACGTCCTGAAGCAAACCAGGTACTACAGCCACATCACCTTTCTTAGTACCTGCCTATCCATCCTCTACCCGCCTCCCCCCTCTCCCTATTTATTTCAGAATCCTCTTCCCCTCCCCCATTTCTGAAGAAGGGTTTAGGCCCAAAACGTCAAGTTTTCCTGCTCCTATGATGCTGCTTGACCTGCTGTGTTCATCCAGCCCCATGCTTGTTATCTCTAAGCAACAAGGTAATGTCTGAAACTTTAAGACTGGGTTTAAAGTCTTTAGAAATGATACAGAAGGGACCATTCAGCCCATCTTGTCCATGCCAACCGAAGTCATCTTTTTAACATGGCCTCACTCTAACAGACTGACAGTTAAGGGATAAATTTAAAAGAAAAATAAGATGTAACTGGACCAATGTGAGGTATTACTAGGCATATGGGATCTAGCATGATACCTGAAGACACCGGTCAATGCAAATTGCTTCTGATAGGCTCCTGAGCAATGTTCACGTGATTCTTAACTGGAATTCTACTCCACTTTCAACAAGATTATAATGGGAGAATAACTGGAGAGCAACTGAAAGTTGTTCTAGCAGCTTTCACAGCCACAGACATCTGATTTCAAGTTCAAGTTCTCCCTTTACCCCAAGGATCTCCAGACTGGTTGGCACTGGCCTGCCTTTGGCCCTTTTTTAACATGCAGCCATCTGCCAGCCTTGAGAGCATAATGCATCTCTGGACCTGAAATGTCTGACTTATTAGAATATTCTAATCTCCAACTAACTTCCAAGGCCAGGTCCCTTAAATATCCATTTGGTTTTTCAAAAACTGCCTACAGTCCAGTGATCACTTTCAATTCTCTCTTAAAGAGAAATAATAATAATGAAGGTCTTACTAGCATTCCTGTGTTGAGGTCTGCAGCTTCTGTTTACAGCCCCAAGCTGCTCAACTACCTGAGGGCTAATCTCAGTTGATGACCAAGGGCCTTCTGCCTGCCAATCATAGCTAGTCACTAGTCTGCAGACTAACCAGCCTGTTGCTGACTGGATCTCCATTTTGTGCACACCCTTGGCTGCTGCTGGTCTGCCCCTGCTGCTTGAGCCAGCAGCTATATCAACAGGACTGAAAATGTCAGGTTACTACTTTTTAAGAAATACAGTAATAACCTAACTCTGGAGTATTTGCACCCTCAAACTACTTTTAGGGCTGTTACTCCCTCTCTCGTTCAGCTCTCTTCTGTTTGGATGAAGGCAGTAGTAAGATCCATCAGAAAGGATGTGAGCCTGAGGGGAGTGACTATTCCAGGCAGTAGAAGCCTACCTGTACATGAATGATATTGCAGTTTTCTGCTTGGATCCACTGTCAGCGTGCAGACTCATGAGCATCTGTGACCAAGTCAAACTGACCTTGGGAGCTAATGTAAGTTTGAGGCAAGAGCAGAGGCCATGTTCTTTGAGAACTGGACCAACTGATCCTTTATCCTCTTCATGGTCAGGAAAGATTATCTGAAGGGGCTGGCATATGTCCAAAATCTTGGTGTGCATTGCCAAGGTGAGTCAAACTGGGCTTTTGGGTGCACTGCACCTCCTCCACTGGGTTTAAAAACCTGCTCATCAGATGAGATACAAAGAGTAGGTGGTGCAGGTTTGGCCTATTGCCTGAAACTGTCATTGCAGTAATCCAAGACGCACTCCACTTCGTGAGCTCTGGATGGACAGTGTCTGCAGGGCCACAATGTTTTTTCAAAAAAAACCTCTCTGGATAAGGGGAGGAAGAATGTACCCTCATGCCACCTTTGCATAGCCACAACTAGCTGTGTGTAGACCCTCTGTATGCAATCAAGTGTTACTGCAACACAGGACAAGTAGAACCTCAGTGCATAAAGGATAGGACTAACTTCTTGCAGAATGCTCCAAGTAGGTGGACAGTTCCATATCACCTGTCCTTTGTGGAGAAACTTGTCAAAGATATTTTTCTTTGCCATGAGTCCATCAGGAAGTGGTCAGCACGTAGTATCCTCAACCCTATAGAGAAAAGAAAGGGGCAAGTACCTCTGATACAGGGCACTGATCTTCAGTCTGTTCTCAGGAATGCATGCTGAGATGAACATCAACTGGTCCTGGAGGCCCATAAAGTCATTGAAAGATGCCTTGGTCTGCCTGAACCTTGTCTGTCTTCCAGAATGAGGTGTTCACATCAGTGTTGCAGGCTGGCACATTCCAAGGTCCAGAACTGTGCTGAGGGATGCACTGAAGCTTGGGGCAGCTGCTGCCAAGATGCAGTAGGGACAAGACCACTGTCTGTTGTCTTCCTGTTGAAGTTCAATAGTGGTCTGTTCAGTTATCAGACCCTCCACATGCCCCTCATGCCTGTAAGCATAATCTCAAGGACAGAAGCTAACTGGCTCTAGCAGAACCCAAACTAAGTGCTAGTGAGTAGGTTATTGCTGAGCGAATGCTGATTGATAACACTACCACCAGTCCTTTGTTGTTATGCTAGCTGACAATACCAGACAAGTTTTTATTTTCCAAAGCGAAATCAGGCTTGATAGACCAACTTTAACTTTTTGACATTTACTGTGGTAATAAGTGTCTGTCTACCTCTTGCAAGAAGTTTGAGAATCCTTCTTTTTAAGGAACAATTTACTAATGCACAAGGAAATAAGCTTAGTTTGAGTAAACTCTTTAACATTGTCTTCATATAACTATCAAAAATAGCAGGTCTGTTTTTGGGCCTCACTATGTTGTGAAAGAAGAGAGCTTTGCATTTCTGTTCTGGCCTCCATCAAGAGGCGCACCCTTTTCGAAGGATCTCTTGTAGTGCAGAGCTGTCTCAGGATGACAAACTATACCCCTTCAGCTAGCGCATTCTGAAATTTTAAGGCCCAGCTGCTTTCAAAAGACAAGTACATGAGGGCTTTTAGGGTGGGCTGTAGAAAACTGGTCTGATGGGTGGTGAGGACAGCAGAGTGGAGTTCTGGTATGGTAGGGTGTCTCCTCCAGTTGGGAGACCAGTATGGGGTCCACTTTCTCCTGTGCTGAAGGGGCTGTCCACTCAGTTACTGACCCATCTGACTTAACATTTCATGAAGGGGAAAGTGCAGTGATGGATGTTTGGTATTTTTCTGACTTATTCACTAAAGCAGCCTTCTTTTCTTCCCTTCCACTGCAGCACCTTTTGCACGATGCCATCAATCAAGGTCCACAATATTGTTGTCTTCATGCAGTAAGTTCTTAAGAACAGAATATTATTTAAATCAAGGAAAAACTGAACCGTTCCAACATAAATGGATTTGGAGTTGTTTGTAAGCAAAACACAGCTATCATACATGCAGGGGGTAATCAGGAAGGCAAATGGAATATTGGCCCTTATTTCAGGGCCAAAAACAAGTTGCTGGAAAAGCTCAGCAGGTCTGGCAGCATCTGAAGAAATGTTAATATTTTGGGTCTCCAGACCTGTTCTCAGAACTGATGGTAGCTGGGGAAAATGTTGGTTTATGTGCAGAAAGAAGAGTAAACAATAGGATAGTGGGGCGTGGGCAGAGAAGAGCAGTTGGATAGATGAAGGAATTGATAACTATCTGGCTAGAGGGTGAATAGTTAATGGGGGGGTGGGGGGGGTGGTGGGGTGGTACTGTGACTAACAATAGGTTGTGTAATGGCAGTCTGTGATAACAAGACCTGCTGTGTGGGGTTGGAGGCTAGGACATGAGAGATTTTGGGCCCTAAAATTATTGAACTCTGGACTTGGCTGCAGGGTCCCCAAGCAGAAAATGAGCTGTTGTTCTCACAGCTTGTGCTGAGCTTCACTGGAATACTGCAGTAAGCCTGAGACCAATTGGCCAGGGGAACAGTGTGGTAGGTTGAAGTGGTAGGCAACTGGAAGCTGTGTCCTTTTAGCGAGCAGAACGTGGATGTTCTATGAAGTGATCAGTCTGCGCTGTTTCCCCAGTGTAGCGGAGACCACACTTTCTCCAGCAAATACAGCAGACTAGATTCTGGGAGGTGCAGGCCAAGTGTTGCTTCACCTGGAAGGTATGTTTGAGCCCTTGGATACTGGGGAGGGAGGAGGTAAATGGGCAGGTGATACACCTTCGCCAGTTACAGGGGAAGGTGCTGTGGGTGCTAGTGGGTTGGTTTGGGGGGGGGGGGGCGTGGAAAGTGTAGTGAAGGAAGTGGTCCAGGGTGTTTTGGAGGAATGGTCCCTATGGAAGGTGGACAAGGGAGGGGAATACATCTGGTGGTGGCATCTTGCTGGAGGTGGGAGAAATGGTGTCTGATGATCTGGATGTAGATGTTTGTGGAATGGTAGGTAAGTACAAGGTGACCTCTTCCCTCCTGCAGGAGGGAAGAGAAGGGGAGGACAGAAGTGCAGGAGATGGTTTGGACCAGGTTGAGGGCCCTGTCGACAGCAGTGCTGGGAGTCCTCAGTTGAGGAAGAAGGTGGACACTTGAGGCTCCCCTTTCAAAGTTGGTCTCATCTGAACCTATGTGGAGACGGAGGAACTGAGAATAGGATGGAGTCTTTACAGGAAGTGGAGTGTGAGGGTGTATAGACCAGGTAGCTGTGGGAGTTGGGTTTATAGTAGTTATTAGTGGCCAGTCTGTTTTCCCCAGAAATGGAAACAGATGTCAAGCAAGGGAGGAGTCAGACCAGGTGAAAGCAGGGTAGAAATTGGAAGCCAAATCAACAAACTCCTCAATTCCAGACATGAGGGAAACTGCACTGACAATATCATCGATATATCGAGAAACAGTTGTGGGTCAGGCTGGAATGGGACTGAAACAAAATGTTCCACATATGCCACAGAGATGCATAACTGGGGTCCATGTGAAGAAAATGAGAACTTGCTTGAGCTCATCCTCGCCCTTGACAAGTGGAGGGTGGTGGTGGGTGGGGATGGCTCAGGCCACTGTGCCAGGAAGAAGCAGAGTGCCCCAAGACCCTCCTGGTGGGGAATGGACATGTGAAGGGATTGTACATCCTTATGAGCAAAGGCTCAACAGGTTGGAACTCAACATCATTGAAAAGAGTGAGGTGATCTAATCAAAACACATCAGATTCTTAAGGAGCTTGACAGGGTAAATGCTGAAAGGATATTTATGCTTGAGTTTAGGATCAGAGGGCACCAATTTAAGACAGGCATTTCTTGGCAAGAATTTCCAAAGAATCCACCCACAAAGCTGGTGGGGTGGGAAGAATCCTTGTGTATATTTAAACTGCAATAGATTACTGATCCAGAATCTAAGGTTGCAGGAAAGTGGGTGTGTGGGATCAGCTATGATCCTATTGAATGATTGAACAGACTTGGGCAAAACAGTCCACTCCTATTTGCAATTTTTCATAGGCTTGTGTCTTGAATTATGTGGAGGTGATGGCCTAGTGGAATTATCTCTGAATTGCTAATCTAGAAACCCAACCAATGTTCTAGGGACCCAGGTTTGAATCCTGCCACAGCAGAGGGTGGAATTTGAATTCAATAAAAATCTGGAATTAAGACTAATGAATCCATTCCTGATTTGGTGGGGGGACCCCCCCCCCCCCACCATGTGGTTCACTAATGTCCTTTTTGGGAAGGAAACTGCCATCCTTACCTGGTCTGGCCTACATGTGACTCCAGACCCACAGCAATGTGGCTGAATCTTAACTGCCCTCAGCATTTAGAGATAGGCAACAAAGGCTATCCTAGCCAGCGATGACCTTATCCCATACATGAATTAAAAAGCTGTCTGGCTTAAGTGCCATGTTTTTATGTCCTGAAGCTGAATTTAAAATTGAATTGTATTTTAATTCAAATTTAAAACTGGATTGTTTTGTTGTGGGATTGCTTAGTTTTGGCTCTAATCTGCTACTTCTGTTCTAGCATGTAACTTAATTTCTTTTTAAACTGAATTTCATTAGGATTGGCAGTTGACTTCCAGGATGTGTTCTGGTGTTTTGTTTTTGAATACAATTTTACTGTTGGCCCAAAACAGCATCTCATCAGAATTAGTTTTGAGCTGTTCAGAATCCAGCCTATTTAGCACCATAGTCCTTCTTACTGCATGATGCTGGATGTGCTCCTTGTGAAGAAATGATGACTAATGCCAGGCCTTATGTGAAAGGCTTGAAGGTAGCAGAATTCTTAATGCCCCTAAGAGCTGCTTACACCAGTACATAATCCCCTACCTAAAAAAAGTCATCTTTGGACTTCATTTTTAGGGAATGTAGCTGGAGAAGTGGTTCAAGTATCAGGTGAGGGAGTACTTTGCAGCCAGCGATCATTTGACTCAAGATTAATTTCTGGCCTATTGTCCCTTTCCATAAGTTTCTAACTGAGGGAAGGCTTTCTTCAAAAAAGGCCAGATATAACCTGGCAAGTGGACTGGGAGTTTTAATATTCGGTAAACCGATGCTGCAAGTGGGATGCATTTGAAGGAAATGGGAGATATCCCATTAAGAAAAGTGGGGTCATCAAATACTGTGGTGGATATCCAGGGACATGGAAAATTGGGTAAAGAGGAAGAGGCTTTGGCAGATGGCTTTAGCTCAAAACAGCAGACTGAGGAGTATAGAATGTTCCGGGGAGACTTAAATGATGAGAGCTAAAAGGGATATGAAAGGGTAGTGGCAGGTAGAATTAAAAACCTAAAGTTTCTACAGATACACTTTAAGGATAAAAATTTAATGAGAGCATTAAGGAGCACAGTGGGTAATTCCTGTGGAGACAGGGTGCAGGTATGTTTCCAAAGTAATACTTGGTCAGTATTCACTAGAGGGATGATGTGGGTTTAGAAAGAGGGGAGGAGGCATAAGATAATCTTGAAGTTGGTGTAGACAGGAGGTTGTGGTCTGACAGGCTTTAAAAGGAGAGAAATTTTCCATGGATGGATGGATGCAGTGTCCCAGGTAGTTGAGATGCAGGAAGGAAATAGCGAGGTGCAAACATTTTCAATTCCCCCTCTGGCTGCAAGAGGTACTAGAGGACAGTCGGTGCAATTCTGTAAGAAGGAAACAAGGGATAAACCAGGAAACTACAGGTCAAGCAGTCTAACTGCATTGGTGGTTGTTTGGGGGTGGAGGTGTGAAGCAATTCTGAAGGACACCAGTCATTTGCATTTGGAGAGATTGGGATTAACTGAATAGTCAGCATGGTATTGCCAAGGGATGGTCATGTCTGACAAACTTGATTTGAATTCTTCAAAGTAGTGACCAGCTGTGTAGATGAGGGCAATGTGTTTGAAGTCTGCTTAGACTTTGGCAAGGCTTTTGATAAAGTCACCTGGCCAAGAATTTGCTGAACTGGATCTGCAATTGGCTGAGAGGCAGGAAGAAGAGGGTGATGGATGCTGTTTTTTTCTATCTGGCAGCCTGTGTCCCATAGGGTCCCTCCAAGGATTAGTGTTGTGGCCCCTGCTGGTTTGCTTAAATGATCCTACCTTCTAATGTAGGAGGATTGATCAAATTTGCAGATGATACAAAACAAAAGTGGGGGCAGGAAGTAGTGAGGAAGATGGCCTTGGATTACAGGAGGGCTGGTAGATGGGTGGATCAGAGACTGAATTCAGTCCAGATAAGTGTGTGGAGCTGCTCTTCAGGACAAAAGGCAAGGAATACGTGATTGGTAGAATGCTGGGAGAAACTGAGGACAAAAATATCCAGGTCTGGTGAGGGTTTGAGTACTTGTACATGTGGTTGTGCATCTGTCCCTGAAGGTATTAGGGCAGATGCATAAGAAAGCATATGGTATACCTGCCAAGGCATAGTTTGCAAGCAGGGAGATGATGCTGGAATGGCATAAAGTGCTAGTTGGGCCACAGTATGTGCTGTTCTAGGATCCACCTCTTGTAGGAAGGATGTGGTAGCACAAAAGTTGCAGAAGAGATGCACCAGGATGTTGCCTGGGCTGGAGAATTCATGGAGAGACTGGACAGACTAGGCTCCTTTCTCTTTTCTTTAAAACAGGGAAGACTGAGGGGAACCATGATTTGGTGTTAAATTTGAGGAGCATAGATAGGATAGACCAGCTTTTCCCCTTGGGACCAATGACTAGTGGCATCTGTTACGAAAGTAAGGGAAGAAGGTTGAGATGAGAAATATTCTTCCCCCAGATGGTGGGAATCCTTGAAGTTGCCTGTAAAACAAATTGGAGGCAGAAATCATCAACATTGTGATGGTACATCTAAACACTTGAATGCTGAATCATACAAGGCTATGGACCAAGTGCTGGAAAATAGAGTAGAATAACTTTTTTTGACCAGAGCAGACACAATAGGCTAAAGAGCCTTTTCCCTGTACTGTAGATCTGACTTTGACTTCCATACCACTGGTTACACCCACCAATAATAGTGCAGTCACTCCTTTTGGACAAAGTCGTGTTAACTCCATTCTTCAGTGTGACTAAGCTAACTGTTGCCTTTCCCCTGCAGTACTTGATTGTTCTTCTCTTCTCAGAACCACCGTGAAAAGCTCCTATTTGGGACATCCATCGCAGAATTCACTGGAAGCATATCGCTATCTGGATTGTGGGTCCAATTCTACAGTATATAGAAGACCTCCTTTGAAACATTGAGACCTCTACAGTCTGAATGGGAATGATGGTTCAAAGCAACTTCAATTCTTGTGGTTCCATTAACATGAGACTTCTCTCCATTTTTAGCTGGAAAGTGACTGCAGCAAGTAGATTTGAAAGGAGTCTTCTGTTTCTGCACCCTCCTTCTGTTGGTTTTTTGTAAAGCAAGGTGGCCACGTCCAGCATCTTTAACATTGGGCTTTTTAACAAAAAAGGTTTGAGAGCAATGCTTTCAACCATCCTGAGTAGCTGTTTTTTCCAAGTGTTCCTTCCTAGGGCAATACCTTTGTTTCAACCTACCTCCTGTGTGCCATGCTGTCTGTGTTCTCCAAGTTTCATGTAAGAGCCTCTCAGTAATGGGACTTTTTACAACATAAACATGCATACAAGTTAGTGTACACTCAACCTCACCAGACCTGTGATGTTTTTGTCACTATCACCCACTCTGAATTCCACTCCCTACTGAACATGATTGCTTCTCCCTCCTAAATATTTTCTAATAGATGTCTTGCACCCTGATGCTTTCCTTCTTTCACTTACAAGGTTGTAAATGTCCTTTGGATCTAAAATGTAGCCAAAAGCACCTCCAGGTTAAAACAACAGGCTTAAATACAACAAGTTAGCCTAGGGGCAGTCAATAGCTTCAACACAAGTTGATGCAAATGTTGGATGTGAATTATTTGCACCAATAGATATCTGTAAAGCTTTCACATTTGAATTGAGAATCACTGACTAGGGAGTATGTGAACAGAGGATTTGCAAGCCAAGTCAAATGAAGGACTAAACCAATGCATCACAAATTAACACTTGATAATGGAGATTTTATATTAAACCACCTTGATGCATTTTTGAAGTTGTGTATATTTTTACAATGTTTGCATTCCTACCACAGTAATATTCAAAACCCAAACTATTGGTTTTACAGGTTAACCTGTTGCATGGCTAACAAAAACACTAACTTTTTTATTATGTAGCCTGATGCAAGCAGCTTTCCATCCCCCACTTCAACCCCTAAAATTATCGATATTAACTGCTTCTGTTTTAGTGGTTTTTCTTCCAGCTGTGCTACTTATTTTTGGTGCACTGCTGTCTATTGACTGTTCAGTGATTTTGTGTATTTAAATAGCCATACCCACTTTTTGTATGAGTGCAGAAGGTAAACACTGACAGCTGAAGTTATGTTCAGATTACCAAAATAGAAGGGCAAGGGTCTTAACTAGCTTAATTGAAAACTGCTTACAAGCTGTTTTTGAATTCTTTTTAAAAACTCCAGTTGCATGGTTTGCCAATTGCTGTGTCCCCTAAAGGTGACATTCATGTTTTAGTTTACCCTATGGGCTGAACTGAACTTCTACAAAGGGAAGACTGAAGAAATAGGAGAATTTCCATAACTAGGAAAGAATGGATTTTATTTTTAATTTATTCAAAGATGTTTTTGTACTCTCCAGGGTATTGTATATGATAAACAGGATTTGTAAAAGTGGAACAAAAACACACTGGAAGCTTGCTGTGAATTGATTTAACTCAAAACCAAAACTGAAATTTGCCAAGTCTAAACACTCAAACTAACATGGATGCTTTTTCTTTTTTTTTTTTGTTGGGAAGATTGGAATTTTGATTTTGCTGGTGTAAAATGTAATGAAACGAAACACTACCTTCTATCTGTGCTAGGCTGTAAAAATGTAACTAGCCAACAACAGTAGTTCTATATCTCAATGTAGTAACACAAGCAATGGTAGATAGGAACCCCAAAGACAAGGTTGAAAACTTGAGATACCAAGTAAGTGACTGTCAGTAATACTGGATTGGGGAAAAGAGAATGACTTTCCTAAAATGTAACTCCTCATCCTTTGTTTACCAGAACCCAAAAAACACTGTCCAATTAATATCCCTGGTTCAGTTTCCTCTCTTAGTATGAAAACCCCCCCCCTCCCAACAAATTGTGTAGGCCAGTATTATACTTGTGATATGAGGATTGTTTTTAGTTCAACATTAAAACTCTTGAAGCAATCTCCCAGCATTTTTACAATGCTAAGTTAAGTTGACAGTTTGAAAGTTTCATTCCCTGTTGGAGGCTGCTGCACAAGTCCTCCTTTGCCACCCTTCATTCAAAGAAGTGAGCTAATGCTTTAGACCCATTGTTTCACACCCATGGTGAATATGATAGAAAGTTAACCCCTAAAATGTGCACAGGCTTGTGGTTTGAGCAATTGGCTGTATTAAGATTTTTGACTTGAAACAAGACCCCAGTAAGTTGCTGCTTTTGTGCAAGTGACTGTTAGCGTCTCTTGATTCCTAACACCTCACCATGGGGCAAATATTGGAACTTGAGGTAGCTTTTGGACAATTGTATCTCAGGCTTCCTGTTTCAGTGGCTGTGTTTTGATCCTTCTGTAGAAGGGCTGTTTTTTAAATCGATCGTGTATTGTACTGCATTGTATACTGGAAAGAGAAATTTAGGCCTGACCAGGCTGGAATGTCTTGGCACTCTGAACTGATGCACATTGTTTAAATGTAATGCTGTCAGTTATTGAGCACTTTTTTTCAAATAAATGTTTATGGGACTAATGTATTGGCTTATTTCAGTGGTGTTGTGAACAGTTGCTCTAGGCTTTTAAATGTTTCTTGCTACTGTACTATATTGCATTTACTAGATTGTGAATCTAGTACCATGCCTTGGCTGTATAATCTTTTTAAATGAGCTATTAAAGTAACCATCTGGAAGCTTTGCGCAAAAGTTCATTTATCACTGTACTGCTTAATGGTTGCATGATTTCTCTCCTCGGTAATATACACACCATGATCAGTGGTGTGAATGGACTTTCTTTGGATGGGTTGTTCTACTCTAGCCAGATTTGAGGGGCAAAGACCTCCTTTATCATAATTCTTCCCTTTTTTATTCTTTTGACCCATATGCTGGGGGAAAACCCTGTTTTCTTAATTCTCTCTCTTAGAGCAAGGTGCCTGCTGCAGTCTTTTTAAGCAGATCGAGACAACAGCAGAGTCCTTTTTTTAGTTAGGAAGAACAGGGAGCAAATGATGAGGGTGAGAATTAGACAAGCCACATCACTTCTGTTCATGTTGCCAGAACATGTAAAATGACTAAAAGGCGTTGAGGATTCTACACCATTGGACTGTTTCAACCTGAGTTGAGCAGGTTTGTGCCTTGGTGGTCTGTGTATTTTTTTTTTTTCTAAAGGGATACAGTTCTGGTGAATGTGACTTGAAGATAGAGAAGATTCAATTGGAGGTGAGATCCTGTGGCAGGAGGTTTGAGTTGGGAAGGCAGAGATTGCATATAGCAACATTATTGTACAGAAGGACTTAACTGAGGTTTACCTTTGTGAAATCTTTTGGAAAGTCCAATATTGTCCAGTAGTTTTGTCATGGAGCTTCTTTCTTGCAATTTCCCACACATTAGGTTTTAAACCTTTTTTGTGGGATTGCGACCAATGCATGTGAAATCACATGGAACAGGATTACAGTTCTTGGGTCAGGATCCTGGTGTTGCAGCTGAATGGGGTAATGACTCATTGCCTGTTCCCAACATTTTTATTCCTTTTTTTGCCCAGTTAGTCACTAAAGGCATGCTCCCAATCCACTCAAGATTGGGTGGTTCTCTAAGCTGCAGGAGCAGTAAGAAGCCCTCTTGCATGGAACTCAACCCATATTTGCATGGGTTGAGGTGGGCTCCTCCTCTAAGTCACTTTGGATGCAGAACCCTGCCAGAGGGCAGTCTGCAGCTTTCCTGTGACTGACAGTGTTTTGGTAGGGGGTGGTGCTCAAGGGCATCTTGCAGTGCTGGTGTTGACTGACTATGCTGGGAGGCTGCCTAGACAAGTGCCTTGCTTGTAACACCACTGGGTAACCCTCTGGCTTGGTGGGGGGAAAATGGCAGGTATTCTTCCCCCCCCCCCCCCCCAAAATTTGGGGGTGACAATCCCAATGACATGTCTCTTTAAAGCCCTGTGCCAGTTTGCTTGATTCTCCCAGTGCATTTCTATTTTATCACTACTTTCTTCGATCTCCTTGCAGTCTTATCCAAAATTCCATTCTTGATCACTGCAGGGTCAATAGTTTAATGATGCAAAATGCATTTCAAATTGGGCATAAAATCTGCTACAACTTTGCTCAAACCACTGCTTTCCAGTGCCGCGCAAAATGCAGTAACTTGCTGTTATTTGAGTCCTTTGACAGACTGCAAATGATTAAAGCAAATCACATGTTTGTGGAGGGTTGTGCAAGACACCAATGAGCATGAAAATTTAAAGCTACCATCTTTCATGGCCTCTTGCAGTGCAGTAGTAGCATCCTTGCCTTTGAGCTAGAGACTTGGATTCAAGTTTAAGGTGTGCTATAATCTCAACAACCAAAATGCACTCTGCTCTGCAAGTGAAGTGTTCAAGAACTGGATAGCAATGCTTGGTTTTTAAAATTTTTTTTTTAAAAAAAAAAACCCTTCCTTTCTTATTTGAACTCTGCCAATTGAACACTGAAATGAGATTTCAGGCTTCTACAGCATGCTGCTATTTATGCTGATCTCTTGCAATAGATCTTCCAAAGGCTGGATGTTTTACCTGGTTGGTTGACCAGCCATCAATTTGTTTCCCACTTTGTATAGATACAAGACTATAAGCCAAATTATAGCATGCCTTTGATTTTGAACTGCCCTTCCTGCTGCCATGCTCATCCAACATTTTAGAACAAAACTGTTTCTTGCCCAACCTGCATCAGTTTGGCAAACTGAGGGAACTTTAGTTCAAGCTGCTTTACATACAATAAAGAATTTTGACTTTGTGCCAAGCTTGCATAAAATGCATCACACTGGAAATGTATTGTAACTCCTATCAGATTGTTGTGCAGCAAACTAATCACTGGATGAAAGTCAAAGGCTTGGTATGCAATCCAGTGCATTCCAGCAGCATGAATGGACTAGAAAGGGGGCAGGTGGGAAAACAGCCCTTTTCAGTTGTATTCTTCTACCATATGCATTCAATCTAATTTCTGGGGCTTCTGTATCTTGTACCCTTCACTGTCTCCTAATTTTAACCAAAGTTAAAAGGCAATTTATTACTTGGCTGAGAGCCAAGTCTATTTTCCAGTTTCAAGCCACTCTGGGACTCTACAGGAGGGCAGCTGGTCTCAACATGTTCATGAGTGGGAAGTGCTATGCTGTCAGGTCCTGTTCTGTCACCTTTCAGGTTGATGAGATGAGCAGTTTTTTGGGTTTTTTTTCTCATTTGATGTTGGAAATTAGCTGCTGTATTTCCTACAACTTATAATAGTGACTACACTTCAAAAGCTCAGTGCTTTTAAACATCTGCTCAGGAAATGTGTAATTATAGAAACAATTCTTTCCCTTTTTTGTCTCAACAGTCTGGATGAGACATCTTTCTTTCAATTTTGATGTTACAAGGTCACTTGATGTTCAGCTGTGCCTCTGTGTAGCATGCTAGCCTTTTGAGGCAGGTGCCTGTAGTTTCAAATCCTTTTGTGCCCTAGTACTGAGGCATTGTGGCACTCTGCCTTTTTAAGGATTACAGACTTTGAAACTAGGAGAGAAATTTCCCCTGGCTCCAGACTCCCCAACCACTGAAACCTCTTTTCTGTATCTACCTTTTTATTTTCAGGTTTTAAGATTGCAACTCTACAGCATACAGGCAAATAACAAAAGGTAGAGCTTGAACCAGATGAACCTTATTTTGTTGCAGTCCCTCTGACATTCATATCCTTCCTGAGAGGAGGAGACCAAAATTACATACAGTACTCTAGCTATTATCTAACCAAGCTCCTCTAAAACTGAAACAAGGTGTCACTTCCGGCACTCCAATTCTCTTGTGCTAAAGGCTAATATTCCATTTGATCTGCTGCACCTATGTATTTGCTATCAGTGACCTTTTTAAGGATACCCAAATCTCTGCACGTGTCCATAATTTCCAAACTCTCCATTCTTTCAGAACTACTGTGCATCTTATTGTCCTACCAAACTGCATAACCTCACTTTTCTGCATTGCCCTACCCACTAGGGCCTCATGTAATGGTAATATCCCTACCTCCTGAACCAGGAGACCTGCTACAAGGCCCACCTTCTCTGGTGTGTAATAACATCTGAGTAGGCTGATTTTTAGAAAACATCTCTTCCATCTGCAGCGTTTTTAATCCAATCACTGAAAATATGCTGAATCTTCCTCATGCTGCACCCTCCATTTTACTGTTATGTTAAAATGTGAAGTATGTTAAACTCTTGATCACATTAAATCATTGTATTGCGAGTAGCTGGGGCCAGTGTAGAACTCCAAAAGGATGTGGGTAAGTTGATGGGAGTAGGTGGCAGGTGACTGAGCAGAGAAGGGAGGTAATGCACTTTGGGAAAACTATTGGAAGACAGCATAATTTAGGAAGTACAATTCTAAATGTGCAGGAGTAGAGGGAGCTGCATATGTGCACGGACTACTGAAGGTGACAGCTGCTAATAAAGTAGTCTCTTTATTAATAGGGACGTAGAGTAAGAGAGGGTGATGGTGAACCAGACACTTGTTGGTTGTGTTTACAGTTGTGGGACTTCTTTATAGGAAAGATGTGAATGTATTGGAGGGAGTGTAGAAGTGATTATTCTTAAAACAAGAACAGCTCCTGTTCACT
The DNA here is from genome assembly GCA_024137785.1 of Ginglymostoma cirratum. NCBI lineage: Eukaryota > Metazoa > Chordata > Chondrichthyes > Orectolobiformes > Ginglymostomatidae > Ginglymostoma > Ginglymostoma cirratum. The sequence goes on from JAHRHZ010000089.1 coordinate 10,325,203, forward strand.
GGAGGTAATAAGGCTGAGGGGAGATTTGATAGAGGTTTTCAAATTCATGAGCAGGCAGCATAAACTAGGGGGAGGCTATTTCTGCTTATAAAAGCAAGAATGAGGGGGCATAGATTAAAAGGATGTGCAAATGAAGCAGGGGTGTTGAGGAAATCTGCATTACTGAGCAGTTAGGCTTTGGAATGTGCTGCCTAGACATGTGGAGGCACTTCAATTGAAGCATTCAAGGGTACTGAATAATGGTCGACAACTGTGCAAGTGGTGGGGGTTTGGGGGAGGGGGAGCTGGTGAAGCGTGTTAGGCAATGATGCTTGTCCTGCACTGAGAATTGAGATTCTTCTGGTACCTTACTACTCGGTCTGCCAATGTGAGAATGACCTATTCTTAATAGATTAATGATTCCATGTCTCAACATTATCTCTCATACCATCAGCTTTAAAATTGCTGGGGTGTACTGAGCTGCTTTTTTCAGTTTTTGTCATGCTTTTCAAACAAATTCAGTAGAAATTGAAATGAAACACTAATCATAGCTAGAAAGAGGGTTGACTGTCCACAAAAACCATCTCCTCCACTTCCACGACTTCCCCTGCAGGAGTTCTCCAGCTGCTTCATTAATGACTTCCTTTTATCATAAGGGCAGCAACAAGAATGTTTGATTCGTCATTCACTGAAGCAACTAACCCCTTACAGGGGCAGGGGAAGAATTACTCATCTGCCCTAAATGGGTTAGGGTTGTTTTTTAAGCTATGACCCCTGGCCCTAGATTCTCCTACAAGAGCTAGTCAAGACCCCTGAATATCTTGCATTTTTCAATTAAGTCACCTTTGACACTTAACTCCAGATGATACAGACCCAGTCTATCTAGTATTTCCTGAAAGGCAATCCACTCTAGTAAACCTCTGAATGTCTTCTGACACATTAACATCCAAATACAGTGACTGGTACTGTACAAATACTCCAATTGTAGTCTCATTGACATGTATAACTGAAGCTTAACCTCCCAACTCCTTGCATTCAATTCCCCTTCTAATAAAATCCAACACCTTCCTATTAGCTTTCCTGATTACTTGCTGTGTCTGCATTCTAACCTTCTGTGATTCATGCGCTAGGGTACCTCGATCCTTCTGTTCTTCAGAGCTCTGCAACCTCTTGCCATTTATACAATATACCTCTTTATTCTCAAGCAGTGTGGGCAATACTTCCACACTGGCCTTCATTTGCTAGATCACCTTTTTGTGTTGGTTTTTTTAAAATAAATTAATTAGTCACTGGTCCTAGAGGACTACAGAGTAGCTCTCTCAGTACAGGGAGTTTTTCCTGAGGTCAGGTGAGGTTGAGAAGGTGGGACCTTTTATGGTAATCTCAAATCCCTTTGCAGTTTCCTTTTTTTTATGTCCTCTTTGATTCAATTTCCTACTTAAATTTGTCAGCAAATTTAGCTACTCTATATTTTTGATCCCTTCATCTAAGTCATTTCAATAACTTGAAGCATTGAGGCCACTGCACTGGCTCCTACGGCACATTGCTCGTGACTTGCTACCAGCTGGAAAAAGACACTCCTGGCTAACATGAAGCAATCTTCTACCCATGCCAATTTGTTACGCACTACATAATGAGTTTTTATTTTCCACTTATTGCTATCACAAAGAGACATAGGTGGGAATAACTTTCAGGTCACTTTGATTTTGCTCTGGAAGGTAACGCCAATAATTTATTCCAATTTCTGTGAACTTCCTCATTGTCCCTTGTGTTGTAATAAATAATGCATTCTTATTTTACTTTCCTTCTCTATCAAAATACTATGAGCGTATTCACATGACACCATGAGCATTCTTCCTAGCTGTGTTCTTAGCAAATAATTTGTCTCATTCAATTTCCTGTCATTCAATTTCCTTTTGATTTGATAAGGCATACCAAACCATGCTTTTGAAGGTTCACTTACCACTGGTGGCAGTACAAACACTTGATCTCCCCTACCTAAATCAAAAATGTTTAATTTCTTGTCTGCTTCCTGTTTCATCATATTCTGTGCTAACTTTATATGCTGCCAGCCAACTCGCTTGCTCTACTTAATCTGTCCCTAACGTTTGACACAGTCCAATGATGTAGTCTCTAAACTCTCTGACTCACTGATTTCTCATTAATTTAAATGGTCCTCTCACCTCATGCCCAAAAACACATTCAAATGGACTGAATTTAGTTGATTCATTAGATGCATCCCTAATGGTAATAAGTACAAATGGAATTCCTTTATCCCAATCCTCTGGTTACTCTTGACTATCAGCCCTCAACATGGTTTTCAAATTTTGATTCCACAGTTCTACTGCTCCCTGTGATTCTGGGTGGTATGCAGATGATTTAAATTGTTTTAATCCTAAGCTATCCATAATTTCCTTGAATAACTCGAATGTAAGATTTGACTCATGATCCAACTGTATCGCTGTGGGTAGTCTGTATCAAGACATTTTTAAAAAAAAAAACTGAGTAAGTCTTCTACGCTTCATTTAGCTGTGATATTGTGTAATGGGATGGTCTTTGGACATCTGGTAGATATGCCCATTACAGTCAACAAATATTGACTCCCATTCTTTGTTTTAGGGGGACATCCTATGCAGTCAAGAAAGACTCTTGTAAAAGGTGCCTCAAATGCAGGAATGGGCATTAAGTGTACTTTTTTTTCCCAATTACCTGAGGTTTTCCTGTTACTGAAGACATGATACCTTGGGCAAAATTCAACTATGTCTGTATGCAGGCCAAACTAATAAAAATGTTGTATTTTGGCTTGAATTTTCCTTGCTCCACAATGACTACCTACTGATAATTTGTGCTGTACCCACAGCACCACCTTTTTATAACTTGATATACTTCTGCTCAAGAATGCTGCTCCTCCCTGTGTTTGATGCAAAACTCAGGTTTACCCAGGCTCCAGGCTGCGGCCTGAGTGCATGCATTCCAAACACATTTTGTGGAGAATAGATTTTAGACTTTTAAGATTTGGATGTTTTCTTACCTCTTGCCTTTTTTTCTTGAAAAGAATTCTGCTTTTTAATTCTGGTTTTGTAACTGTGATGGTGATCTTGCATACTTTTCACTGTACTTGTGTATTCCTATACTTTGTTTAAAATTTTGTTGTCGTCACATACTCCATAACCTCTCATGTTTTGGTACCTTATCAAATGCCCTCTGACAGTCTAAATATAATACAACCGTAGGTTTCCCCTTATCTACAGGACATGGTCTCTGCAGAAAGAGCTTCAATAAATTAGTTAAACATGATTTCTCTTTCACAAAACCAGATTGGCTCTCTCTGATCCTAACATTTCCCCTATAACAAATATTAAGCTAAGTGGCCAATTGTTTCCTGCTTCCCTCCCTAATCTAGAGGAGACTTCTCTGAATCTAATGATTTTTTGGAAAATTCAAACTGATGCATCAGCTATTTCACTAGTAACTTCTTTTGAGACCGTAAGATGCAACACGTTGCGGATATGAAACCTAAGCCTATATGCAGCAAGACCTATAAAACAACCAGGCATGCTCTGACAAGGGTCAAGTAGCATTTCCCTCAGGCAATGACCATCTTCACTTGACTTTCACTGGCCTTATCATTACTGAATTCCCAAACTGTCACTATCCTGGTAAAGTTAGCAGCTGATCTGATTAAGGTTTTCAAAGTCATGAATGTAACTGGATAGAATAGTAAGGGAGAAACTGTAGAGGAACAAGAATGAGAGGATGTCGATTTAATGTGATGTGTAGAAGAAGCAAGGGTGATGTGAAGCAAAAGTTTTTTTGCAGCAAGTAATTGTGGTCTGGAATGTAGTGCCTAGAAATGTGGTGGAGGCAGGTTCAGTTGAAGCATTGGATAGTTATTTTGATAGTAATAATATGCAAAGGTATGGAAAAACAGCTGGAACTGTGCACGAGGCAATGATGTCCAATTAATCTGGTGCAGGCATAATGGATCAAATGGTCTCATCCTGTACTATTGTGATTCTGTGATCATCGACTAGGAGCTGAACTGTGTCAGCCATTTAAATATGTTGGTTATATAAGCAAGTTGGAGGCTGGGAGCCTGTTGGCGAGTAATTTTACAAAGCCTTTCTTAATATCTACAGGGCACAAGTGAATGGTTTGATGGAGTGTACTCTGCTTGCCTGGATAAGTTCAAATTCAATGATACTTAAGCTTACTATGCCCCAGGACAAAGCAGCCTCTTCAGTGGAACCTCATTCGACGCTCTAGAAGCTCCACTAACATCACGCTGGCACCAGTATGTGTCATCTACAAGATGCACTGCAACAATGTCCAAATCTGCGATGTTAACCATTTAAAGGGATGTGGGTTGTAGGTGTGTGGGAACACCAACACCAACACCACCACCTGAAAATTCCCCTCCAAGACCATCTCACTTGGAAATGTATGGCTGTTCATTCACTGCTACTGGGTCAAATTCCTGTCACTCCCTCCCCACGACAGCATTGTGAGTCTACCTACAGCACATGGACTGCAGCTCACCACCTTCTTCTCAAAGGGCAATAACTGCTGGCCTGACCAGTGATGTACACTTCCTATGAGCAAATTAAGACAAAAGCATCTTAAATTATGAGGCTATTCCAATCTACATTTGAACAGTAATGTTTTTGTTATGATTGCAGTGTAACACCTGTTCTGTTGTAAGCTTCAGCCATGTGGTTATAACATTAACAAGCAATGGGAATCAAGATTGTCGGAAAGCCTTAGCAGGATGACCAGTGCAAAAGCAGATTTGGAGACTACCTGTTTTGCTGTCAATATTCGAGACAACTACTGATCTCAACTGTTCATGTCCACCACCCCCTTCATTTCCATTTTGATTCACTGGGCAAAGAAGAGGCATTACCCTGTTCAGTTAGCTACTGCCAGGCATTGCAAATGACTCATCGCCAGGGACAGTTCCTTGGAGTGCCAAACATTTTGCCTCATGGCATACACGATGTGCTCAAGGCATTGTGCTTTCTGCATCTCTAAATTAGTAAAAAAAAATGAGGTGTACCCTGTTCAATGTCCAAAAGCATCCCTTTGAGTCATTGTGGCTGTGATAGGGTGAATAGCTAGATAATGAAAGTGGGTTGACAGTACAGGAATGATGTCAGGAAACAAAACTAAAGGTACCAGTACTGATTGGCAAGAAAATGTGATATTATGTTGTGATCACAAACCAACTTGAGCCGAGGCTTGGGTATGACATATCAGGGATGAATGTCACTTGGTACTTACTACTTAGTCACAGCTCACTTACAGCCTTTCACGTTTCCCAAAATTTCTTGTTAAACCCCAGTCTCAAAACTTATTAAAACCAGTACTGCTTTCGGTTATTACGTGCCTAGCATGTAATTTTGGAAGCTTTTAATCCCAGAACATAAGAAAAGATGACTAATGTTAATAATTGTTGTTACGTGTCTGTTGCATAAGCTGGCATTTTAAGGGAATGATTTTGCCGCCCTCTGCTTCCATCATGCTTATTTCTTTTTTCCCCATAACTGGTCAGCATCAGGTCTTAGTTTTCAAAATCATTTCCTGTTTTAGCATCCCGCTTCAACACAAAAGGACCACTCAATCGGAAGCAAGATGGCAAAACGTGGGCTAAGATACGATAATGTAGACACAAGGTACAATACTGGACCTGAAACCTTTTGATTGTTACAATTTTATTAAGGGATTTGTTACCCAACAAAATTGGATACGGTGTACTATTAGTTGATACCAGAGAGTTACATCAACATTATTTAATTCTGTTTTCTGCAAAAGACTTTCGTTCCTCTGCATAATTCAATTTTGAGGAATGGTGGACTTATTTAGACTCATTCATAAACATTTTGTAATATGTTCTGGATTCAATTCAGTCACTCTGCAGATCTCGGACTGAAACCCCGCAGGATAGGTTGGAATGATGGTATTACATCCCTCCCAATACAGATTTCAAATGAAGAGTAAACTTGGGTGGGTGCAAAACCAACATTGCACCTGTTTTCATTTTTCCCCTGATTGCAGCTGGCACAGCAGTTGGTCCTATACTTTGTGTTAGTGGGCTGGAATAAGGAGGGGACAAAATGAGTCAGGATTCCGACTCTGGCTCACAAACTTGTGTAGCGTCGATTGAGGATGCAATCTACCTGACTATATTCCTTATTTGACATAGTGATAATGACCTCTTAGGCTTGATGGGGAGAGGTGGCTGCCATCATTCATTGAGATAAGGAAAATTGGGGAGGAAAAAAAAAGTTATTTTGAAATAAAGGGCCTGTGTCACCCTCGGACTCTGTCCTACTGACAAGCCCCGAATGCAAGCCACTGAATAACTTTATGGATCAAAAAACAGCTGAAACCATGGTGGGTACTTTTTTTTTTAAGTTAAGTTTTATTTGTGTTGTTTCACTTTCTGTAATGAAATATCCCAGACTAGATAAACATTCAACAAAGATACATCATAGGATGGATTTAATACAAATAAAAAAAATTCAAAACAAATGTGTTTTTTATAGAAAAGCTTTCTATCTTTATTGCTGCAGAGGAGGGGTAGTGGGTTGAGAAAAAAAAAGTACAAAGTGACAGAATCTTTTCACAAGGAACAAGTTCATTAGTGTTGTGATGGGAATGTTCTAGTCTACCATGCTTAAAACCAGTATTGCAAAATTATTTAAAAATATTTGAACTATTTTACATATACAAAATAGTACATATCCTTGGTTTGACTTGCCCCCCCCAAAAAAGTCTACCTCTTTTCTTCCCCCTCTAGTAACAAGAATAAAGGTTGCATGAAAGCAAGAGATGCATGGAATTAGGGAGAAAAATAGGTCATAGGAGAAAAAAATAGGATTAATTTTTATCCACATGCCTAACTTTGGAAAACATAAGGGAAAAAAATTCTGTGAATGGTTTTCACCAGGTTTGTTTGGAGATCAGACCACACATCATCCACGTAGAATTTTTTTGCTGCAATACTGATTTTGTTCTTTATAAAAATGACTGGATGTTAAGTTGGTGTTACAGTTCTGTAACAACACAAATGGCAGCTTCAGAATTGTTTTTAGTCAGCACCATCAAATCTTGACTGGATCCCTCTTGTTCACTAAACTGCCACAGAAGGAGAAACCAGAAGCCAAAAAAAAAAGGAGCACCTTTCTGTTCTAAACTGAATTGGAAATAAGAATGATCATCAGGACTTATTTTTTCTAGCTTCTGTCCCTGCTACTGTGTGTTTAGTCCCCTTAAGATCATTAGTGTGAGGTAGCTTAAACTGGGGAAGTTCTAGATTGGTTGTTCCAAACTTCCTTGATAGAAAAAGAGGGCAGGCAAAGTTAGATACTGGAGCAGTTAGAGTCTCTCAAAGTCTGCAAAAAAAAATCCACAAAAAAAAAGCCCAGATCAACTTGTACTTTCCACATTTTTTATATCAATTGTTCTCCATGTTACAGACTGGTTTTACAACATAGCACCATTTTTTTTATATTTTACACAGTCTCCTGCTAGTAACCTTTTTTACAGACTGGTACGGCATGAATTTTAGTAAGACCTGCGCTGGTACAATCCAGGGGAGGGCCTTCAACAGATATCAGTAACACTTCCACCTGACTTGACGATCTTACAGGAAAACAATAAATAAATTAACCGTTTTCACAGTCTGTCCAGCTAGGCCATGAAGTCCAAAATGTAAGCGTGTGGATGAATGGAGTGATGGATTGGATCAGCCATTCAGTGCAGAAGTCCTAGAAGTGATTGGAAAGTACTGAGGTCCTTATTATTTTACAAGAAGCAGACTGCGCCAATGTCAACACCAAATTCTTGATCTGAACCACCAATATCCAAAGGTGCAACATCCACAATGGGCAAACGGGTTGTTTTCTGTGACCTGTATTCAATGACTGTCTTGCCCCACTTGCCAGTATGTTTCTGAAAAAAGTAGAATAAAGATACTTTCAGTTTTCAACTCACAATGCAAATTGGGCAGATATTCTTCAGTAATGATTGTGTTAACTTACATGCAACAACTTGTAAGTCTTTTTTCAAATGTTACTGAAAATTACGTCCTCCACCTTATTTATTCTGGTTTTCCTCCCCTAATGTTCCTTCAGAAGCCATAAAAGGAGGATTCTCAGAGTTCTGGTCACCCTTACTTTGTGTTAGCTGACTAGCCTGACCTTTGTAATTCTCAATTTCTTCCCATGCTCTATTGCCAGGTGTCAATTTTTATTGTCACAAGGCAGTCCACTCCTGTTACCTTTTCAAGGTGTCCCTAGTTCTCCCCAAGAAAGCTATTGTGTCCGGGTAACCATGGAGTTTAATTCAGTTCCTCAGAATGAGACTGCAGTGTTCTATGACTTGAGCTAACTGCCTTGTCAATTTCCCTATTCCGTAAACATGAGAACTGAAATTGCATGCTTCACAATCCAAGGCAAACAAATTTGTCTTTCATGCTGCACAGTTAAATTTAATGTTCTTATTAACTTTAATCGGAAACAAATCTCCCAAACATACCGTGCAACCATCTTCCAAGACAGTATATGTGAACCTGCTGTTTCCTTCAGCTCTGATTTCAATGTCATTCGAGCCTTGCAATAGGAGGGCCTTCTTCAGATTGCCAGAAGCTCTATCCATGTAGGCAATGCTGTTCTTACAGTGATAGGTGATGTTCTGGGAGGCCTCAGTAGACAGTAGACGCAGGAAAGTCATCTGGATGGCAGCAGTATTGGCTGTCAAACTACCATCGCCATAGCTGAACTGTAAGAGAAGAGAAAAAAAAGACTCCTTGAAGAGTCTCACAATGCGTATCTTATCTAAGCACTTCCCAGGAGCCTGGAAATGAAGGACCAGGGAGGTTTCAAGTTAAATCTGCAGTCTGCCGATCTCTCAGCTAATGAGACACTACAACTGCCCTTTGTCCAGCCAACATTTAGAGCGGGAGAAAATCAACTGGAGTTCTTAATCATTATCAGGAGACAATCAATAAGACTACCTCAGACAAACTATCACATTGTCGAGGGAGATTTCTGATGAAGGGTTTCGGCCCGAAACGTCAAGTTTTCCTGCTCCTATGATGCTGCTTGACCTGCTGTGTTCATCCAGCCCCATGCTTGTTATCTCACATTGTCGAGGGATGTGTGAAAATCTAAAGCTGTTAATGCAATGGAGGGAGAAGACCAGCAGCTAGTCCTAATGGTAAAGGTTGCACGGATGAATACTGACTGGGTTTCAAGGTGTGAAGATGCCACTTCTGGTCAGCATGAATGAGATAGACATTTAAGAGACTTGCCAAAGTCACTTGGGCAGGGTTAAAATCCTAAAGGAAATGAGTCAAAATTTAGGAAATGAGAATCCAGAAGGAACTGCTTCATTCAAACTGTAATTGACAGTGTCAACAGGTTCAAGAGACAATAGTGTGGGTTATTCTTTCTCCCTCCGCTTCTCCTGAAGGTTTAGCAGGCCTCTCATTGGAATGCAAATCCCTCCCTAACCAAAGAGTATGAAGACGACTGCAGTGCCCCAGTTGAGATCGACACACTCAGCGCAGAGTTGGTCACTGGATCTGGTGGCTGTTTGATCTTGCTAAAATATTCAACAGATAAACTGACCCAACCATTGACTGAACTTAGCAAAGATAAAAAGAATATAGTGACAATGCAGGTAGACAGCGTCTGCCAAAAAGAGATGTGTATTTAATGTGACTGGTCTCCTGTTCCTATAAAGTTGAACATTCTATTGTAAAAGTCCTCAAGTAGGTCACCTGGGCAGACAGCATTTCCTTTTGGTGTGAGGAAAGGTTTGCACTAACTCAATGGATGATACATATTCAGCATTAATCACTTTTTTTTATTGTTAATCTCCATGTAAGATTTACTCAGGTACTTACGTGGAAACCACCATTCATAGTCTCGCCAAACCATACATGCTTCTTCTCTTTTCCCTTGCTTGTCCACCAGTTCTTGCGCGGAATGCTTGTTGGGTTGGGATAGACGCAGGTCTCACCAGTTTCCATGTTACAGAAGACCTTGATGGCATCGAGTGTGCAGCCCTGGTTAGGATCGATCCAGTAATCACCTGCGACATATTCGCAAACTCAGAAATAGTTGACACTTCACACCATTCCATGCTGGACACTTCCATCCACAAAGCATGCAATTCAGTTAAAACGCTGATACAGAATGTGAACTTTTTAACCCGTTAATGTCATCTGGAATGAGACCTTAGAAACAATTTTCAAGTATTTATCTTTGTTTCAGTTAAATTAATTTAGCGAGCATATATTGCAATATGCAAAAGATCAGACATTTGAAATATTGAGGTGCAGTTGTTTTGCCAGATCCCACCAAGCTGGCTGCAAAGGTGCAGCTGAAACAATTACAGAATTCTAACAATGTCACTAAAATTTACTGCGAGTGCTCCATCTTAGGCAATTCTGCTGGTATCATTTTGGATTCTCACGTCTACCTACCGCTCTTCCAGTCTGAGTGACAAAGTTTCAGGTCTCGGCAGGTACGAGCTGGGTTTTTCTTGCTTCCTTCTGGGCTGCGGATATTTTCAATTTGGTTGTTGAGGGATTTCAGGGTGGCATCAACCTCAGCATCATGTTGGCGCAGGAATGGAGCAGCCTGGTCAGCCCGGAAGTATCGGAGTGGGTCGGGAGCTTTCTCAGGTTGTGCCAGGCCAGCGAAGGCAGACATATCGATACCAGGGCCTGGAGGACCAGGGGGACCAGGAGGACCAGCATTACCAGGAGGACCCTGTTGGGAAATATCCAGAGTGACATTAAAACATGTGACACAATAACTTGGGGGGGGGGGCCCCCCCCGATAAGCTCATTAGTCACGGGAAACAATAAACGAGGGAAAGAACTTAGAGAATTTCAACGGTGAGGAAGTGAGGAGAGGAGAGCTTATGATACTCACAGCAGGGCCAGTTTCACCAGAACGCCCTCGTGGGCCGGGTGGACCAATGGGACCAGTCAGACCATTTGCACCATCCTTACCAGGTGGCCCAACAGGACCAGGAGGACCCTGCAATGGACAGCAGCAAATGCTGTTAGAAACCAGTCATCGACAGTGTGCTTTCATTGATCCTTTGTTCACTTTAAGTTACATAATGTAAGTAAACTATTGAAAAATTACTCGTTGAAGGGGTGAAGACTCAGAAAATAATCTGCTGCTTTTTATATTTTATTTAAATTTGTGGTCAGAATGTGGGTGATGCTGACAAGGCTGAATTTCCTGCCCGTCCCTAACTGTTACAGTGGGGCGTCTAATAACTGACTGTTCAACTATTTCAGAGAAAAGGCAGCGATTTGAGATTAGAGACATGTGTAGACCAGCTCAAATGGAGCTGGTATGATATCTTCCTGAATCAGCCACAACTTGGTAGCTTCCACAGTGACAGCTCTTGAGAGCAAACGTAGCTCACTAGATTCTGCACCCATGACTCGACGCTGTAATTCCAGGATGGAAGTATTAGCCTGGAATTCACATCAAATTATATAAATTAAATATAACCTCATCTTTGAATGCTGAAAGGAGCTGCATGTTTTGGAGAAGCATTTGTTTTTTGCAGTTATTCTTCAGTGGAAGGTTTCTAATGGTGGTATTTAGAGGATATCGTTATTAAACAGCTATCCGAATACTCATGATATGGCACTGTGCATTCTTATCAGTCTTTACGCAGGATCCCTGTATTGGAGATGCTTTGTGTTTTTTCTAAAGCAAACCTAGCGTAAAACTGAAGGCAAAACTTACGCGAGGACCAGCAGGACCAGCAACACCAACAGCACCTTGATCACCAGGAGGACCCTTGAAAAGAAAGAAAACAGGAATCTTGTAGTTACACTGAAATAATGGATGCAATATCCACAACCCCAAAGTTCTTCCTGTTTTGGACACAAACCCTCACAGATCAGGTGGGCTCGAGCAGAATCCATCCCTTTTCTCTGATTTACAATTCACACTGGGAATAAGGACCATGCCAAGAAACCAATAAGATCAAGAGATGATCCAACTTTGTTGTCCTTTAATAGTTGTTGCCCCTGAATGCTGACCAACTCTGCAACTTCCAGAACACGTAAGCATGAATTTAATTAATCCTAACGTCATGCTCGCTACTTCAAACAGCAAGTACTGAAACAGCATAAATTTGTTACTAATGTACACCACTCTTTCAAAACATAAAGGGAGTGTCCTCAATCTGCAAAAACTTAACGAGAAGGACTTTAAAATGGATTGAATATTTAACAGAAGCCTCTTAAAAGTTCGCTAAATCATATTAATGGTAAAATCTATGAGTTTTAGCATGATTTATCAAACTTTTCAAATATCACTGCTCAAAATTGTACTTTTTAAAATTGTTTGAAGTGTTAATTTTGTAAAATTAATGATGGCTAAATATCTGATTTTTCCAATGCCTTTTGACTACAACAGGCTTTTCAGTTTTTGTGGTCGAGTGATTGCTATGGGTTTATCAAAAACAAGTCAAGATTCCTGATCTTAATAGTCATTCCTGTCCCTGAAAGCCTTGTGCTGTTTTAATGAGAGACAAAGTTGGATGACAAAATGCAAATAAATTCTGAAACCCCAAATCATTTTACCTCCAAAACTAGAATAAAGTGCTTCTTAAACTGGACAAAACCCACTGGTTTAACACCTCTTAAACACTGGAACATAGAGAAAGGAACAGGAGTAGGCCATTCAACCCCTTAAATCTGCTCTGCTATTCATTATGATCATGGCTGATCATCAAGCTCAATACCCTACAATACCCTAATCTCGCTGTCCCTTCCTTATCCCTTGATCCCTTTTAGCTACAAGAGTTATATCGACTTCCCTCTTGATGTTTTAATGTTATGGCCTCAACCATTTTCCACAGTGGTGAATTCCACAGGCCCGCCACTGTCTGGGTAAAGAAATTTCTCCTCATCACAGTCCTAAAAGGTTTATCTCTTATCTTTCAACTTTGACTCCTGGTTCTGCAGTTTCACACTATCAAGATCATCCTTCCTGCATTTAACCTGTTCAGTCCTGTTAGAATTCTATAGGTTTCTATGAGATTCTCCCTCACTCTTCTAAACTCCAGTGAATGCGATGCAAACTGATTCAATCTCTCCTCATATGTCAGTCCTACCATCCCAGAAATCAACTTGATAAACCTTTGCTGCACTTCCTCTATAGCAATAACATCCTCAGATAAGGAGACCAAAACTGCACACAATATTCGAGCTGTATCATCACCAATGCCCTGTATAAATGCAGCAAGACATCCTTGTTCCTGTACTCAAATCCTCTCACTATGAAGTTTGCCTTCTTTACTGCCTACTGCACCTGCACACTTACTTTCAGCCTTAACTAGAACAGCTGAAGTCACAGATATTCAAGTGAGCATCACCTTCACTTTCATAGCAGCATTGACACTGAGGAATGTCTAAGCACTTTGGAAGGCTTTATTATACTAAAGATGCTAAATAAATACAAGCTGTTGTAGTTACTTGGATCCAGTGTATATGTGGTGGATGCAGGATTTACTTTGGAATCACTAACAGGCCATCTGAGCCCACAGTGTATCAGTAGTACAACATTTAACACAGCACCTCCTAACTGCATTGAGCCCTGACTACAGTCTGACATGTGACTAATAAAACAGTCTTCTCTCAATGTGTCAAAGCTGGGCAGTTTGGACTGATCTTGATGGAACCACAAAAAAGTGGATCATTAGGCACAAATTACCAAGCTCATTCAGAAACGCTACAAAACCAATGAATCAAAAGTACGCAATAGTCTCAAGGTTATTAATGTGACGTAAAGCATAGGTAGTGTTAGTCCCTATCTGGTTAATGCTATATCTTGACCTTGATACTGAAGATACTTGACACGAGGTAGTGGTGGTGTGTTACAGTGTCAGTTGTTGTGGCAATGTGCACTTTTACATGAATTCTGTGGCTTGGACTATGGATAGTGATAATAGAGGCTTCAACTTTGGGCAAATGTGAAAGGCACAGCTGACCAGGAATCTCTCCTGCTGCTACTGCCTGCCTTTGGTATGTGTTGAAAGGGTTTGCAGGTTGATGCTCAATCTGTTTGACCACATTACAGTAGCACCTTCCTTAGCCGTCAACTGCTCAATTGAAGATAATTGAATTTAACACAGATTAGGAATTAAGCCTGGTTTCTTTTGGTCTGTATGGCTTTGTTATATCTTAGCCTTCCTGAATGAGTGTCACATGTACAGCAGTTCCTTGCATGAGTCTGGATATAGGATATTGAGCTAAATTAGTGTGACACTTGCTGCTGAGTCAGTAGTTTGCAGTTTCAAATTCTACTGAAGGACTTAAACATGTCATCTGGGGTGATGCAATGAGAGGGTGCTGTGGTATCAGAGATGAATGGAGCCCTTCCTGCATGTTGAGCTGGATGGTGAAACCCTGTAGCACAACTGGAAGACGTGCAATTCAGTTCTCCTGGTGTTCTAACCTGAAGCAGGTCACCAAACATGGATTTGATAGTTATTCTTTCATTCATTTGATATTGCTGAGTACAATTTTGTTGCTTCATTTAACGGATTTAGTTAAATAATTCAGTGTGACGCGTTTCAGAATGTCCTTAAGCACGTGATGAGATCATAGAATCAAAGAATTCTGACAGTGTGCGGAAGCAGGCGACTCAGCCCCTCAAATCCACAACGACCCTCTGAACAGCATCCGACCCGGACCCAACCCCCAACCCTGTCCCTGTATTTCCCATAGGTAATCCACCTAGCCTGCACATTCCTGAACACTATGGGTAATTTAGCACGGCCAATCCACCCAACTTGCACATCTTTGGACTGTGGGAGGAAACCGGAGCAGCCAGAGGAAACCCACAAAGACACGGGGAGAACATGCAAACTCCACACAGACAGTTGCCTGAGGATGGAATCGAACCCAGGTCCTTGGCGCTGTGAGGCAACAGTGCTAACCACGGAGCCACCGTGCCACAAGACAAATGCAAATTCTTGTGTCCTTACAAAATAGAGTGCCAGATTTTATATGAGCCCTTAAAAAGTGAAAATAACCGGTTCCAACTGGTTACAATACAATGTCCTGAATGGTATTGTTTGTGATCAAAATACTCACAGGAGGACCAGGTAGACCCTGCAAACCAGTGAAGCCTCTGTGACCTTTCTGCCCTCTTTCACCTGCCTCACCAGCTTCGCCCTTGTCGCCACGAGGACCTTGAGGACCCTGTAGAGAATATTAATACAAGAGGTTAAAGCAGGTTTGTCAAATCTAGCTGATCTGGAATGAGACACATTTTGGGGTAAGATAAGAAGTGTCAACTTTTACAGAAACAGATGTGACTACATTAGCCTGCAACGACAATAACAGCGGGGGCATTTTATATGTTTAGTTGAAATTCCATTGCCATTAAAATAAACTGTATTGCAGTCTCTTTTAAAGGCCTATGAGCTTTAATGGGCTTGTGATCAGATTTTCAGATTATATTCCTAATGCTGACAGTTCTGGGTAAGACCCCAAAAGAGTTCTGAAATATTAAAATTGATTCTCCACCTCTAATCAGGGGTAACTACTATGTATCTGTTCCCACTGCTGGAGAATTACCCCGGGGTAGGCCTGCACTGGGGAGCTATCCCAATGTGCATCTCACGATTTTCTGAACCCTTCCTAGGGCCAGGAAAATTCTCCCCTTTTTTTCTGCAGTGTGTAGCATACCCTCAGCGGTTCCGTGTGTGAATGGCTGTAATACAGAAGGAGGCTATTTGGCTTGTTTCCACTGTCTCTCTGAAGGATGCAATTATTAATGAAACAAATTGCCCTTTTCTATAACAGTTAACTTTTTTTTTTAAACTTCCTGTCTTGCTCTGTCTAATTAGTTGGAAAAAATCTCATGATATTGTTTCAAAATTTTACATGATTTAAGATTACTTACAGGCATACCACGGGCACCAGCAGGACCAGAAGGACCCATTGGACCTTGAGCACCCTACGAAGGAAAATAACTTTATTAAAAGCAATAATAAAACACAAACCAATAGTCACCAAAATTATTCTGTGTTAGATCCTTTAGTAAAAAACTAAATGTAAAGAATCGAGCAGGTGAATATATAAAATCTTTCTGACATATTTGGCTAATGTTACACGTTTATTATTTGGCAGCGATTGCAAATTACATATCAGCAATGTCCCGACTACTTACAGGTTCACCTCTGTTTCCTTGTTTGCCAGTTGGGCCGACAGGACCGGGAGCACCAGGGGCACCAGGAGCGCCAGGGGCACCAGCAGGACCAGTCTGACCTCGGTCACCCTGTTAAGAACCAAGAGAAAGCTATCAGCCGCCACTCAATGATCTTTCAAAGAACAATAATTGTCAAGTTAGAAATTAAAATCTTTTCAGTGGATAAATGTGACAATCAATACATTGTTTTCAGGTTTGATCAGACCAGAGATCCCAGAAAGAAGTGGATAAATATTTGAAGCAGCAAAGTATATGAGAATTGGGAGAAAGTGAAATTGGTTTTGGATTGCTGGTAGCAACACAATAGGCTGAATGGTTTCCTTCAATACTACAAACTTCTCCAGTTCCAGCACTCCAAGGCTGGGAACACCATTGGTGGAGTAGTGATGTCATTGGCCTAATAAGTCAGCGAACCCCATTAATGATCTGAAGACCTGGGTTTCAGTCCCACCATGGCAGGTGGTGAAATCCGATTTGCTTTAAAAAAAATCTGGAAAAAGAAGCTTGCCTAATGGCAGCCATGTCATAAAACCCCCTCTGGTTCTCTCATGTCCCAGCAAGTCATTCAGTTTCAGCCATCAAGGACAGACAATAAATGCCAGCGATGCCCACATTCCAAGACTGAGTAAAAATATGATCAATAAGTTTTCAATATATGAAATGTTTTAAAAGGTCTCTTTAAATCAGACACCATTGACCACAGCATGACACGTCATCATCATTGGCAGTCCCTCGCAGACAAGCCTGGCACAAAATTGTTACATCAGCTGCACAATTCGGGTAGCCAACTGTGAGTGATCCCGTGATAAATGACCCCTGTTCCTGCTTGGCACCAGCTGTATCTTTCTCTGGAACTTGTAATGACTGGGTTTCTTTGAATGCCTGTCTATCTGACACAGATTTTGAGGTACAGTACAAGAAGTCTCTTTTGTTTTGCCTGATGGTGGTACATGGACCCACTCCTCTCTCCACACAGCACTGGCCCTATGTCAGATTAATGGAATTCTTCCCCAGCTCGCCACTGGCAACATTGCCTGGGAGCAAACATTTCTTGTAAGAGATCCTTTCCCTGTGTCTGTCATCGGCACTAGATGTATACATTTACAAAGGTGAACTCACCACATATTACAGTCCAACTCAGAGAACTGGAACACAGTAAAAGGATATGAAATAAAGTTCAACACTGATTTTATTTGGAAGCACAACAACGTTAACAAACAGCAACTCTGTTACAGTGAGTTATTTAGCTGTTACTGTTAAGCTATTGTATTCTTCAGTTGTTCACTTAATTTGTTATGGAAACTAGCTAATTATCTGTTTCTCCAGCATCTGCAGTTCCTACTATCTCTAATTATCTGTTTGGACAGCTTTTAACTACTGTATATGCATTTTATTTTCTTTGCTGCCAGTGGCAATGTTGTCATGTTGGTATCCTGAGAATAACATTCAATCTCTCAAATTCCCACATTTTCAGAAAACAGTGAGGAGTTCTGCATGTGCTTTGATTGGAAAAGGCAAAGATGAAGCCTTATGGTAACTAATGTTTACGACTTGGATGTTTAAGTATTTCATTGCTGAGTGCAGTAGATTAGTGTTTCTCCTTTCTCCCTGGGCCTTTGGTTCGAACCCACCTCAGACTGATTAGAGTTAAAAGTTCATTTGTGGTGAAGTGGAAGAGTCCTCTATCATAGGAGCTCAGATAGTTTCATTGAATTACATTACAACATGGAAACAGGCTATTTGGCCTGACCAGTCTGTCTTGGTATTTAACCTCAATGTTCTTGCTAATCTAAATTACAGATCCCCATCCTGTTCCCATATCCCTGGATTGCTATTACTTTCAGCCACCCTGGCCTTAAATATTAACATGGATCTCATCCTCAGTCATTAAGAGTGACAACTGAAACAGAAGCCAATACACATTCAGTTCCCATTCAATAGGGGTTCACAGTTCAAAGTGTCACTAAGGGATCTGACCACACAGCTCTGCATCTGAGTGGTCTTCTACTGTTAGGATTCAAGCAGGTTATTGGGTCAGAGGGAATTCTATTTTGTAACTAATTTCCTGCTACTCAGAAAAAAGTGATTGGCAAATGTTTTTATCTTTAAGTCTTTGGAAAAATCAAACGCTAATTCTCTCCAAAGTTAAGGTACCAATCATTTCTCTTACCTTCATACCAGTTGCACCATCACGACCAGGAGGACCATCAGCACCAGGGTTGCCCTGTAAGGAGATACAAGGCAGTCAGAAGGGACAGCAGAACACAAAGATAACACATTTACAGAGTCTCAGCGCAGAAGACTAACTTACCTCACGTCCAGGCTCTCCAGAAGGACCAGTGAGACCAGGTGGACCAACTGGACCAGGGGGGCCACGGTCACCAGCAGAACCAGGTGCTCCTTGTTTGCCAGGCTCACCCTAGAAGGGAAAGCAAAATGGCGGTTACATATCTGAATATATTTGGTGGTTGTTTTTTTCAAATATCTTAACGTTGGAAATGACTGTTGGCATCAATGTTAAGATCCCTGCTCTAGGCGTTGGTCACTTCAGGAGTGTGGTCTGTGCAGCGCACTCTTAATCCATTCGTTGAGTAAGAGCAGCAAGGATCCAAGTGACCTGGATGTAAGATTACCCAGGAGGAGAACTGTCATGTTGCACTGGTTCTCGACATTTCGGGCTACCAACCCAGGCACAATGACCTGTGAACGGTTGGCATAGGAAGCCAAGAGTAAATTCGGAGGCCACGACAGAGCGGTGCCATCAGCAATTCAATGCCAACATCTAGACACATTTGTATGGCATTGCCAGTGACCAAAGTGTCCAAGGTCTTTTGATGCTTCTTTGTTCAGGTGCTCCCAGGTGAGGACTAGGCCAGTTTACTGACCACAGGAAGTGGCAGGGGTATTATTCAGCAGGTTCCAGCAAGGAACCACAAACCAGCAGCAGCAGTATTGTGTGACCAAGCAGAAGAATCTGTTGTGGCTGCTGGATTTCACTCTCTCCAGGGCTCACCGATGGCAGCCCCTGTCCACAAGGCTGTGCCTGACATGGAACAGAAAGGGATGTTCTTCCCTCTGAGTCGCAGCCCACTCCTCAGCAGGGAGTGAGAACAGGCTGCCTGAGAATTCTCTTCAGGCCTTGACTTCAAGGCAGTTGTGTTTAAGCCAGCTTTACTTGAAGAGGGCAGGAGGGGTGGGAAGATAGTTCCTGAGAGACCCAGAGCACTCTGCAAACTGGGTTTATGATAGCCATGCAGTAACCACAGCTGAACCATGGGTATAATGAGGCTCCAGTTAATTACAGAACATACTACTGGGATCTTAAAGCAGATATCTCCATTGATCAGGTGATACCTTGCAATACAACCGTCCCAGGTTCCCATAAATAACATTAACTTTTGTTCTGTCTGTTTGTCTCAGTTGATGGCATTCCATTCTTTAAACCCGAAGCTTACGGGTTCAATCACCACTCTTGAGTGAATGGTTGAGGTGAACACCTCAATGCCGTACTAAGGGATTGCTGAACTATTCAGGCAGATGCAAAAGGTCCATGGAACCACTTAAAGGAGGGAATGCTCCTGACATTCTTGCCATTACTTATATGTCAATCAACACCACCAAAAGCAGATTAACTGGTCGCGCATCTCATTCGCCATTTGTGCGGGCTCCCTGTGCTGAAAATTGCCAGCCACATTTGCCAAGATAACAACAACAACTGTACTTTAGAAGCAACTTTATTGACAACGAAACACTGGGAACAATGTGAGAACAGTGCGTGCAATTTTGTCTGTGCTTTTAGTTTGCAAAGACATCTTACCATCAAGGAGGAACAGAGTGGCAAAGACATGGCAAAACAAAAGCTGGAGGGTGCGAACACAGAAGTAGCTTCTGCAGGGAAAGTTGGGATACGACCTTCAATCTAAATGTGTCTTCCGGTGAGTACGGTTGCTGTCCCTGTGCAGAAACGATGCACCCCTAAGCCCAGCTGCAGATCCTCAAACATCATTTATTGCCACCTGAATGGAGGATGCTGTAATGTTCTGACTGAAATTAACAAAAACTACATATATTTACATAATTCCTTTAGCATAATCAATTGACACTGACTCAATAAAGAAGCACTCAGACCATTGTAAAAATCAAATGCAGTGTTTTTATTCCAAGCATTATGTGTTCAGTGAATGTAGTCAGCTTTGTACCTGTGGTTTGTTGTGGTGCAGAGTGTCTGGCTGAGCCGGTCTTCTCCTCAAGTGATTCCCTCGGAAGGAGTCAGCATGTTGTCCGTCTGCTCGGTCCCATTGTAGTGCACCGGATTTCCATGTTGTAAGGATTGCAGTCGCTCTGTGTACAGCTCATCTTGACTACGGCTGGTCTTGCTGCCTGCTCCCGTTTAGTGTCTGGCACATCTACTGCCACTTGTATCGGGATGGTTAATGGCCCGGATCGTTCGAGCCAATATCTGCTGTCTAACTGCTCCCTTCCACTGGGCAATCCCTCAAAATGTCCAATGACTTGAGAATGGAACTTTGGGCAGCTGGAAAGTCTGTGAATCCTTACTGAAAACACTGTCTGCATCCAGTCTCCAAGTGTGTGCTGAAGGTAGCAAAAAAAAACAGCATCCTCCAGACTGGAGTCAAAGGTTTCTATGATGGTCATGTGAACATTCATGAGAAATGTCCACACTACGCCTATGACTTGCACTCTAGAAATTCTTTGCAGATGCCTCTCGAATTAGCAGACTGTCTGTGGACTACTGCAGTGCAGACAACCACATGTCCATGACTGCACAGATCCAGGTAATGTACTCCTCCACAATCCTTTCAAGATCTTGCAGTGAATGTTCCACTCACACTCGTGCCTCAGCTGGATAAGCTGCTCAGACAGCAATTTCTGCTTGTCAGCAGATCCCATGAGGTTCACCATGCTGGACTTTCGATCAGCAAACACCCGGTCTGCTATAGCCAACGTCACTTGTTCCTCCTCACCTGTGAGTTGTGACTTACCCTGCAACCCTTCCTGAACCTCACCACCTACATCCAATGAGTTGTGTAGCTGTTCTTGACGTTTGACAGAGAGTGATTGTGATACAGAGTGCTGTGAGCTGTTGCCTTTCTCACAGACACTGCTTCTTGCTACACTCTTATTTCTCCATTTCTGTGAAAAGAGAAGATAACGTGTCATTCCATGGTATTATCGGCATTGTTACTTAGGTTGAGCATGTATCTGAATGACAGTCATTCAACAGGACAAAATGGTACAACATGAACATTAAAGTACTAGCCATGAACTCGTTCGAAGCTTGCAGCTTTGTCGTCCCCCACTCCCTCTATACTCTCCCCGCGTAATATTTCCAAAGTGGCGTTCTCGGCTAGGGTAGGGGACTTGTATTGGCTGGGTCCAGTGCAGCACTGCTCTCGCTGATTGAAGGCCATCTTGTCCTGTAAGTAGAAGAACAGTATTGGTAGATTGAATGTACACAGAGCACTGACAATGTCATGCAGTTGTACAGTTTCTGTGACATACCAGATATTCTCATTAACTGGGTATCACCCTGTTCGGTTCACTTCTAAACAGTCATTGTCTAAATCCCCTTTTGGAATTGTTGCAGTACACACAAATTTGCAGAAGCACTTCAGAACTACATCTCTCTTATACATATATATATACCCCCATTCGTTGCCCTTGTATCTCATGGCAGTGCTGCACTGGTTCACCTCCTCATACCAGTTTTCACAGAGAAGCACAAAAGGATGAGAAGTTTGCCAGAGTTGACTTTCTTGCATGTCCATTTATGGCAGGTGCATATTAATATTATTGACTTACCTTAGCCGAATTCTTCAGATCTGCCGGCCACTTCCTGACATCTTGGAGACAGCGTTTACGTGCTCCACGATTTCTTTCCATACCTGCTGAATCAGGTGTTTGGAGGAGGAATGGCCCTCCGTACAGGTATATGTTCGCCCAGTCCTTTTATTAAAGCCTTTAGCGCCTGGTTGTCAAAATGGTACTTCCTGTGCCTGGTACACTCCATTGTCCGCAGAGGATTGCTGCACTGGGCTGACACGCGCAATTTCAATGCTTTAAGCAGTTGCTTTAGCGCCGGACCTACACCACCAAAAACAGGTTAGCTGATCATTCACCTTATTTGCTGTCTGCTAATTGGCTGCCGCAGTTGCCAACGTTAACTGTCACAACACTCCAAAAGTAAACCATTGCTTTTTAAGCGCCTTGAGGTGTTTCTGTGAGACATGGTAAGGCAGTATACAAACCTCTCTTTTCTATAAAAACAAAAAGGATGCTGGCAATGATTATCAACGCTTTGCTTTCATTGGATGCTGCATTTTGCGATCATTATAGCGCATGTTATCTCGCAACGAAAAGAAGTTCAGCCAACTTGTGCTTCATGGCCCTTACAACCTTATGTAATGCTCAATTAAACCTTAATTTGTGCAAAAACAGTGATTGCTAGCCTTTAAGTTGCTCTTAATTATAGCCCCTGACCAGTATCTGCTGGCTGATGGTGTGAAGAACCTAGTTTTATGAAACATTCACTGCACGGTCTAACAGAATAAATTTCAATGGATACAATACAGATCACAACAGTTTTCAGAGTTTGAGTCTTGGTCATTATCTTGAAAACGTTAAGCTACCACATACTGTGATGTTATAACCACCATGACCCATACTCAACATGATCTAGTACACAACATAATTACTATTTCAATAAGTTAGATACAGTCCTCAGTGAAACGATAAGACTCAACATGCTCCAGTACTTAATTGTAATCCAGTATGCATTCATAAGCAGTATTCAGTGTGATCCACAGCAAGCTGCGATCCATGACACAATATGAAAACTATGCAGTGATCCAGTAGACAATGCGGTTCACTGCACAGGGTATAAAGGAACATGCCACAGACTTGAACTTATATTTTATCGTCTGTAATGCCAGTGCCTATACTGTACAATTTATAGCGTCAGTCCTTGCATTGTATATGCTATAGGGATAATCTCTGTGCTATGCATTCTTTACGGCTGGTCTTGTACCTTATAATCTATAGAACCGATGCCGACACTGCGCATTCAACAGGGCTGGGCACTATGTTGTATGTTCTACAGGGCTGATCCCGCTACTGTCTGTTCTATAAAACTAGCCTTCATGTTGTATATTTCTAAACTGTAACGTGCATGGGTTCAGTCTCTGGACTGTACATTCTACTGGGCTGATCTCTAAAAATTGTGCATTCTATAGGGCTGGCCTCTAAATTATATATTCTGTGGGGCTGGTCTCCCTACCTTAAATTGTAAAGTGTGAGTCTGTCTACTGTACATTCTACAGGACTGGTCTCTGTAACGTGTGTTCCATTGGGAATGTTTCTATTCTGTACATTGTACAGGACTTTTCCCCACTCTGTAAGTTGTATAGGGTTAATATGTATACTGTACATTCTACAGTGCTAGTCTCTATACTGCAAAATCACAGGTCTGGTCTCTAACCTGCACTTTCTACCAACTGGTCTATGTATCATGCAGGGTTGGACTATGCGTACATTTTATTTACCTTCATATTTACCTTTCATTGTACATTCTACAGGATATGACTTGTAATGTATATTCCGTGGGGTTGATCTCTTTATTGTACATTTTACAAGTCTCAAACCAGTGTTATACACCCGCCCACCCTCCTAAGGACGGACAGAATGTTACACATTCTGAAAGGTTGGGTGTGTAATGTACATTGTACAGGGCCATTTTATGTATAGTGTATTTTATAGGGTCTGCCTCTATCCTACACATTTTAGGGGGCCTTTCTGCAGGGTTCATACTGTACATTCTAAAAGGCGAGATCATATATTGTATATTCTATAGGACTATTCTACATTGTACATTCTATAGATATGAGCCCGGTACTATATATCCTACATAGCTGGTCTCTATCCTGTACATTCTACAGGGTCCTTATCTATACTATACAACATACAGCTTTGAATCCCATACTGTATGTTCTACTTAGCCAGTCTCTATTCCACAGGGCTGAACCCAATACTATTACATTCTCAATGGCTGGACTGAATACTGCAGTTTCTAAACTGTACATTTCATGGCACCAGTCTCTGTACTGTTCATTTCATGGGACCAGTACGCTCTGTACATTCTATAGGGCCAGTATCTATACCGTACTATCCACACAATTTGTCTCTATACTACATGTTTTACAGGGCCGTTCTCTATACTATACATTCTACAGGGCTGGACTCTATTTTATGCATTCTATAAGCAGGTCTCTTCACTGTACAATCTATAGGTACAGTTGCTATACATTCTACAGGGCTGGCCTCTGTACTATATAATTTATGGGCTAGTCTCTATTCCAAAGAAACTAAAGGACTGGTCTCTACACTGTACATTCTGTATAGAACCAGTTTCTATAATGCACAATCTTTAGGGTCAGTCTCTATATTGTAGATTCTACAAGACTCACCTCTATACTATATATCTTACAGGGCCAGTCTTGATCCTGTACATTCTACATTACCTACCTCTATAAAATGTAGGGCTGGTCATTGTGTTATATCGTACTGTAGGGCTGTTTTCTGTTCCATGCATTTTCTAATCTCTTATTTTAAAGTTCAGTATACCTAATATAGATACCTGGTCCAGACTGGATTTTATTCTTCAAACAGTATGATGCTGGTTTCCGTAGTATGCATATACAAGTGCTGTTCTCCATTTTGGATTGATTAGAGGGTTACTTTTACACTATATGCATTACAGGAGTGTTTTAAACACTGTATACCATGGAACTGATCTCTATGTTGACCATATTACAGGGCTGCTCCCTATGTCATACATATTACAGGAATAGTCTTTGACAGCATTGTGATGAATTTAGGTAAAAATTTGTTCTTTATAATAATTACTTTGCATTACAGACTAATGCCTACACTGCATGCATTACTGGGTGATATTTGTATTGCATTGGTATGTATAATTCATTAGAGGTGTCTTACCCATTCGCATAGTTATATGCTGGTTACTACTCTGTTTAAAGGGCTTTTCTCTATATTGCATATGTTACAGTTCTGTTCCCTACGCTACATATATTACATGGCGGATAGGTCCCTACATTGCAGAAATTATTACAGGAGTCTGCAGACTGCCTGCAGTACAGGTCTGTATCTATTAAACCTATACGATAGATATTTGTTTAATCTCTATTATTTTGTACTGCAGAGCCAATGTCTGTATGTCACAAGTCTGTATTGGATTTTCTGTATTACTGGCTTTGTTTCTAAATTTCTACTTTGGGAACTGGCCTCTTTATTTTTCAGGTTTCGTTAAATTTTAGATCAGTTTCTATATGCTGTGTTTACTACAGTCTTGGTGTCTAAGCTGGAGTTGATATTATGCAAGTTGGCTTCCAAGCTGTACACATTAGATTAATATATAATGCCTTTGTTAAAATTCTTAAATTGTACATTTTAAATGACTAGTCTCTATTCTGTGTACAGTTGGTGTCTTCTGTATATATTAAAGAGCTAGTCTCTACACTGAAGGTATTGCTGGCTACTCTCTGAAATATACTCATTATAAAGTTTGTCTTGACACACTCCATATTTGGCTAGTCTCTCTCCTGTATATTACAGGGCTGGCTTCTGTATTGTATTTATATGATAGTCTGTTTTTTATCCTCTCCACCCATTCTCTGTATTGCATATATATGGGAATGCTCACTTCCATATTCATTGCAGGGCTGTTTTTTTTGTACTGTATATGCTACAAACTGCTTTCTGTACACTTTGTATTACAGAACAGATGTCAATACATTATATATGACAGAGCATATCCCAATGTTGTTTCTATTACAGGACTGCTTTCTGATGAAGGGTCTAGGCCCGAAATGTCAAGCTTTCCTGCTCCTCTGATGCTGCTTGGCCTGCTGTGTTCATCCAGCCCTTGTTATCTCGGATTCTCCAGCATCTGCAGTACCTCTTATCTCTGCTATGACCTGCAAATCACTTCATTCTGTTTTAATATTGCTCAAGTCATTTTGCATGTTCCATTTGGCCTCTATAATTAACTAGTTTTTGCTAACTCCTATCAATTGGTATTACTGAGTCAATGACTCTCTGGATCTTATGAGTATGGGCATTGTTGAGTCTGACTAGCTTTACCATTACTGAGAGCACAACATGACCCAATGTGGAGTCAATCACTTCTCTCAGTAAGGTGTTGTTAGACTAATTACATTTTAAATGGAAGGAGTCAGTTTTATGTAATGTCATGCTATACTTACAGAAGGACCAGGGAGACCAGGGAAACCTCTTTCTCCACGCTGACCAGGAAGACCTACAATACCACGCTGACCAGACAAACCTTGTGGACCGGGAGGACCATCGGCACCCTACCAGGGAATGAAACAACACTTAGGAGCTTGAACTGCACATTGTAAAGTGACATAAAGCAGCGAAACAAAAATCAACCAAGAGGACTATTCGAAGACCGACCACAAATTAAACAATAACACGTGGACCGAAGCGGTTCGAGAAGGCAGCTCACTATCACCTTCTCAAGGGACAAAAAGGGATGGGCAAGAAATACTGGTCCAGCCAGTGATGGCCACATCCCCTGAATGAATTTTTTACAAAAGGGAAAAACTGCTTGTTTATGTTGAACTTATTCTATACTTACAGGAGGACCATCTTCACCAGGTTCACCTTTCTCCCCAGGAGCACCAGCTGGCCCTTGAAGACCAGGGTCACCAGCACGTCCAGCATGACCAGGATCACCACGTAGCCCTTTAGGACCATCTTTACCAGGAGCACCAGGAGGACCCACTGGACCTGGGTTACCCTGTGGCAACAGAAGTAGCCATTACCAAACAGAACTGAAGAAACATATTAGTGGGAAGGATAAAAGCAACTGGGACTTTAATGAAGTCTAAAATGATATGAAGTACCTCTTCAGACTGGCTGACAGTTAAAATTCCCTAAATTGCTCTATAGAACACTATTTTAAAATGGTCATCTGGAGCACTGAATGTTCATTCATTTTCTGGATTTTAAATTGTAACCACAATGGGATCTCTCCATATTCCAACACTCCATTTCCCAATTCTTGCCGATTATCTGTCAGGATGCTCACAGCACAACAGTTCAACCTGAACCTTGGCCTCTTTGCATTCATTGGTCTGCAAAAGGATGTCTGCATTACTACCTGAATGTTGCACCTGCACATGCAAGACCCGCTCCTCAAGGATCTACCACTTTCCATTATCCACCAGGGCTGTGCATTGGTTCCTGCCATTTTGCCCGAAATCATCAGTTATTCTACGTGTTAGAATTGTTACTTGGAGCTCTGGAGAGGGTAAATGGCCAATCAGATTAGTTTCTGCCTCAAATCCATAAGATGCTTTACTGGATTGTAATAATGTTGATCGCCTCTTGCACACACACACGGAGATGCCTGTTGTTTCTGTCTGAGCACAGATGGTAAGTCAAGGTGTTTCAACCTTAGAAAGCGTCAGAGCCAAGCCTGATCCTTCATTTTCCAGCTGGGAATATTACATAGGAGGAGGAATCCTAGCTGGTTTCCCCCACTTCTTATCACAGGGCATTGCTGCTCATTGTAGTACACTATTTTCAGAAAGTACCACACTTCTTGGTTGCTTCCCAAGGATAATTTTTACCTAGAGTTGCAAAACAAAAAGAGGACACAATCAAACCTGAAGTGTTACTTACATTAGGACCAGGTGGACCAACCCTCCCAGCAGCACCAGGAAAACCAGTTGCACCCTGAAAAGAAGAAAAGATTGAAGACGAGAAATCATTTAAATTCATGTCAAGGCAGAGTTGCAGTATCATTTCATCACTGTTTCATATTAGACTGAGCACATTATCATTTTAATAGTGACCTTGTCTCCCTCTCTATTTAATTCATATAACAATCATAATTCCCTCTTTCAACTCTGCATTCTAGTTCCTCTTTACGTCCAAACAGTGCTCCGCACTCAACTGTTCCCCTGTGCAAATCCAAATGATGGGCTCAGAAACCAGTCTGAAATCAATGGGATGGCCATGGACTGAGAATTATTAACATGATACCCCTCTCCTATGTGGGCCAGGAGAGGGGATTATCTTAGATGCATGCCATAGCATCCACAAGAGGCAGAGGGTACATGGCTTCTGGATGGGATTACGCGATTGAGCAAAGCCAATGATAGGGGGAAGAGTGTACACAGGGCTGTGGGAGGGGGATTAAATGGGGGAGTAGGGTCAGTGATGGGGGAAGAGTGTACACAGGGCTGTGGGAGGGGGTAGGGTCAGTGATGGTGGGGGAGTGTACACAGGGCTGTGGGAGGGGGAT